>CP092865.1:12928171-13022675 GCA_030710605.1 Cordylochernes scorpioides
GACAAAAAAAGAGAAGAAAAAGCTACTTTATTAAATCGTCCATTATATATAGGCTTAAATATACAAGATGAATTAATAAATGAAGTTACTAAGGATATAAATATATACATAGTTTGATAAAATATATATTGATAATTAAATATCACATAGAATATTATGATGAAATTGTACCTATCAGCATATATATCGGGATTCAGACAATAACTGAAAGATATTACAGTGACCTTTATTGAAGACACACGAGATAACCAAATTTAAACAAAATTGTCTTTGTTTCCCAAAAAAAGACTACCAGAGACATCAAATACTTTCTACTTCCTTAAATTTTGTTCATGAATGTATATATAATATATACAAAGTCTTCATTGGTGGTGCCCACCGCGGATAAGACTCCGCCACCGGTGGACTGCGAGAGTTCTTTCCCACAGAGTGGGCAGGTCGAGGTGTTGGCTGGTGTTACCCACCTCAAGACCAAGATGGTACTTGTAGCCTTCGCCACTGCTTGATATAGTTAAATCTGCGATAAAGAGCATACGACACTTCCTTTCAAAAATCAATTTGGCCCATCTTCTCTAGGAAAAACCACGGACTCAGATCGACGAATAGGTCACAAATGAATCAGATAGGTCGTTCACTGGAGGTACTTACTGTCCAACCAACCAACCAATATAAAGAGGCTGCTACTCTAACCTTGTAAGTCAACAGGACTTAGGTTGTTGGGAGACCTGTCAATGTGGTTATTATAAAAGTAAATGAATATCGATAAAGGTCTGCCAGTGTGTAGATCATCCTTGACGCTTGTTCGACCACTTTAAATCGTGTAAACCATTCAAATGTCCTCATTGTGATAGGACATCTTCTTTAAAAGCCTGCTTCAACATTTGAAATGATTCGGAAACTCTTTTCCTTAATTTAAAGAAAAATTCTATGCAGAGTCGCTGTTTTTCAATACAGTCCATACTGAAGTTAGAAAATGTTCTGATATACTCGAACGGTCTTCTCTGCGGCAGATTATTTTTTTAAAATCCAACAACCTGTGTTTTAAACTTGTTCGAATTTGTCCAAGTTGGCGGTGTATTATATCATTACATAAATCTGTTCTCTCTATACACAGATATGAACAATCAAATACAACAACAAAAAGGTTTTATTAAGACCTTTTAGTCTTATATAGGTTCTACAAGCAGAAATTTAGGATACATGTAGGAATAACAGTAATACAATTAAACCTGTCTATAGCGCCCCCTCTTATTAACGCCTTCCTCTCCATAGTGCCCAATTTTAAATACGTAGTACGATGCTATTTACATTAAAAGTGACCTGTCTATAGCACCCCCTCTCTATAGCACCTTATTTTGGTGAGTCCCAAGAGGGGGCGCTATAGACAGGTTTAACTGTATATGCAGTAATCAACAATGTTTTTTTAAAGCTAATCCTAATTTTAAAGATAATAATGAAATTTATATACAGGAAAACTTAATTAAGGCAACCAAGCTAATAAATATATTAGTCTGACTAAACCAATCAAATACATTTCCTTTTTTTACATATATACACTCATGGACAAAACTTAAGGATATTGGAAAGGCTCTGATGTCAACCAGTCGTATGTTTTTTAAGGAGACAGAGACAATTTTGTTCACACTTGGTTATCTCGTATGTCTTCAATAAAGGTTACTGTAATATATTTCAGAGTTATTGTCTGAATCCCGATATACATGCTAAAAGGTACAACTTCCTTAAGTTTTGTTGTTGACTTTGTTTAGAATATTTAATGAAACTGATTCCAATAATTATTAATTAAACATTATATTTATTGATTTACAAGAGAGAGAACAAAATATAAAAGGGAAACTAATATTGAAACAAAGGAACTTTTTTTTGTTTCGGTTAGCGCCTATTTACCTGTGAGCTTACACACACTCTGTGGTAACAATTAATTAATATATATGCAACATACGCTCCCCTGTGTGTAAGCCCTAATCAGCAAGTCCAAAGCTATCTGCACATTTCCGTAGTTTGTCCTTAGGGAGACTCTTTGTTAGTATAACCGCCTCCATTTGTCCATGAGTGTAGTTCTGATGACGTCATGGGAAGGTCAGTGACTAGAGCTGAACCAAAACTCAAGGTCATTCGACAGCAGTTGACTCTTCCTCTCTAGAGCCTCCTAAATATACTTTTACTAGCCGAATGACCCGGGCAACGCGCGTGTTTTACCCGATTGAATGTTTTTATTCAAATACTATTTGTTACAATTATAAATTGGCGCCTTAAATAAATGCATATATTAGTTAATACCTATAGCCTATGTGCTTTATCTGTCTATGTACTGTTGGCTTCCGTAGGCGTCTCATACTGGGAAAAAGAAAGAGAGGATTCCATTTAGTTATTAACTAATATATGCATTTATTTAAGGAGCGACCCGCTCCAACAATAGTTACATAAACGATAAAGCGAGTGGGGGTGGCATGATGGAGGGGGGGGGGGGGCAAAGGTGGCGTGATCGTAGCCAACCAATAGGAGGGCGCCATTCAAAAAAAAAAGCAAACGGTGACAGAGATGACTGATGAGGAATGACGCTCGTAACTGTATATAGAATATACTCAAGAAATGAAACTTTATATCACGATAATTTCCTTTTTACAAATAAAACGTTTACTACTGTCCTTACTACAATGATAAAATTATTAGTAGGGCCTGGCTCATCAGTGGTGAACCCACCCAGCGGTTTCGCCAGTTTAATCTACCATACTGCTATGAGATTTCCTGAATGCATCTACTAGTGTATTAGGCGATTCAGCTTATATACCCGGCATTTAGAAAGAAATTCTTGGTGAAGGTGTTCAGTGAATCTAAGGACATATAAGAGAGGTTAGAGGGGAGTAGAAATTTGCATAAATACTTTTATACATTTGTATGATGATGTACATTCGCCTAGTTTTTTTTTTATTCTTTAAAGATTCCGGTGCTCTTTCATCCATTCATCTAGTTTTTTTTTTTTTATTATTCAATAAAGATTCCGGTGCTCTTTCATTCATATTAATTTAGATAGAACTACCTCTCTGTAAAAGACAACATCTAATTGCAGAGCCAAAATGTTCTTTAGAGAGATGTTTTCTTACCATTCTTGTTCCAAAATCACTTTATTAGGTACCGCTCAAAAAGAGCAACCTAGTTTATAATAATTACAACAATGAATGTGAAGGTTATTCACATATTAAACAGAATGTTAACGCGGGATTCAATCTTGGTTTATGACTGTCGGGAATCGAGGGTGTTACCCACTTGTCCACCGACTTCTTGTTATATTCTTCTTACCAGAGAGCTGCTAAATAGTAAAAATGGTAACTTTATAAATGTTTTTTATAATACATCATAATATACTTTTATATACTCAAGAAGTTCAACATTATCATGATAGTTTCCTTTTTACAAATAATACTGTCCTTACTACAATGATAAAACATTAGTAGGGCCCCTTGCTCATCAGTGGTGAACCCATCCAGCGGTTTCGTCAGTTTAATCTTGTAATATACCTTATAATAATATTATAATCTACTCTGTTTAATGAATTGATTTTTGATTGTTTGGATTTGACTGCACTGTAATTGTTGTTGTTGTTAAGAATCTATTTAAAAAGTGTATGTTTGACATTAGAAAGATATATAATTAAAATTTGTTTATTAATTTAATAAAGCATATTTATTTATTTAATCGAAGAGGAACATCACAAATCTAAAAAAAAAAAGTTCTTTGTAGAGAAGTGTCCTCTAGTGAGAGTGTCCTCATCTTGCTACAAACTCCGCTGTTGTTCCAGATGGATCCACGACTACCAGGATGCCTGTGTGGATAAACTAGAGCGGTTTATGAACGGCGACGCAGTCCCCAGGGGTCCAGGGGGCACGCCCAAGTCAATCCGACGTCCCTCGGGTCCCAGTGGGCTGCCCCCTCGCTCGGCCCCACCCACCCCCGTGGACTTCCCCTCCCTCCCCCACGGCTGAGGCCGACTGTGATAGACTAGGACTGACTCATTCTGCCTGATGACATTGCCTTTGATAGATGATGTTCACCGAGGTTCTTTCTTTTTCAAATAAATGTGATATTTTGTTTAGAGTTTTATTCTTATCTCTGTAGCTCAATAACATCACTTGAGACTGTTGTTATATAACTATGTTGTTATCAGAATCACAGTTAGGAATAGTAGTATGGAACTTTTCATCTCTTTTTAAAACATCAGATCTCACTATGATCTCACTATGAGATTGCTGCTATAATGTAAGCTGCCATATTACGTTACACTGTATATGTAAGTATATAAGCATATCCTGAGAAAAATGCTTGACACAGAGAGAGAAACTATTGTATTGATGAGACAGAAGGGGGTGGTATGCCTCAGAGGGTTTATTATGGGGGGAAAACAAGTTTGTGGGGCCATGGTATCTAGGGACCGGTCCCTGGTGGAGGTGTTGTTGAATCTTGTGTTCTGTGGGGCAGATGACTGGAGGTTTTGCTGCTGTTGCATGACATGTTATATAATCTTCCGTCGATTTCTTGAAGACATTGAAATCTTTTTTGAAGATAAAAGAGTTGTCCAAACCTCCCATGAGTTACCCATTTGATGAGTGACCCCCCTTGCTGTACAGGGCCTCAACTTTGAAAAACCATAAACCAACCTTATTAAAAGATCATCTCCAAGAGAGACTAGAAGGCTAGTATTTATTTTTATCTGTGTCTTTAATGGGAATTTTTATTAGAACTTATATTTACGCAAAGTAATGTAGTGAAAAATTATATCACTTCCCTCTACAAGGATGGAATGGTCTCTGTACCCAACACATATACATTTAGCACTCCCCTTGACAATGATGGAATGGTCTTTGTACCCAACACATATACAGTTAGCACTCCCCTTGACAAGGATGGACTGGTCTCTGTACCCAACACATATACATTTAGCACTCCCCTTGACAAGGATGGAATGGTCTTTGTACCCAACACATATACATTTAGCACTCCCCTTGACAAGGATTGGACTGGTCCTTGTACCCAACACATATACAGTTAGCACTCCCCTTGACAAGGATGGAATGGTCCTTGTACCCAACACATATACATTTAGCACTCCCCTTGACAATGATGGAATGGTCTTTGTACCCAACACATATACAGTTAGCACTCCCCTTGACAATGATGGAATGGTCTTTGTACCCAACACATATACAGTTAGCACTCCCCTTGACAATGATGGAATGGTCTTTGTACCCAACACATATACAGTTAGCACTCCCCTTGACAAGGATGGAATGGTCTTTGTACCCAACACATATACAGTTAGCACTCCCCTTGACAAGGATGGAATGGTCTCTGGACCCAACACATATACAGTTAGAACTCCCCTTGACAAGGATGGAATGGTCTTTGTACCCAACACATATACAGTTAGCACTCCCCTTGACAAGGATGGAATGGTCTTTGTACCCAACACATATACAGTTAGCACTCCCCTTGACAAGGATGGAATGGTCTCTGGACCCAACACATATACAGTTAGCACTCCCCTTGACAAGGATGGAATGGTCTCTGGACCCAACACATATACAGTTAGCACTCCCCTTGACAATGATGGAATGGTCTTCGGACCCAACACATATACAGTTAGCACTCCCCTTGACAAGGATGGAATGGTCTTCGGACCCAACACATATACAGTTAGCACTCCCCTTGACAAGGATGGAATGGTCTTTGTACCCAACACATATACAGTTAGCACTCCCCTTGACAAGGATGGAATGGTCCTTGTACCCAACACATATACAGTTAGCACTCCCCTTGGCAAGGATGGAATGGTCTTTATACCCAACACATATACAGTTAGCACTCCCCTTGACAAGGATGGAATGGTCTTTGTACCCAACACATATACAGTTAGCACTCCCCTTGACAAGGATGGAATGGTCTTTGTACCCAACACATATACAGTTAGCACTCCCCTTGACAAGGATGGAATGGTCTTCGGACCCAACACATATACAGTTAGCACTCCCCTTGACAAGGATTGGACTGGTCCTTGTACCCAACACATATACAGTTAGCACTCCCCTTGGCAAGGATGGAATGGTCTTTATACCCAACACATATACAGTTAGCACTCCCCTTGGCAAGGATGGAATGGTCTTTGTACCCAACACATATACAGTTAGCACTCCCCTTGACAAGGATGGAATGGTCTTTGTACCCAACACATATACAGTTAGCACTCCCCTTGACAAGGATGGAATGGTCTTTGTACCCAACACATATACAGTTAGCACTCCCCTTGACAAGGATGGAATGGTCTTTGTACCCAACACATATACAGTTAGCACTCCCCTTGACAAGGATGGAATGGTCCTTGTACCCAACACATATACAGTTAGCACTCCCCTTGACAAGGATGGAAAGGTCTTTGTACCCAACACATATACAGTTAGCACTCCCCTTGACAAGGATGGAATGGTCTTTGTACCCAACACATATACAGTTAGCACTCCCCTTGACAAGGATGGAATGGTCTTTGTACCCAACACATATACAGTTAGCACTCCCCTTGACAAGGATGGAATGGTCCTTGTACCCAACACATATACAGTTAGCACTCCCCTTGACAAGGATGGAATGGTCTTTGTACCCAACACATATACAGTTAGCACTCCCCTTGACAAGGATGGAATGGTCCTTGTACCCAACACATATACAGTTAGCACTCCCCTTGACAAGGATGGAATGGTCCTTGTACCCAACACATATACAGTTAGCACTCCCCTTGACAAGGATGGAAAGGTCTTTGTACCCAACACATATACAGTTAGCACTCCCCTAGACAAGGATGGAATGGTCTTTGTACCCAACACATATACAGTTAGCACTCCCCTTGACAATGATGGACTGGTCCTTATACCCAACACATATACAGTTAGCACTCCCCTTGACAAGGATGGAATGGCCTTTGTACCCAACACATATACAGTTAGCACTCCCCTTGACAAGGATGGACTGGTCTTTGTACCCAACACATATACAGTTAGCACTCCCCTTGACAAGGATGGACTGGTCTTTGTACCCAACACATATACAGTTAGCACTCCCCTTGACAAGGATGGAATGGTCTTTGTACCCAACACATATACAGTTAGCACTCCCCTTGACAAGGATGGAATGCTCTTTGTACCCAACACATATACAGTTAGCATTCCCCTTGACAAGGATGGAATGGTCTTTGTACCCAACACATATACAGTTAGCACTCCCCTTGACAAGGATGGAATGGTCTTTGTACCCAACACATATACAGTTAGCACTCCCCTTGACAAGGATGGAATGGTCTTTGTACCCAACACATATACAGTTAGCACTCCCCTTGACAAGGATGGAATGCTCTTTGTACCCAACACATATAGTTAGCACTCCCCTTGACAAGGATGGACTGGTCCTTGTACCCAACACATATACAGTTAGCACTCCCCTTGACAAGGATGGACTGGTCTTTGTACCCAACACATATACAGTTAGCACTCCCCTTGACAAGGATGGACTGGTCTTTGTACCCAACACATATACAGTTAGCACTCCCCTTGACAAGGATGGACTGGTCTTTGTACCCAACACATATACAGTTAGCACTCCCCTTGACAAGGATGGACTGGTCTTTGTACCCAACACATATACAGTTAGCACTCCCCTTGACAAGGATGGAATGATCTTTGTACCCAACACATATACAGTTAGCACTCCCCTTGACAAGGATGGAATGGTCTTTGTACCCAACACATATACAGTTAGCACTCCCCTTGACAAGGATGGAATGGTCTTTGTACCCAACACATATACAGTTAGCACTCCCCTTGACAAGGATGGAATGGTCTTTGTACCCAACACATATACAGTTAGCACTCCCCTTGACAAGGATGGAATGGTCTTTGTACCCAACACATATACAGTTAGCACTCCCCTTGACAAGGATGGAATGGTCTTTGTACCCAACACATATACAGTTAGCACTCCCCTTGACAAGGATGGAATGGTCTTTGTACCCAACACATATACAGTTAGCACTCCCCTTGACAAGGATGGAATGGTCTTTGTACCCAACACATATACAGTTAGCACTCCCCTTGACAAGGATGGAATGGTCCTTGTACCCAACACATATACAGTTAGCACTCCCCTTGACAAGGATGGAATGGTCTTTGTACCCAACACATATACAGTTAGCACTCCCCTTGACAAGGATGGAATGGTCCTTGTACCCAACACATATACAGTTAGCACTCCCCTTGACAAGGATGGAATGGTCCTTGTACCCAACACATATACAGTTAGCACTCCCCTTGACAAGGATGGAAAGGTCTTTGTACCCAACACATATACAGTTAGCACTCCCCTAGACAAGGATGGAATGGTCTTTGTACCCAACACATATACAGTTAGCACTCCCCTTGACAATGATGGACTGGTCCTTATACCCAACACATATACAGTTAGCACTCCCCTTGACAAGGATGGAATGGCCTTTGTACCCAACACATATACAGTTAGCACTCCCCTTGACAAGGATGGACTGGTCTTTGTACCCAACACATATACAGTTAGCACTCCCCTTGACAAGGATGGACTGGTCTTTGTACCCAACACATATACAGTTAGCACTCCCCTTGACAAGGATGGAATGGTCTTTGTACCCAACACATATACAGTTAGCACTCCCCTTGACAAGGATGGAATGCTCTTTGTACCCAACACATATACAGTTAGCATTCCCCTTGACAAGGATGGAATGGTCTTTGTACCCAACACATATACAGTTAGCACTCCCCTTGACAAGGATGGAATGGTCTTTGTACCCAACACATATACAGTTAGCACTCCCCTTGACAAGGATGGAATGGTCTTTGTACCCAACACATATACAGTTAGCACTCCCCTTGACAAGGATGGAATGCTCTTTGTACCCAACACATATAGTTAGCACTCCCCTTGACAAGGATGGACTGGTCCTTGTACCCAACACATATACAGTTAGCACTCCCCTTGACAAGGATGGACTGGTCTTTGTACCCAACACATATACAGTTAGCACTCCCCTTGACAAGGATGGACTGGTCTTTGTACCCAACACATATACAGTTAGCACTCCCCTTGACAAGGATGGACTGGTCTTTGTACCCAACACATATACAGTTAGCACTCCCCTTGACAAGGATGGACTGGTCTTTGTACCCAACACATATACAGTTAGCACTCCCCTTGACAAGGATGGAATGATCTTTGTACCCAACACATATACAGTTAGCACTCCCCTTGACAAGGATGGAATGGTCTTTGTACCCAACACATATACAGTTAGCACTCCCCTTGACAAGGATGGAATGGTCTTTGTACCCAACACATATACAGTTAGCACTCCCCTTGACAAGGATGGAATGGTCTTTGTACCCAACACATATACAGTTAGCACTCCCCTTGACAAGGATGGAATGGTCTTTGTACCCAACACATATACAGTTAGCACTCCCCTTGACAAGGATGGAATGGTCTTTGTACCCAACACATATACAGTTAGCACTCCCCTTGACAAGGATGGAATGGTCTTTGTACCCAACACATATACAGTTAGCACTCCCCTTGACAAGAATGGAATGGTCTTTGTACCCAACACATATACAGTTAGCACTCCCCTTGACAAGGATGGAATGGTCTTTGTACCTTATCATAATAGAAAGATTAATTTCTTAGGTCCATTTAAGTATAACAAAAATGATAAGGTACAATTTGAATTATATAGATTAGAAACACGAGGTGATAAGACCAAATCCAAATAGATAAATGTTTCTAATCTATAATCCAAATTGTACCCTATCATTTTTGATGGAATTCAATGGACCTTAGTAGTTATTCTTCCTATGAGGTGAAGAAAATGAATTCCAATGTGAATATCAACACTGATGCAAAATTATGTAATATTATTAGTAGCAGAATTGTTACTAAAGTTTTGTCCAATAGTGTATTGTCTGAATCCCGATATACATGCTGAAACGTACAACTTCCTTAAGTTTTGTCCATGAGTGTATTGTCTGAATCCTGATATACATGCTGAAACATACAACTTCCTTAAGTTTTATCTATGAGTGTATTGTCTGAATCCTGATATACATGCTGAAACGTACAACTTCCTTAAGTTTTGTCTATGAGTGTATTGTCTGAATCCCGATATACATGCTGAAACGTACAACTTCCTTAAGTTTTGTGTATGAGTGTATTGTCTGAATCCCGATATACATGCTGAAACGTACAACTTCCTTAAGATTTGTCTATGAGTGTATTGTCTGAATCCCGATATACATGCTGAAAGGTAAAACTTCCTTAAGTTTTGTCTATGAGTGTATTGTCTGAATCCCAATATACAGTCGAACCTCTTTAATTCAACACCCCAAGGGATCAGAGCTTTCGGTTGAATTAAAGGAAGTGTTGAATTAAGGTTAGATGATTAGCTAATCATTTAATTCACGAAAATAATATTTTAAAAAATTGCTTTGTAATATAAATTAATGATATTAATTGAAACCATTGTATGCATACTTTTTGTATTTATTTTTTTTATTTTGATGATTAACTTTTAGTATCAGGGACAAAATGGCAATAATACATATTTTTGAAATGTAAATAATTACAAATAAAATTTATTCTAATTGAAGAATATAGCAGTTGAAAAGAAATCGGCAATCTTCAGTTTGTCTTTCTTTAACTACCCAGCATCTCCACCAAAATGTCATGTAGAGAATTATGAATGGTAAAAACTTCATGCTGACACAGCAATTTATTTAAGGCAAGAAAACAAATTTATAAAATACCAGAGAGGCAATAAGGGAAGTTTACAGAGTTAGAAAAATATGACTATCAAAATTGATAATCTTTTCATAAACTAATAAATATTGTTTTGACAATGAGAGAAAGAAAAATTCGACAACATCAAAATCCACATCTTTACAAATTACAGGTTCCATTAGCATGGTGAAACCGCTGAGAGGGTTCACTACTGATGAGCCAAGCCCTCCATTCAATAACTTTTATCATTGTAGTAATCTCTGTAGAGATCATATTTGATAATATATATGAAAAGAAACACACATTGCCAAAATATAATTACTATTACAAATTTTATCGATAGATGGCAATGGAATTTATAAACAGTTTTCATTGCCTAAATTACCATTCTTACAATTTACCAACTCTCCTGTAAGAGGAAACCTCTTTCTAAAGGACACTTTGGCTCTGCAATTAGGTGTTGTCCTTTAGAGGGAGGTTCTACTGTAATATATAAACTAATACAGTAAAAATGATAAGGCACAATTTGGATTATTCTATATACAGTTACGAGCGTCATTCTTCATCAGTCATCTCTGTCACCGTTTGCTTTTTTTTTGGAATGGCGCTCTCCTATTGGTCGGCTACGATCACGCCACTCGCTTTTTCGTTTTTGTAACCATTGTGTTGGAGCGGGTCGCTCCTTAAATAAATGCATATATTAGTTAATAACCAAATGGAATCCTCTCTTTCTTTTTCCCAGTAAGAGACGCCTACGGAAGCCAACAGTACATAGACAGATAAAGCACATAGGCTATAGTTATTAACTAACATATGCATTTATATAAGGCGCCAATTTATAAATGTAACAAATAGTATTTGAATCAAAACATTCAATCGGGTAAAACACGGGCGTTGCCCAGGTTATTCGGCTAGTAGATTATAAACACAAGGTAATAAGACCAAATCCAAATAAATAAATAAAAAATGGGTTTTTTCCACTTTTAATTCTAAGAATAATATTCTGTTTCTCAGATAAATATATTCTTCTTATCTGTTATCTTGTTTACACACTTGATAACAGTAACTATTTAAAAACATGCTGTGGTAAAATTTCTCATTCAGTACTTTTGTCTGAAGATGGTAACAACGCTGTTACCTAAACGTCACACACTATTTATTTGGATTTGGGATTATTACCTTGTGTTTATAATACAGTAAAACCTCACTAAAATGAAATGGGGATATAGATAACCTTCCCTTATAAAAAACCTGAAATAATCCCCATTTTATAATACAGTGAACCATGGCTATAGTGAACGACAGGTTTAGTCCCATTGAGGTTCGCTATAGAGGGGTTTTACTGTATTTATCACAATATTATTTCCTCTTCTTCTTTCTTATCTCCACACAATCATATAAGGGTATCAAGCTTTTAAAGGGGGGGGAGAAGTCTGACCACACCTCCCTGCGGTCTCCCCTGGACCCTTGGAATATTGGACCAAATTCTGGTTTGTTTCCAAGGTGACTAACGTGGCAACGGCACCCATTTTCCAATGAAGAGCAAATCCAGAGCAGCAGCTTTACACACCCAAGATAGAGGACAATGCTGTGATAGAGATGTATGGGGACATCTGAGGCTCTTCATTGGACACGACAACAACAACAAGCTTTTAAAGCTTGAGACTTTTGATGGTGTCAATATTGTTTCCTATATATATATTCAGTATCCCTCAAAATATCATCACTGTTCCATTTAAAATATAGATAAATATAAACGGGAGTTACAAAATTACAAATTACAAAAATGTATAAGACACTGCAACTCTTTTTTATTAATTGTATTAAGTAAATTTCGGGCAAGCGCCTTTCCTCAGCAAACTGAAATATGGAAAATTGTAATTTTTGTAATTAAATTTTTTTGTAATTTGTTGAAATCCGCAAACCTGTGATTATGAATAAATGGGAAGGTTTACATAGTGATGAAGTCTTCAGCCCTTGTTTCATCTTCACAGATGCACCCTCTGAGAAGTGGTATGGCTCATCACTGGTTGAGTAAGTAGTGAGGTTCAGTTCCAGCTGGCTTCTCAGTCTCCATTCTGGCAGGTTGATCCAGAGTTTGTATTTTCTATTGGAAATTCTGAACACCCACCTAGTATGAGTTCACAATTCTTGTGTGTAGGGTGCTAGATTATTTTATACTCTACATAAGGTAGTGATAAAACACAATTTGGATTATAGATTATAGCTACAAGAAAATAAGACCTAATCCAAATAATGATAAGGCACAATTTGGATTATAGATTATAAACACAAGGTAATAAGACCAAATCCAAATAAATAAATAGTGTGTGATGTTTCGGTAACACCGTTGTTACCATTTTGAGTACTTTTGTCTGAAGATGGTAACAACGCTGTTACCCAAACGTCACACACTATTTTTTATTTGATTTGGTTTTATTACCTTGTGTTTCTAATCCAAATAAATTAATAGTATGTTATTTTTCGATAACAACGCAGTAACACACTATTTATTTATTTTATTTGGTCTTATTACCTTGTGTTTATAATCTATAATCCAAATTGTACCTTATCATTTATACTCTACATTAACTAGTTATGGTACAATTTGAATTTTAGATTAGAAACACAAGTCACAGGTTATGCAAACACAAGATCATATCGAAATAACAGCATTGTTACTGTAATGTCACACATTATCTATTTGGTCTTATTAACATGTGTTTATAACAAAGATTGCTATGAACATTTGAAGAAAAGCCATCAAAACTACAACATGTATAATGATGCCAAAAAGGTTTATACATTGTGAATGGATAAGATGAAGAGTAATTCTCAATGTAATATTTGAATATACAGTTGTTGTTGTCGTGTCCAAAGTAGAGCCTCAGATGTCTCCATGCATCTCCATCACAGCAGCAGCTATGTCCACTATCTTGGGTGTGTAAAGCTGCTGCTCTGGGTGAATATACAGTTAAACCTGTCTATAGCACCCCCTCTTGGGACTCACCAAAATAGGGTGCTATAGACAGGTCACTTTTAATGTAAAATGTTTACATTTTAATGTTTAGAATCGGGTGCTATAGAGAGGAAGGCGCTATTTAGAGGGGGCGCTATAGACAGGTTTAACTGTACTGTCTCTTCTAAAAGTTTATATACACTTGTGATGACCACACTTTGCCTCAGCGAGCGCGGACAAAGCTTCAATACACACACGGGCAGTAGTGTGGCGACCTCACTACGCCTCGGCAACCGCTAGCTGGAAGAACACGTCACTACGCATGCGCGGGCGGCATCTGGGACACTCTGGCCACGCGCATCATCAACAACAAGGCTTGCTTCCAACGGCCGTTACTTCTTTTCTCTCTATTTATTTCTGGCTTTAAATAAATTAATTTAAATTATAAAAATAATTATAATTTTATCAGCTGCCTTTCCACAAGCCACACCAACACGCACTCAACCATCCCACAAAATTGGTGAGCTGGACGTGATCTCAAATGAAGAATTAACGACCAACGTTAAGGGCAAGTCATGGAAGCTCAATCACTCTCACGATGGAACTCACCCCATCTCAAATATCAAGATTTATTTTTTGAGCTCCACCCTTCTTGCCAAACGACATTACATTGTGGCTCAACTGGAAGCTGCCTTTATTTTCGCAAACATCGTCAGCGACTAATTCAAGTATTCTGCAACGGTCGTTAATTTAGATAGACAAACTCTCATCTACGCCTATGACATTGTAGAGAACCCACACTCATGGAGAAAACTTAAGGAAGTGGAAAGTCTTTAAGGCCGCCAGTCGTGTATTTTTAAAGGAAACAGAGGCACCTATATTTTATAGATTATTATCCTCCCTGCAAAAATTCCCATCTATATTTTAGCCATAGGATTGGTCTAGATACTCTACCATCTAAACATCTCTTTGGCAGATTGTGAGGATTTCATTTGATTTCTTGTGGATCTCATGGAATCAAAGTCCGTTCTGGACTGATTTTTTTTTTTTGCTTATCCCTAGTACACGTGGTACAAGCCATGATAATCATGGTGGGTAGTTAGCGACTGCTTTTTACTGTAAGTGTACCACATGTCTACACATGTGAAAAGCAGTTCAACTTTGCATTTACAAATGTGCCAGAACCCCGTTTGATTACTTGCACTCGCTGGTGGGGTTGGACTTTTGCAAGAATCGGGGGCCATTGGAGCATTTTTTTTTTTTTTTAAACAGAAAAAAGTGTCCAATGCGGGAATCGAACCCGGGTCGTAGTGGGCGAAAACCAAACGGTTTAACCAGCCTTCCACCGACCCTTCCATTCTGGACTGTTGAGAACCATTTGTCAATGGTCACCAGATGGGCACTTCTCAGTTTGCCAAAACTGGTGTTATGGATTTGTCACCAATTTGAGTCTACTAATTTGCGGAGACAGTCATTCAATGACACTTAATTTTTGTATCTATTTTAATAGGAGTGTTGACCTTTCTTTTTAAAGATCATAAACACAAGGTAATAAGACCAAATCCAAATAAATAAATAGTGTGTGACGTTTCGGTAACAGCGTTGTTACCATCTTCAGACAAAAGATCATTATCCTCCTGGCAAAATTTTCCAATCATGTTGATAAAGCACAATTTGGATTATAGATTATAACTACAGAAAATAAGACTTAATCCAAATAAATTAATAGTGTGTGATATTTCAGTAACAGCCTTGTTACCATCATCAGATAAAAGATAAAATGTAGCTTGGCACCTGCAGATCCAGAACACATTTTGACTTGCATTAGATGCACTAAACAGGATCTTTGGGAGAGACCGCTGCTTATCATAAAACAGCTCGAGGAACATGGACTCATGGAATTTGTGTGTAATCTTTACACAAGTGGATAAGAAACAACAGATAAAATGATAAAGTACAATTTGGATTATAGATTATAATGAAAGAAAATAACACCTAATCCAAATAATTTATTAGTATGTGATGTTTCGGCAACAACATTGTCACCATCATCAGACAAAAGAGTGATGAGTTGTCTGATGATGGTGACAATGTTGTTACCGAAACGTCACATACTAATAAATTATTTGGATTAGGTCTTATTTTCTTTTTTTTTTTAACAACAGATAAAAGAATGATGATGATAACAATGTTGGTACTGAAATGTCACACACTATTGATAAGGCACAATTTGGATTATAGATTATAAACACAAGGTAATAAAACCAAATCTAAATAAATAAATAATGTGTGACGTTTCGGTAACAGGGTTGTTACCATCTTCAGACAAAAGTACTGATTACTACTCATTCAGTACTTTTGTCTGAAGATGGTAACAACCCTGTTACCGAAACGTCACACACTATTTATTTATTTGGATTTGGTCTTATTACCTTGTGTCACACACTATTAAATTATTTGGATTAGGTCTTATTACCTTGTTCCAACCATGTTCTAATTAAATTCCCAGTAGAACTAGGAAGGATGTTCAAGATGTGCCCCCATGACAGTCAGGACTCCTCCTGCACACAAGTGATATCAGAACACATTTTCACATCACAACATTAGAACACTGGGCTCTGGCACATTTGTAAGTGCAAAGTTGAACTGCTTTTCACATGTGTAGACATGTGGTACACTTACAGTAAAGGCAGTCGCCAACTTCTACCCACCATGATTATCGTAGCCTGTTCCATGTGTACTAGAGATAAGCAAAAAATATATATGTTATATAAAAATATTATTTTATTTTAAAATTATATATTATTAGATTCAAATACTCTGTTTAAATCGACCGCCAGAGGCCACTCTTCCCCTATAAAAACTTGTTGTTGTTTTATCCCAATGGCCGGCTCAAAACTTTTGTACATTATGTAAATAATCTTTTGTTTTCCTTATTCTACTCGCCTTAAGCCAGGCATTACTTTTATCAAATTATGTTTTTTTAATATATTACTTTAGTTCAATTAAATTACTGATCAAAACTATTTTTCATTATCATACTTTAAAGATTTCAACCACAACTGCATTACCATACTATAATCCTCAACATGATCTAAATTCAAGCAGAAAATCTCATTCATTTATCTATATATATAAAAATGGATGTTTGTTGGTCCGTTGGTCCGTTGGTCCGTCCGTCCGTCCGTCCGTCCGTCCGTTCGTGATAATCTTCTACATCGCTCAACCAATCGTGATGAAACTTTGGGAAGATGTTTAGTATACTACCGGGATGGTTTCTGGCTAATTACTCTTTAGAAATAACCTTTCGTTGCATTTTTATTTACGAAAAACGTAAATTCACTCGCAATCAATGCCCCCTCGCGGTAGACGTTTGGCCTGAAATAGCCTCGCATGAGCTTATTTGTAACGTCAAGCTTAGCCTATAGGTTAGGTACACAGCTTCGTACCCCCGCAACCTAGGTTCGAGGCTCAGCGTGGGTGTTTTATTTTTTTCATTTCTTTTATATTATTGTATTCTTTTATATTATTAAAAATATTATTTTATTTAAAATGTAGGCTTTTTAAAATAAAAATTAACATAAACAATTTTTTAATAATATTTGTAACAAACCTAGGTTCGAGGCTCAGCGTGGGTGTCTTTTTTTATTTTCATTTCTTTTATAATATTGTAGCAAGGTCTGTTTTTACAGCATTATTATATTTTTATTGGTTTATTTTAAAAATGTTTGTTATGAAGGCTCTATGTAATACTATTTAGAGCACATTTTTACATTTTTAAACACCTAAGCACCCCTCTTTTTAATATTGTAGCAAAGAATTGAAAGTATTATTCTATTTTAGATGTTTGCCATGAAACTTTGGGAGGTTGTTTGGTATACTATCAGGACGATTTCTGGCGAATTATTTTAGAATAATATTTATAACAATAATTATAGCGCAATTAGGACATAGTGATTATATTCTGTGTTTGTGCATATATAAATATTTTACAGAAAATGTGAGAACGTTCTATTCGAATATCTCGAACACAAAAAACAATACAAATAAACGCGTTCACTGACATTTATTAATGCAGTGAATATAATCAATGATTACAATGAAGGGCTATATTATCTATATATATAAAAATCACTTTCAAATTTTAACGTAACGTTCCTTTCTCAATCCCGTAGGGCTTTAGATCGGCTAAAACATTTTATCTCTATAAGTGAATATTAACTTTACTTTACTGAATAGTTTAGTATAATGTTAATTTAACATATTACAATTTAGCCACAGCAACGCGTGGCCGGGTTCGCTAGTAACATATATATTAGAACACATTCACATCAATGAAAACCCATAGTGACCACGTCCCCCAGTGACTGCCTACACTCATGGACAAAACTTAAGGAAGGATGATAAGGCACAATTTGGATTATAGATTATGAACATATGGGAATAAGACCAAATCTAAATAAATAGTGTGTGTGACGTTTTGGACAACAATATTGTTACCATCTTCAGACAAAAGTACTGAATCTTTTGTATCTTGAATAATTTGAATCATTCAGTACTTTTGTTTGAAGATGGTAACAACGCTGTTACTGAAACACACTATTTATTTGGTTGATCTTTATTACCCTGTGTTTATATAACTTAAGAATGATAAGGCACAATTTGGATTATAGATTATAAACACAATTCATAGTTTGATGTCGCCGGTTATCTATTTTTTTGAAGGAGACAGAGGCAATTTTGTTCACAGTTGGTTATCTTGTGTGTCTTCAATAAAGGTCACTGTAATATCTTTCAGAGTTATATTTCTGAATCCTGATATACATGATAAAAGGTACATCTTCCTTAAGTTTTGTCCATGAGTGTATTAGCATCATATTATCTTCAGACAACTTATTTGATGTACAGAGAACCTCCATGAGATAACACTCCCACTTAGGGGGTCGGTGGAAGGATGCTCTAAACCATTGGTTTACGACCGCTACAACCCGGGTTCGATTCCCGCATTGGACACTTTTTTTTTATTAAAAAAAAATATATGCTCCAATGGCCCCCGATTCTTGCAAAAGTCCAACCCCACCAGCGAGTGCAAGTAACCAAACGGGTCTCTGGCAAATGTGTAAGTGCAAAGTCAAACTGCTTTTCACGTGCGTAGACATGGGGTGCACTTGCAGGAAAAGCAGTCGCCTTCTACCCACCATGATTATCATGGCCTGTACCAAAAGTACTAGGGATAAGCAAAAAAAAAAAAAAAAACTTCAACTAACAGACATCTCTCTACAAAGAACATTTTTCATCCTTGAAAATGAAATTTTTTACTAATTAGCTGGACTCTCCAATAAGAGGATACTTCTCTCTAAGGGACATTTTGGGTCTGTCACTAGTTGATGTCCTTTACAGAGAATTTTCTACAGTTTATATGAAGAACAGTCACTCAGTATTTCCTAAAATAATTACTACAAGGTAATTAGACCAAATCCAAATAAATTAATAGAGTGTGACATTTTGGCAACAGCGTTGTTACCATTGTTAGACAAAATAATAAATTAACACAAAGCAATAACGCGCAATCTATACATATAAAATGAAAGGATTTAAAGGCACGAATTTTTCTTTTATACATAACTAGGCGAATGACCCGGCTTCGCCCGAGAAATCCCTTGGGTGTAATTTCCTTCATACTAAAATTATATCAATAATAAATATTAGAAGTGCCATAGAATAGCAATACAGAAGTAACACATAAACTACAGGAAAAAAGTGTGTGTGATGGCAAAAATTGTATTATATTAGTGTTTAGGTATTTGATTTAATTAATATAGTTGATATAATAGTATATATTTATATTATATTTTTTATAAATTAGTTTTTAAAATTGTAAAAAAAAAAAAATGCATCGGCCGGGAATCGAACCCGGGCCGCCCGTGTGGCAGGCGAGCATTCTACCACTGAGCCACCGATGCTTTAAAAAAATGGCCATATTTAGGTATTCATTCCATTCCGGATTAGTCTGTGTAAAAAAAAAGTTCTTCAAATTAAAAAAAGAAATAGCCAAGAATACTAATCAAAATGCAGCCGAAAATTTTCCTCAGGTTTATAAAAAGCGACATGCAAAATTTGGTACCAATTGGTTCAGTAGTTTTTGAGTTTATCGCGAAACAGACAGACGGACAGAAATTGACTTTTATATATATAGAGATATAAACTTCTACTGCCCTTACTGCGATGAAAAAATATATTGGGAGGGCTTGGCTCATCAGTGGTGAACCCAACTCCGCCTTTGCCAGTCCCAAGCCCGGATGAAAAAGGAGGAGGGGGAACAGTAACAAGCTCGGTAAAAAACCTGGGTGCAGCTGGCCCGGCTGATAATACCCTGTAAGGGCTCCTAATCCAGGGATACAGGATGAGCACCGTTTGTACTCCATGTTAGGAGCGGCTGCACATGGCGTCTGTTCCTCATGTCAGAGGCGGCCATTTTTTTTGGAGCTAAGTCGGCCTGCCACTGAGTAGTGCTCCCAGTCTTAATGACAAAGGCAGACGCATTTTACTTCACCCAGTGTGGAGATAAGAAAGAAGAAGAAGAAGAAGTGGTGAACCCTCCCAGCGGTTTCGCCAATTTAATCCACCAGACCGCATAACAATGCTGTTGCTGAAATGTCACACACACAATTTATTTAGATTTTGTCTTATTACCTTGTAGCTCTAATCTATAATCCAAATTGTACCTTATTAAAAAATTTACAATAGACTGTGTGTTTTTCAAGGTACACTCATGGACAAAACTTAAAGAAGTTGTACCCTTTAGCATGTATATTGGGTAATAACTCTGAAATGATAAAGTACAATTTGGGTTATAGATTAGAACTACAAGGTATAATAAATAAATAAATAAATAGTGTGACATTTCATTAACTGTGTTGTTACCATCATCAGACAAAAGACTGAATGATTTAATCATATTATCTTGTAGTTCTAATAACTTTGAAGGACATTTGATACACAGTGACAAGGCACAATTTGGATTATAGATTATAAACACAAGGTAATAAGACCATATCCAAATAAATAAATAGTGTGTGACGTTTCAGTAACAGCGTTGTTAACAAAACGTCACACACTATTTATTTATATTTCGTCTTATTACATTCAGCACTTTTGTTTGAAGATGGTAACAATGCTGTTACAGAAACGTCACACACTATTTATTTATTTAGATTTGGTCTTATTACATTCAGCACTTTTGTTTGAAGATGGTAACAACGCTGTTACAGAAACATCACACACTATTTATTTATTTAGATTTGGTCTTATTACATTCAGCACTTTTGTTTGAAGATGGTAACAATGCTGTTACAGAAACATCACACACTATTTATTTAGATTTGGTCTTATTACATTCAGCACTTTTGTTTGAAGATGGTAACAATGCTGTTACAGAAACATCACACACTATTTATTTATTTAGATTTGGTCTTATTACATTCAGCACTTTTGTTTGAAGATGGTAACAATGCTGTTACAGAAACATCACACACTATTTATTTATTTGGATTTGGTCTTATTACATTCAGCACTTTTGTTTGAAGATGGTAACAACGCTGTTACAGAAACATCACACACTATTTATTTATTTAGATTTGGTCTTATTACATTCAGCACTTTTGTTTGAAGATGGTAACAACGCTGTTACAGAAACATCACACACTATTTATTTATTTAGATTTGGTCTTATTACATTCAGCACTTTTGTTTGAAGATGGTAACAACGCTGTTACAGAAACATCACACACTATTTATTTATTTGGATTTGGTCTTATTACATTCAGCACTTTTGTTTGAAGATGGTAACAACGCTGTTACAGAAACATCACACACTATTTATTTATTTAGATTTGGTCTTATTACATTCAGCACTTTTGATGAGGCACAATTTGGATTGTAGATTATAAACACAGAGTAATAAGACCAAATCCAGTACTTTTGTCTGAAGATGGTAACAACACTGTTACAGAAACGTCACACACTATTTATTTATTTGGATTTGGTCTTATTACCTTGTGGTGATATACAGTGACCTTTATTGAAGATACATGAGATAACCAAGTGTAAAAAAAATTGCCCCTGTCTCCAAAAATAAAAATAAACAGTGACATCAAAAACTTTCCACTTCCTTAAGTTTTGTCCATGAGAGTACATATCTTATTGCTGGAAGTAATGCAAACCTCCTTAAACATGCCACTCTGCAATAAGCTGTAGAGATATGTTATACAGCCTGTTGGAGGGGACATGTTTTGAAAGTTTGCATCACTCTCCTTAAAATTTAAAATATATCCTTTTCCCAACAATCTTATATACAGTCAAACATACTCCATGAGAGGACACTCATGCTAAAGGACACCTCTCTATAAAGGACAGTTTTAATTTTCAAAAATTACCATTTTTACTATTTAGCGCAACTTTCTGGTAAGAGGATACCTCTCCCTAAAGGACACTTTGGCTTTGCAATTAGGTGTTGTCCTTTACAGAAAAATTTTACTGTATGTCTTTATTTTTATAGTCCATTTAATTCAACACAAATTAAATATACAGATTCAGAGTTAGAATAGGATCAATGATTTTTTTCTTCATTTAAAGATGCTAAAAAAATTATTTTAGAATTCTAACAATCTATATGAAATACGCTCTTAGCCTACTGAATTTCCAAGTAGAAAAACAAGATATTGCAAATGTCAGTTGATGATAAGGCACTTTATTTTCAGACCAGAAAAAAATATTTTATCTCGAAACACAAAGGTGAGAAGTTTGCTGTGAAATTTACAGTAGACCTCCATGAGAGGACAATAGCACTAGAGCTCACCTCTCTATAAAGGACAACGCAGAGTTACAGAGCCAAAGTGTCCTTTAAATAAAGCACAACACAGGGTTGCAGAGCCAAAGTGTCCTTTAAATAAAGGACAACATAGAGTTTCAGAGCCAAAGTGTCCTTTAAATAAAGGACAACGCTGAGTTGCAGAGCTAAAGTGTCCTTTAAATAAAGGACAACATAGAGTTGTACAGCCAAAGTGTCCTTTAAATAAAGGTCAACATAGAGTTGTACAGCCAAAGTGTCCTTTAAATAAAGGACAACATAGAGTTGTACAGCCAAAGTGTCCTTTAAATAAAGGACAACAGAGAGTTGAAGAGTCAAAGTGTCCTTTAAATAAAGGACAACAGAGAGTTGAAGAGTCAAAGTGTCCTTTAAATAAAGGACAACGCTGAGTTGCAGAGCTAAAGTGTCCTTTAAATAAAGGACAACATAGAGTTGTACAGCCAAAGTGTCCTTTAAATAAAGGACAACATAGAGTTGTACAGCCAAAGTGTCCTTTAAATAAAGGACAACAGAGAGTTACAGAGCCAAAGTGTCCTTTAAATAAAGGACAACACAGTTTCAGAGCCAAAGTGTCCTTTAAATAAAGGACAACACAGAGTTTCAGAGCCAAAGTGTCCTTTAAATAAAGGACAACATAGAGTTTCAGAGCCAAAGTGTCCTTTAAATAAAGGACAACAGAGAGTTACAGAGCCAAAGTGTCCTTTAAATAAAGGACAACACAGAGTTGAAAAGCCAAAGTGTCCTTTAAATAAAAGACAACAAAGTTGCAGAGCCAAAGTGTCCTTTAAATAAAGGACAACAGAGGGTTGAAGAGTCAAAGTGTCCTTTAAATAAAGGACAACATAGAGTTACAGAGCCAAAGTGTCCTTTAAATAAAGGACAACAGAGAGTTACTGAGCCAAAGTGTCCTTTAAATAAAGGACAACACAGAGTTGAAGAGTCAAAGTGTCCTTTAAATAAAGGACAACAGAGTTGCAGAGCCAAAGTGTCCTTTAAATAAAGGACAACAGAGGGTTGAAGAGTCAAAGTGTCCTTTAAATAAAGGACAACAGAGTTGCAGAGCCAAAGTGTCCTTTAAATAAAAGACAACAGAGTTGCAGAGCCAAAGTGTCCTTTAAATAAAGGACAACAGAGGGTTGAAGAGTCAAAGTGTCCTTTAAATAAAGGACAACACAGAGTTTCAGAGCCAAAGTGTCCTTTAAATAAAGGACAACACAGTTTCAGAGCCAAAGTGTCCTTTAAATAAAGGACAACACAGTTTCAGAGCCAAAGTGTCCTTTAAATAAAGGACAACATAGAGTTACAGAGCCAAAGTGTCCTTTAAATAAAGGACAACATAGAGTTACAGAGCCAAAGTGTCCTTTAAATAAAGGACAACAGAGAGTTACAGAGCCAAAGTGTCCTTTAAATAAAGGACAACAGAGAGTTACAGAGCCAAAGTGTCCTTTAAATAAAGGACAACATAGAGTTACAGAGCCAAAGTGTCCTTTAAATAAAGGACAACAGAGAGTTACAGAGCCAAAGTGTCCTTTAAATAAAGGACAACAGAGAGTTACAGAGCCAAAGTGTCCTTTAAATAAAGGACAACAGAGAGTTACAGAGCCAAAGTGTCCTTTAAATAAAGGACAACAGAGAGTTACAGAGCCAAAGTGTCCTTTAAATAAAGGACAACAGAGAGTTACAGAGCCAAAGTGTCCTTTAAATAAAGGACAACAGAGGGTTGAAGAGTCAAAGTGTCCTTTAAATAAAGGACAACATAGAGTTACAGAGCCAAAGTGTCCTTTAAATAAAGGACAACAGAGAGTTACAGAGCCAAAGTGTCCATTAAATAAAGGACAACAGAGAGTTACAGAGCCAAAGTGTCCTTTAAATAAAGGACAACATAGAGTTACAGAGCCAAAGTGTCCTTTAAATAAAGGACAACAGAGAGTTACAGAGCCAAAGTGTCCTTTAAATAAAGGACAACATAGAGTTTCAGAGCCAAAGTGTCCTTTAAATAAAGGACAACATAGAGTTTCAGAGCCAAAGTGTCCTTTAAATAAAGGACAACAGAGAGTTGCAGAGTCAAAGTGTCCTTTAAATAAAGGACAACAGAGAGTTGCAGAGTCAAAGTGTCCTTTAAATAAAGGACAACATAAGAGTTTCAGAGCCAAAGTGTCCTTTAAATAAAGGACAATGCTGAGTTGCAGAGCCAAAGTGTCCTTTAAATAAAGGACAATACAGAGTTGCAGAGCCAAAGTGTCCTTTAAATAAAGGACAACAGAGAGTTGAAGAGCCAAAGTGTCCTTTAAATAAAGGACAACAGAGTTGAAGAGTCAAAGTGTCCTTTAGAGAGAGGTATCTTCTTACTGTGAAAGCACCTAAATAATAAAAATGGTAATTTTGGCGATGAAAACTGTCCTTTGTAGAGAGGTGTGTTCTAGTGCTAGTGTCCTCTCATGAAGGTCTACTGTAAATATCACAGAACTCTTCTCGCCTTTGTGCTTCGAGATAAAACATTTTATATATGAAATTTTAAAAAGACAAAAGTTTATTAGTAGTTGATGCTACACATAGTTCCATATCATTTAAAGAAAACATTTCACACTTACATTCTTGGGAAAGCCTGCGGTGGGGTTAGATTTCTCTCTGCATCAAGTCATTAACTGCTTCAAAGAAGCTTCTTTAACCCCTAAAACAACACACTAGTAAAGCATTTTAAAAAGTAGCAAAGAGTGGATTATAGATGAAAATTTCAAGGAATTCAGATATAAAAATAACCTGACAAGTAATTTATATATGATGCTTACATAATTATTTATTGTTACCATCTTCAGACAAAAGGAAATGCCACATTACACTCATAGATAAAACTTTATGTTGCTGGTCATCATTTTTTGAAGGAGACAGACAATTTTGTTCACACTTGGTTATCTTGCGTCTTCAATAAAGGTCATTGTAATACCTTTCAGAATTATTGTCTTCTTCTTAACTCTGCCTTTGCTGGTTCCAAGCCTGGATAAAAAAGGAGGAGGGGGAGCAGTAACAAGCTCGCTAAAAACCTGGGCTCAGCTGGCCTGGCTGATAGTACCCTGTAAGTGCTCCTAATCCAGGGATACAGGATGAGTTTGTACTCCATGTTAGGAGCGGCTGCAGATGGCGTCTGTTCCTCATGTCAGAGGCGGCCATTTCTTTTGGAGCTAAGTCGGCCTGTCACTGAGTAGTGCTCCCTGTCTTAATGACAAAGGCATACGCATTCACCTTCACCCAGTTATGATGGTTGTCAGAGTTATTGTATGAAACCTGATTACATTCTAAAAGGTAAAACTTCCTTAAGTTTTGTCCATGAGTGTAAATTACTTATTTGGGTTTTTGGTCATATTAACTTTAGAGGGTGGAGGAAAGACATTATCATAAGGTCTCATCTAAGGGACAATCCCTACCTGGTGAAGGACAACATCCTAGAACAGCTAAGTCAGGAGGAGGCAGAGCAGAGACCGGGATAAGTCTTCATCCTGATATGGAGGAGGACATTTACTTGTCCTTGAAGTTGGAAACTGCTTCCAAATGTAGAACCTACTACAGTAGAGCCTCTCTGTGGTCTTATTACCATGTGTTTTTAATCTATAATCTAATTTTTACTATATCATTTATAATCTACAATAACACACACACACACACAAGCCTTTATTAAGACATTCCGTCTTATATAATCTACAATAATGTGTTATGGTACAATTTGGATTATAGATTAGAAACACAAGTTATTAAGACCAAATCCAAATACAGTAGGAAGTTCCCTGTAAAGGACACCTAATTGCAGAGTCAAAGTGTTCTTTAGGGAAAGGTGTCCTCTTACAGGAGAGTTGCTAAATAGTGAATATTGATAGTTTTGCAAATGAAAACTGTCCTTTGTAGAAAGGTGTCCTCTAGCGGGAGCATCTTCTCATGGAGGTTCTATTGTAGTAGGTGAACGTCATATGGATACAGAAGAAAAAGAGATAAAAAAAAAACCCATTGCATCAATTTCCCCACAAAAATCCTCAAACCATCTGGACTAAGGCAACATCTTACCAAGAGAAAATGGCTGTAGATAGATCACCTTGGAGAAACCTGATTGAGAAGGTACACCAGTACTAGGGCTAATTCACCTGAAATAATTATTAACTGGTGCAAAATAAAAGAAAATAAGACCTAATCCAAATAATTTATTAGCTTGTGACGTTTCGGCAACAATATTGTCATCATCAGACAAAAGAATAAAATCCATTTTTTTGTCTGATGATGGTGACAATGTTGTTGCCGAAACGTCAAAAACTAATCTTCTTCTTTCTTATCTCCACTCAATCACACTAAGGTATCAAGTTTGTAAAGCTTGAGACTTCAAAACTAATAAATTATTTGGATCAGGTGTTATTTTCTTTCTTTATTATCATCTCTAATCCAAATTGTGCTTTATCATAACTGATGTAAAATTATTACCTTAGGTTTGATTTATACCTAACTGGCTTTGTACAAATTGTTTGTGGAAGAGAATTACTCAATACAAATATTGATATGTAATTCTAGTCCACAAAGCTTATGTCCATATTCTGAATTCCAAAACCATGATTCCACCCTACAGTATTCGATATTAAGGCAAAATCATTCAATACAATAGTAGAACTCTAAAAAGCGCTTGATTAAACTGGTTAAATTGGGTGGTTTAATGGTGATGAGCTAGGCTTATTCAATTTTTTTTTATCACAGTAAAGCCAGTAGGAACTTTGTGACAATGAAAGATTTATACCTATATAATAATAGTTTCATGAAAATCATTAGAAGCATTTGATAGAATGTGATTGGATTTGTAACATTTTCACAAAATTCAACAATTCCCCTTCCATAAGCAACTCGCCTGATAAGCAACAATCATTATAAAATCAAAATTACCTGACAGAACCTAACCTTCAATGAGAGACCAGTCTCATGTTTCAATGCTGTTGCAATGACCAACTAGAAAAATGCCAATCATAGAATTATTGGATTGTGGATCAGATACTGCAAATAATAATTTTAAATAGAGACTTTCTGTGATAAGGCACAATTTGGATTATAGATTATAATTACAAGGTAATAATACTAAATCCAAATAAATTGTGTGACAATGGTAACAATGCTGTATTTGTGTTAATTTGGTCTAGGGGCAAATTTGGATGTGTGAAAAAGTATTTTTCTCAAAATATTTCAAGGGATTGCTCCTTCTTCTCTTCTTTCTTATCTCCACTCATATTAGGGTATAAAGCTTGAGATTATGATTGGGTGAAGTAGAATGCGTCTACCTTTGTCATTAAGACTGGGAGCACTACTCAGCATAGCTCCTTCTATAATTTATTGCACAATATACTTAAATTGATAAAGAGGGAGCAATACTTTAAAATATTTTTGTTTACGATTCAAAATAAGTTTTATTTTAGACCAAATAACACATAATTTACCTGTGACATTTCAACAAAAGTGTTTTTAACATCTTTAGGGAGTTGTGGAAATAACTCAATTTGTATAGCCATAACTGGATCAATCTCACAGTGGGCTCTTCTTTCTGAAGTCCAAACTCACCAAAGAATACAATTTACCAACTTTGGAACATTTGTAATTTCAAAAA
The DNA here is from genome assembly GCA_030710605.1 of Cordylochernes scorpioides. Classification (NCBI taxonomy): domain Eukaryota; kingdom Metazoa; phylum Arthropoda; class Arachnida; order Pseudoscorpiones; family Chernetidae; genus Cordylochernes; species Cordylochernes scorpioides. The sequence continues at coordinate 12,956,483 of CP092865.1, forward strand.
TGTAACTTTTTACATGTAAAAGTTACTTACAGTAAAAGCAGACAGTATGTTTATCATATGGCTTATACCATGTGTACTTGAGATAAATTTGAAAAGATTAAAAACCAAAATTACATTAGCAATCGCCACTACACATTCTATAGTGATTGCTGCAAAAGGTTTTGACTGAATTTAGATTGAGGAATCAAATTTGCTTTTCAAGCTGAGAAAACACTGCGTATACAATTTAATCAAATTCATATCTTTCACAATCTTCTAAAATGCTAACTAAAAATATGATCTCATTTTAATAAAAAAATTAGTCATGTCATGTGATAACCATCTTGGACAAATAGTATCTGATAAATGACATTACAAATGGAAAATTTCTCATGGCACACCAATAGGATCAAAGTTTACATAGCAAATTTTTCTTTGAATGTAAAATTTTAAAATGTCAACCCTACCTGACCTTGATACAGGAAAAATGGAAGTCCCAGATTGAAGAAGCTAGTAAACCAATAATGTCAAATACTGAAGTGACAGACTGAAGTACATACATGGTACTCAAGAACATGACAATCCCCAAATATATGGGGGTAACTGAAATATTTTATCAAGTTTCTTCAATTGTTTTAGTTACATTGCCATTTTGGTCTTATTACCTTGAGATTGTCAACTTTAATGCAATCCCCCTTTTATAAAAAGCTCAAAAGTGCAACTTCTTTATATGCTATTGAGTGCACATACTTACAAATTAATAAAAATGGCTTTTCACATTAACTAGCACAAATTTGTGTCTATATATATATAAAAATGAAAACAAGAGACAATTTATAATTTACCAGAACAGTTTATTGTATCCTCTTGCCAATTTTTTTTTTTAACATCAAACTCATTAGAAAAAACTGAAAATGGAATTTTTTTATCAGTTCATTAGGCTCCTCCACGCAGACGCAGGACAAGGTGGAGGGTGGATTCTTTCTGGATATTGTAGTCCGAGAGGGTGCGGCCATCTTCAAGCTGCTTGCCGGCGAAGATGAGACGCTGCTGGTCTGGGGGGATGCCCTCCTTGTCCTGGATTTTGGCCTTCACATTTTCGATGGTGTCGCTGGGCTCCACCTCGAGGGTGATGGTCTTACCTGTCAGGGTTTTGACAAAAATTTGCATGCCACCGCGCAGGCGCAGGACAAGGTGGAGGGTGGACTCCTTTTGGATGTTATAGTCCGAGAGGGTGCGGCCATCTTCAAGCTGCTTGCCGGCGAAGATCAGACGCTGTTGGTCTGGGGGGATGCCCTCTTTGTCTTGGATCTTGGCCTTTACATTCTCAATGGTGTCGCTGGGCTCCACCTCGAGGGTGATGGTCTTGCCTGTCAGGGTCTTGACAAAAATTTGCATGCCACCGCGCAGGCGCAGGACAAGGTGGAGGGTGGACTCCTTTTGGATGTTATAGTCTGAGAGGGTGCGGCCATCTTCTAGTTGCTTGCCGGCGAAGATCAGGCGCTGCTGGTCTGGGGGGATGCCCTCCTTGTCTTGGATTTTGGCCTTCACGTTCTCAATGGTATCGCTGGGCTCGACCTCGAGGGTGATGGTTTTGCCTGTCAGGGTCTTGACGAAGATCTGCATGCCTCCGCGCAGGCGCAGGACAAGATGGAGGGTGGACTCCTTTTGGATGTTATAGTCCGAGAGGGTGCGGCCATCTTCAAGCTGCTTGCCGGCGAAGATGAGACGCTGCTGGTCTGGGGGGATGCCCTCCTTGTCCTGGATTTTGGCCTTCACGTTTTCGATGGTGTCGCTGGGCTCCACCTCGAGGGTGATGGTCTTACCTGTCAGGGTTTTGACAAAAATTTGCATGCCACCGCGCAGGCGCAGGACAAGGTGGAGGGTGGACTCCTTTTGGATGTTATAGTCTGAGAGGGTGCGGCCATCTTCAAGCTGCTTGCCAGCGAAGATCAGACGCTGCTGGTCTGGGGGGATGCCCTCCTTGTCTTGGATCTTGGCCTTTACATTCTCGATGGTGTCGCTAGGCTCCACCTCGAGGGTGATGGTCTTTCCCGTCAGGGTCTTGACGAAGATCTGCATGCCTCCGCGCAGGCGCAGGACAAGGTGGAGGGTAGACTCCTTTTGGATGTTATAGTCTGAGAGGGTGCGGCCATCTTCTAGTTGCTTGCCGGCGAAGATCAGGCGCTGCTGGTCTGGGGGGATGCCCTCCTTGTCTTGGATTTTGGCCTTCACGTTCTCAATGGTATCGCTGGGCTCGACCTCGAGGGTGATGGTCTTGCCTGTCAGGGTCTTGACAAAGATTTGCATGCCTCCGCGCAGGCGCAGGACAAGGTGGAGGGTGGACTCCTTTTGGATGTTATAGTCCGAGAGGGTGCGGCCATCTTCAAGCTGCTTGCCAGCGAAGATCAGACGCTGCTGGTCTGGTGGGATGCCCTCTTTGTCTTGGATTTTGGCCTTCACATTCTCGATGGTGTCGCTGGGCTCTACCTCGAGGGTGATGGTCTTGCCTGTCAGGGTCTTGACAAAAATTTGCATGCCACCGCGCAGGCGCAGGACAAGGTGGAGGGTGGACTCCTTTTGGATGTTATAGTCCGAGAGGGTGCGGCCATCTTCAAGCTGCTTGCCGGCAAAGATCAGACGCTGCTGGTCTGGGGGGATGCCCTCCTTGTCTTGGATTTTGGCCTTCACGTTCTCGATGGTGTCGCTAGGCTCCACCTCGAGGGTGATGGTCTTTCCCGTCAAGGTCTTGACAAAGATCTGCATACCTCCGCGCAGGCGCAGGACAAGATGGAGGGTGGACTCCTTTTGGATGTTATAGTCCGAGAGGGTGCGGCCGTCTTCGAGCTGCTTGCCAGCAAAGATCAGGCGCTGCTGGTCTGGGGGGATGCCCTCCTTGTCTTGGATCTTGGCCTTCACGTTTTCAATGGTGTCGCTGGGCTCGACCTCGAGGGTGATGGTCTTTCCCGTCAATGTCTTGACAAAGATCTGCATACCTCCGCGCAGGCGCAGGACAAGGTGGAGGGTGGATTCCTTCTGAATATTGTAGTCAGAGAGTGTGCGGCCATCTTCAAGTTGCTTGCCAGCAAAAATGAGTCGCTGCTGGTCTGGGGGGATTCCTTCTTTGTCTTGGATCTTGGCCTTGACATTTTCAATAGTGTCACTGGGCTCCACCTCAAGGGTGATGGTCTTCCCAGTCAAGGTCTTTACAAAGATTTGCATCCTGGAACAAATAGTTACTTTTTAGTATTCAAATATGTATCAAATGAAAGGTTGCAACTTTACAATTAAGATAAATCCTGAGCTAGAAACAATATCACTAGAAACACCAGACTGTTTGACTGTCCAAAGTTTCACAAATCAAGACCTCAACAAAACAAAAACCTTTTATCAAATTGAGGCTACAACAGCCCTATAACATTAAATAAAAATTCTCTTCCAAATCAAAAACTAAATATTTTATTCAAATTTCTCTTTATATTGGGCAAGATTAGACCAGTTCTCACACCATAACATAGGATCAAATCACTGTGTATTTTAGACAAGATATGAGTTAGCATAAATGGGGAAATCTATTTAGAGACCTCCCTAAATATTTCAGTTGATGAAGCTTACAGGTTCTTTTGTTTAATATTGGTTTGGAACACTGTAAAGTGTACATCAGTTTGGCTTTCTTCCAAAGTATTTTTTGTAACAAACATAAGTAATTCATTTATTATATTCTAAGGTAATATCACTTATATAAGAATGATAAACTTTTATAATCACAGTAAAGTATAACTGTCTTTTATACATATCTCTAAAATTATGCCAAATATTATTATTGTTTTGAGCTAAATGGGCTTTTATCATTTGAGAACAGTTGTAAACAAAAATTTTGTCTCTATTTATATAAAATAACATATATATATATATATTTATTTATCAGTTGCAAACAAGACATGCTATATCCAATATGGATAATTGCATGTGAAACTATTTACAATAATTCATTTTGTTGTAGAGTAGGAAACAAAAAGGAAAGAAAATAAACAAGAAAATAGCATATATATAAATAATATATTAATTAAATGGCATATTTTGGATCTAAAATAAAACAAACATTTTAATATAAAATGCCAATATTTCAATAGGCTGTATGCCTAACTTCATCAGGGCTATATATAGAACACAAGAACTTGTCTCAAGGTTGTTAAAATTATTCATATCAATTATATTTTATATATAACATTCATATACCAAATACTTTTTAAAATTATAATTGTGACTCAAAAGTGATGAAAAAATTGGGTCATTGCATCAGAGTGATGGCATCATATGCATGTAATACCATTGCAGAACTCTTATAAAATGATAAATTTTCAATACTACAATTTTTAATACATATACTTGTATATTACAAGTATATTGGAGGTGGGGGGTGAGTCAATTGGTAAACATGCTGTTCATATGGGAACAAGGAACTGCATTGGCTTTTAAACATGGAAAAAAATTTTTATGTGCCCTAGTTTCATTGGGGAGGTCTCAGGACAAGCTTTATGTAGGTTACTAACCTTAAATCTACAAGTTTTTATAAGCCATTGAGTTTAGGCAACATTAAATTTAGTACATCTGCAAGCTTGTACAGTCCTTCTGCTTCATAATATACATGGATCAGCTGTTTAATAGGTAAAACATTTTGTTTATGGATTAAAAAAATTAAATATAGAAATATTAGTCTATTCATTTTATAATAATAAATGTTGGCATCTTTTGATATTTTTTAAAATCAAAAAACAATCTAGTAAATTTGAGTACGAAAGAAAGTTAAAACTTCAAAAAAAAAATTGATTTACATAACCAAAAAAAAAAGTAAAGACTATTTTTAATTGTGTGTATATAATTCTAAATAATATTGTAAATGAAAAATCAAAAATGTAAATAATAATTTGGCTAACTTTTCAAGTTTTCCTTTGAAAATTTTCCAGCAAGTAGATTACTTCCTTTGTTAGGCCTAAGCTAAGTTGTCGGTTCCTTTCTAACTATTTATTATTATTATTATAGTTATCGACTTTGCATCAAGTTTGTATTGTATTCTCTTAATTGTATTTTTTTTTTTTATATTTGCTAAACGTACTCCTTAGAATTTCTAAGCCTATTGCTACTCGCTCAACAAACAAAATGGCGGATATCGAACGAGCTCTTCCTTACCAAAAGTTAAATAGAATTTTTATTTCACTTGTACTATATATCTCAGTTCTTTTTTAATTTTTTTTCCTATAAATTTTAATTCCTATAACGAAAGAATTTATAAACGAATTGTCGCTATTTCTTCGGTAAAATAGTATTTATACCAAAATACTTGTGACAAAATAAGTGATTGCTAGCAATAAAACGAAATATTCACACAAGTTTAGACGAATGGGGAAAAAAACATTCAACTTACTTTTAGTCTTGTTGTTGATGCGAGCGTGTCTCGAGAAATAAATGAGCTCCGCGCAACGGGCAAGCAATATATGATGGCTCTGGAATTTTGCAACGCCTGCGCCAATCGCGAACGAGAACGGTGGTCACGTGACTCTCAAAATGGCGCATTGCGCAAGCTGGCTGTGCGTCATGACACGTTGGCACCTTGTGATTTGTCCGGGTGACGCGAGGTGGTATCACAAAACAACGCAAGATTCTAGTGAAAGGCTTTTTGTTTTCTTGAAATTATTTTTGGTACACTTACCAATATTGTGCTATATAACACCCCACGAGTTGTGACTACATTGTTCTATTATGGTCACAACTTTTAAATACGTAAAAATAGTTATCAATTCATATAAATTTTCAATAACTTATCTTTTTCAAGGGGGGTTAAAAAAAATCTATTGATCGGTAACTTAAGCACACACTATTTAAAAAAATAAATAAATATTAAATATATATATTATTGTTTATATATTTATATATATACATATATGTTTTTATACATCATATCATATATATCATATATAAGTAAATATTTTTAAGTAAAAAATGTTTTACCTTTTTGTCTGTTGAATGCGAAATGAATAATTTCAAAATATCAAGAGCCAAAAAGTAAACGCTTAAAAAAAGAATGATTGTGCGAAATATAGTCAAATATTAATTTTGCTCATACATTTAAAAATTTTATTATAATTATTTTTAATATATGCGCGTGAATATAAAATTGTATTATATAATATCGAACGCGTAATGTATATCGAAATAATTTTGTACGTGTGTGTGTGTGTGAAACTAGAATTATTATTATTATTTTTTTTTTTACTTATCCTTTTAGTCTAAATTAGACAAGATCTTGGAGGTCGTGCTCATAAAGAAGTTCAAGAACTCTTCTTGGTTCTCTGTACAGGGATCCCTTGTTCTTTCCAATACAATTTAGAATATGTTGGGGAGTGGCCTCTTTTTTTTTATTAAATTATTTGAATTATTTTTTAAAATATAATAATAATTTCAATATATATTTGCTCTTTTTTAAATGGTTATTAGAAATAAAAGAAAATTATTTTTTAAACGGTAGTATTTTTTCTAGGGAAAAAAATGAGATGTTTTTTTTTTTTTTCAGTCAAATTTTTTAGAAAATTTTTTTTGGTTGATACATTCATTGGTTAACCAATCTAGAGTAAAACCTCCCATGAGATACCGCTCAAAAATACGGATATTCCTGGTCGTTTCTGAAGGTGATTGGTTGTTCATCATAGGTTTGAAAACAAATCAGGAAATATCATTTTTACACAAGTTGTCTCACACAAAGCCTTTATTAAATACTGCGAATGACTCAACTTGGCTTGGGTTCTCTCCAGTGAATGTTTGCCCAACGAATATTGATTTAATAATGTTTTCCACCAAAATATATATTTATATAGATCAATATTTTGAAAATAGAGCAATCCATAAATAAATCTTTAATTAAAAAGGCATATATTGGATCAAAATATAATTTATTTTACCAATATCTCAGTTGGCTGAACGCCAACCTTTATCAAGGTGTTATAACATTTTAAAGTGTTAAAGTGTAAAAATTTTAAGACTTTAAAATGTTATAACACCTTGATAAAGGTTGGCGTTCAGCCAAGTGAAATATTGGTAAAATAAATGATATTTTGATCCAATATATGCCTTTTTAATTAATAGATCAATATATTTTTAAAATATAATATATATTCTTTTTTTTTTTGCCCTTCTAAATATTTTATTTATATATATTAATAGAAATATAACACATCAATTTTTGCGGGAAGAAGTAATTCTTGTATCTAGAGAGGCACCTTTCCCTTCAATTATACATCAGAGCGATGCTTATGTTTATATAGTTCTGAAGCATAAATGGAAAGGTGCTTCTCTAAATACATTAATGTCTTCCTCGCGCAACTTTATGTTGCATTCTAGCCGGAACACTTCCCCAGCTTAAACACCTATTTGGTAAATTTGACCGATTTCATAAACCCCTCTCGTAGGAAGTTATGAAATCGAAGCCACCTCCTTGTACAGATGAGGACCATTGCCCAAAACCATGATATACAGGTTGGCTTTTTGTCTGAATTTTACAAAACTGGTGTTATATGGCTATATCATCACTATTAAGGTGTTTTACTATAGTGATGAACATAATGCATCGTTCTGATATATAAATGAAGGGAGAGGTGCCCCTCTAGGTACATATAGGTCCGGCGACCAGTCGCTGGTTCACTGGTACTGGTCCTGCCGCTACATCAGGCCTCTCATCCGGGAGGCATTTACCATCATCCCCCCTGACCTGCAGGGCTGGATCTTCGGACATGGCCTAGACGATGATGTCCTGGCCATCCTGACGTCTGCCAAGACACACATCTATAGGTACTTCCTCGGCGTGGAACTAAGGAGTGTTCTAGAAGACCTTGTCTGGAGGAGGACTCTCTCAAGGTGGGGAAGTCTTCCTTGCTGAAGACATTTGTATACAACTATACATATATTCCCCTACACTTTATATGCCCTTTTACTCCTTTATTTTTTCACCTTTGTAAAATTTGATTAAAAGAATCAATAAAATTGTTCAAATTGTCCAGGTACATATATAGAAACATATATAAAAGGCAATAAATCTGTATATACGAAACAAAGCTATTAAGCATGAATGTTTCTTTTTACAAATAAACAAACTTCCTACTGTCCTTACTGTGATGAAAAATAGTGGGAGGGCTTGACTCATCAGTAATGAACCCTCCCAGCGGTTTCACCAATTTAATCCATCAGACAAACCGCTTTTTAGAGCTCTAATACTATATTGTATACGGCATATATATCGTAATTCAAACAATGTGATATGTAAATAATAAAGAATGACGTCTTTTCTAGTCGTCTCAAAGTGACACCAGCTTGCCACCGGACACCGGGGGATCCAGAGAGGGACAAAAAGGGCGTTGGTCCGGATGTTGACAGTTAGTTAGGTTACAGTGGATTTTTTTCGGAGAGGCCCGCTGAGACTAGCCTCGTGGTCATCTCACGGCGGCCCTCGTGGCCGCCGTTTTGGTTCCTTATTGCCTCCGCGGCTTCATGAACTATACTGGGTTGTGGTTTCTAACATCCTAGAATATGGCACCAATATCCTATGAATCAACGTGAATCAAAGACAAGCCACCAACACAACGTCAAGGGCTCTATCAGCCCAGAACATGGTACCATTATTTTATGAATCAATGGTGAACCAGAGACAAACCACCAACACTACGTCCAGGTTTCTATCAGCCCAGAACATGGCAACAACATTCTATGGATCAATAGTAAAGCAAAGAAAGACCACCAACACAACGTCCAGGTTCTATCAGCCCAGAACATGGCACCAAGATCCTATGAATCAATGGTGAACCAGAGACAAACCACCAACACTACGTCCAGGTTTCTATCAGCCCAGAACATGGCAACAACATTCTATGGATCAATAGTAAAGCAAAGACAAACCATCAACACAAACGTCCAGGGTTCTATCACCCCAGAACATGGCAACAACATTCTATGAATCAACGGTGAACCAAAGACAAACCACCAACAGGCTTCCATCAGCCCAGAACATGGCATTCTATGAATCAACAGTGACCGGCCATTGTCCTACCAACGCCCTTCACCCCACGGGGCCTGCGCAGGGAGTTACCTACCGTCCCTCAGGAATTGATCTCGGCGTTATTGATTGACGTCGTCTTGTTGCAATTAGAACGGCGCCATTTTGAATGGTGTTTCTCTCGCACATAAACTCATCCAAAACATTGTTGTTGTCGTGTCCAAAGAAGAGTCTCAGATGTCTCCATGCATCTCTATCACAGCAGCAGCAATGTCCACTATCTTGAGTGTGTAAAGCTGCTGTTCTGGGTCTATGTCAATTTTATGCAAGGCTGCGGCCATTGCTGGACATGAGAATATGTGAGTAGGTGTTAGTTCCACACCAGGACAGTTGTTGCATGTCCTATAGGTTCTTGTGCCATCTGGATGTATTGTCATTCCTTATCCAAAACATTCAAACAACCATTAAAAACAAAAAAGCGAAAGTAAGCTTATTAAATTAACAAATATGAATATAGAATTGTATTGTACAGTTCTACCAGAATAGCGCCTCTTATTATATTTGCCTTTTATCAAATAGAACCCTCTCTCACCTGACAACCAAGTGTACCAGATTCACCCCACTGGTCGAGTAGTGACGTTGACCAAAGCTTAGTATACTTAACAGACTTCCATCAATACACTGCATTGTACACGGTTCCAAATTAATTTTACTAGGTGCCGCTCAAAAAGAGCAACCCTAGCTTATGAAATAAGGTTGTCCCAAAAGTTCATAAACATATTATGATTATGATTTATATTTTGCAAGCTTATTTCTCCGCCTTTCAATATCATTAATATTTAAAATATGTAAATAATATAATTTATATATAAAAATAGTATATATCATCAATTTATTATTATCGTGATACTCCTGTTAAAGGACTGAAAACTCCGAAAGCTTGAAAATAAAAAGTTGAACAAGAAACTTAACCCTGGAAGCTTTATTTACTTTATAATATTTTGCAAGTGTTTGCGAACTTTTGGGACAACCTTGGTAATATTGGTAACCTTGGTAAAATTATAACAGAATTCTTATAAAAGAATGATTTAATCTCTGATGTTCTATATCAAGGGTGGCCAATCTGCAGGTGGGTCAAGTTTCAGAATTACAAGGTTGTCCCAAAAATTCGTAAACACTTGCAAAAATATAAATCATAATTATATAAATAAAGAACTTTTGTGGGACAACCTTGTATTTACAACAAAGAATAATATATGTGAAGGTTATTTACATATTAAAACAAAGCATATTTATCATATGTATATATATATATATATATATATAATAATAAATAGTTATTTAATTTTATAGTCCAGTTTTGTATTAAGATTATCTTCACTATTATGATCATTTAAATTCAAATTATAAAATTTGTAAAATGTTATTAATTTGTAGATAGAGAGAGAAAAAAAAATCCTTTACTTCTACTACATCCTCAAGTTAATTATATATTTATAATTAATAACAATAAAAATTAACAAAGTAACGTCTATTACATCGGCTTTTACACGTCATTCAGACATACTCTAATCCTATATATAGAATAATCGAAGAGAGAATATATATAATAGTTAGAAAAAAGAGAGAAAGACAGAACCATGCACTTTTAATCAAACTAATAATAAGGAAAAAAAAAAAAAGAGTTTTATAAAGAAGGTAGATAAGATTGTTAGTATATATATATATATATTTTTTTATGATTTTATATTTTATCCTTTTTTTTTTTTAAAGATTTTTGAAGGTTTTTTTATTTTATAATATGATTATAAATAGTTGTATTTAGTAATATATCTATAGTATGAATTAACATTTGTTATAAGTTTGGATATTATGTTTTGAAACCCTAATGGTAGACCAGACATACACAAAAGACTTTAAATTGAAATGAATTGGAAAAAGAGATCTGCTGGAACGGGGATCTTCAGATAAAAATTCCAGCGACATTTCACCCCTTCTTTATTATGTCATAGATCTCTTTTAAACCGGATTTTATGTGTTAATATTAAGTTGTTTCAGTGAAATATTTAAATGAACATATATAACAGATACAAGTGTTAACAAATTCAAACTGTAAACCTACCTCGGCCGCGGCGTCCTCCATTGTGAATATCTATTTCTGGCTGACACATGTCGCGGGAGGGGAATGTCCCCCCACATTTCAAATTTAGACCATTTATTCAGAATTTTTTTGAACAACAAGAAAATTAAAGAAGAAAGGAAAAATAGTTAAAGGAAGAAAGCTAAATTTTATAATCTTTACAGCTAGTTATATCAAAATAACTGATTTAACACTTATTCATCTTTTAATATTCCTTTAAAAAGGCAAATTATAAGAGTTTAATAAAGCTATTAATTGTGCAAATTCACCTTTATTTAACTTCCATTTTCCTCCCCAGAAATTGGAGATTAAACAAAAATGAACTATATACTTTAAAACTTTAAAAATATTGTGAAAAAATCTTTTAATCAGTTATTTAATCAAAGTTTAATTAACTGTTAAAGATTATAAATTTGTATTAGTTAATATTAAGAGAAATTATAGAAAGTTGATTTCATAAATGGATATTTCCATTTATTTTTTTTTAAATATTTTATAATTGATATACTGTTGAAATATTTTACTTGTTTGATACTAAATTTGTTTTTAATAAATTCCATGTTTAAATTTTTAACATCTTCTATGAAATTATCTAATATATTATTTATTCTATAAAATCTTAGAAACTGACCATAATATATACCTTTACAGCAATTTAATGATATATTAGAATTCATATTACAGTATTTTATAATATTGAAATTATAATTACTCTTTTTATTATAAACTCTAACAGCACTATTTGTAAGGTCTATATTCAAGTCTAAAAAGTTAACTTTTTTGTTTCTATAAATTTTTTCATTGTTCTTAAGTTTCAAGTATTTAGGATATATTTCAGGTATTAATTTTTTAAACAGTGGATTATTAAATATTATTATGTCATCTACATATCGGAATATTTGCCAATTAATATTATTTTGTAGAAAGTATTCTCTTTCGTACCAGAACAATATTAGATTTGCTAATAACGGACTAGAAGAAGTACCCATGGGAACGCCTTCTGATTGAATATATATTTTATTTTTAAATTCTATATAGTTAAAATTTAAAAATGTTTCCAGTAGAGTTTTTGCTGTTTTAAGATCTAATTTAAATGTTTTATATCTGTTATGAATAATTTTAATGTAGAAAGTTTTGTCATTAATGAATTCATTAAATAAATTGGTTATTTTATTATTTAGATCTCTTAAATTTATTTTAGAATATAGGTCCTCAAAGTCAAATGTGTGTACTGTTTCAATGTTTGTCCAATTGTTCATTAAATAATTAATGATTTTTTTATTTGAGTCGATAAATTTATAATTATATTTATTAGTTAATTTATTTATAATAAATTGTAGTGTTGAGGCTAATTGTATATCAATATTTTTTATGACTGAATTTATACCAGATGTGATTGTTCTGAAAGAAATAGGTTTTTTGTGTAGTTTAGGAATTATATAGAACTTTGGTATGTTTGGATTTTTGTGGTTATTATAAATTTTTAGTGAATTTTCAACATTTTTGATGTCTTTTTTGATTTTTGTGCCTGTAGTTCTAGCAAAAGTGTATTTATGATTATAATATATAAATGTCCCAAATAAAAAATAAATGTCCCAATAATTTATCTTTAATTTGTAAAAATCTATACCACGATATACTAAAAAAGGAAATTGATAATAATCATAAATACACTTTTGCTAGAACTACAGGCACAAAAATCAAAAAAGACATCAAAAATGTTGAAAATTCACTAAAAATTTATAATAACCACAAAAATCCAAACATACCAAAGTTCTATATAATTCCTAAACTACACAAAAAACCTATTTCTTTCAGAACAATCACATCTGGTATAAATTCAGTCATAAAAAATATTGATATACAATTAGCCTCAACACTACAATTTATTATAAATAAATTAACTAATAAATATAATTATAAATTTATCGACTCAAATAAAAAAATCATTAATTATTTAATGAACAATTGGACAAACATTGAAACAGTACACACATTTGACTTTGAGGACCTATATTCTAAAATAAATTTAAGAGATCTAAATAATAAAATAACCAATTTATTTAATGAATTCATTAATGACAAAACTTTCTACATTAAAATTATTCATAACAGATATAAAACATTTAAATTAGATCTTAAAACAGCAAAAACTCTACTGGAAACATTTTTAAATTTTAACTATATAGAATTTAAAAATAAAATATATATTCAATCAGAAGGCGTTCCCATGGGTACTTCTTCTAGTCCGTTATTAGCAAATCTAATATTGTTCTGGTACGAAAGAGAATACTTTCTACAAAATAATATTAATTGGCAAATATTCCGATATGTAGATGACATAATAATATTTAATAATCCACTGTTTAAAAAATTAATACCTGAAATATATCCTAAATACTTGAAACTTAAGAACAATGAAAAAATTTATAGAAACAAAAAAGTTAACTTTTTAGACTTGAATATAGACCTTACAAATAGTGCTGTTAGAGTTTATAATAAAAAGAGTAATTATAATTTCAATATTATAAAATACTGTAATATGAATTCTAATATATCATTAAATTGCTGTAAAGGTATATATTATGGTCAGTTTCTAAGATTTTATAGAATAAATAATATATTAGATAATTTCATAGAAGATGTTAAAAATTTAAACATGGAATTTATTAAAAACAAATTTAGTATCAAACAAGTAAAATATTTCAACAGTATATCAATTATAAAATATTTAAAAAAAAATAAATGGAAATATCCATTTATGAAATCAACTTTCTATAATTTCTCTTAATATTAACTAATACAAATTTATAATCTTTAACAGTTAATTAAACTTTGATTAAATAACTGATTAAAAGATTTTTTCACAATATTTTTAAAGTTTTAAAGTATATAGTTCATTTTTGTTTAATCTCCAATTTCTGGGGAGGAAAATGGAAGTTAAATAAAGGTGAATTTGCACAATTAATAGCTTTATTAAACTCTTATAATTTGCCTTTTTAAAGGAATATTAAAAGATGAATAAGTGTTAAATCAGTTATTTTGATATAACTAGCTGTAAAGATTATAAAATTTAGCTTTCTTCCTTTAACTATTTTTCCTTTCTTCTTTAATTTTCTTGTTGTTCAAAAAAATTCTGAATAAATGGTCTAAATTTGAAATGTGGGGGGACATTCCCCTCCCGCGACATGTGTCAGCCAGAAATAGATATTCACAATGGAGGACGCCGCGGCCGAGGTAGGTTTACAGTTTGAATTTGTTAACACTTGTATCTGTTATATATGTTCATTTAAATATTTCACTGAAACAACTTAATATTAACACATAAAATCCGGTTTAAAAGAGATCTATGACATAATAAAGAAGGGGTGAAATGTCGCTGGAATTTTTATCTGAAGATCCCCGTTCCAGCAGATCTCTTTTTCCAATTCATTTCAATTTAAAGTCTTTTGTGTATGTCTGGTCTACCATTAGGGTTTCAAAACATAATATCCAAACTTATAACAAATGTTAATTCATACTATAGATATATTACTAAATACAACTATTTATAATCATATTATAAAATAAAAAAACCTTCAAAAATCTTTAAAAAAAAAAAGGATAAAATATAAAATCATAAAAAAATATATATATATATATACTAACAATCTTATCTACCTTCTTTATAAAACTCTTTTTTTTTTTTCCTTATTATTAGTTTGATTAAAAGTGCATGGTTCTGTCTTTCTCTCTTTTTTCTAACTATTATATATATTCTCTCTTCGATTATTCTATATATAGGATTAGAGTATGTCTGAATGACGTGTAAAAGCCGATGTAATAGACGTTACTTTGTTAATTTTTATTGTTATTAATTATAAATATATAATTAACTTGAGGATGTAGTAGAAGTAAAAAAAATCCTGCTTCACAAAATATTAAACCAAACCTATAGCTTAACCTTAAAGTATATATACCTCCTTTTTTTTTTAAATGGCCTTAAAACACACACAAAAATTTCCCTACCTTTTTTTTTTTTATAATAAACCTTAAAAAAAAAAATTCTTTCGAACCGGTATTCAAGGTTCAAGACCAAATCTATAATCACAAACTGACACTCAGGTACTTGTTAGTTTACATGGGATTATGCCATTTGTCCTCTAGCTGCCCAAAGCTAGAGCTTCTCACACCTTCGGGGCTTTCAGGCGGAGGACAAAGACCTTCACATGGTCTCAACACAACTGCTGCTCCCAGAGCAGTCAGAAGAAAAAATTCATGGGACTCTCTCCCTTGACATCCAGTGTGTGCTCCCAGAGCACATGACAAATGACATTTCTCACAACCATACGAGTGCTTTCTTCACAGAAAGAGAAACTTAGCTGGAGAGCCTATATCTCATCCAGGGTCAAAAAATCCAGTTAAAAAAATAGATAAGTTTAAACCTAACATATATAAACAAAGAAAAAAAAAAATTGAAATCAAATTTATACCTCCACATGAAGTGAGGAAACTCTGCCTAAGCAGACATATCAGATTGTCAAGTGAGTTTACAAATCCCTGATGGTAGATCAAACTATTAAGGTCCTAACACATTTTATATAAAGTTACAAGATCCTATCCTACCAATATTTTAATTTATCCAGGTCTAACATACTGTTGGCTTGAAGTTTGATATCTCATTCACTATCCTTCATTCATACAAAAAAATAAAAACATTTGCGGATGCATTCAAACTAAACTTGAAATCAAAAGCACTGCCTGAACATTAAACAAACAAAACAACTATTCAAAAACTAAATTCAGGGAGATAAGCACAAGTGCTTTATACCAAAGAAAATCTAGTTATGGTCCACCTCCATAAACTCACAAAAGAAAATAAACTTGTACTAGTTACCACCAATTTGGTCATTCGGTACCCAAAATAGTAATCTAACATTAAAAAAAAAGTGTGCAAGGTTCATAAAAAAAAATAGAAATCCTATCTTCAAACATTCATCTAATCCTATCTATTTAACCTAAAAAATATATTATCATTCACTGTAAAAGCTATCTAGAGGGCCTGTATCCCGTCCGTCCTGTGTTTACAATAAGCGACAAAGAGAAAACAACAACAAAAGGAAAAATCCTCAAATTAGACCATATTATAAATCCTAGAATCCTATTTAAAAAAACTACTACACTGACTATCCAACTAATTCAACATTGCTTCATAAAGATTGCTCACAGTGATGGATACCAAGAGAGCCTAAATCTCGTCTTTTAGGTGCTTCACTGTCCGAGACACAAAATCTTAACTCCTAGTTGAAGAAATGGATATCTCTTTAATCATAAAAGTAGGTCTTAAATCTATACTAAAATAAAAGTTTATAAAATTACTAAAAAAAAAAACAAAGGCTGAGTTTAAAAAAAAAAAAAGGATGCACAAATGCTCTTACATTTTGATAAATTTACACAAACAAAAAAAAGTTCAAAAAATCTAGAAATTACCCTAAAAAAATGAAATATAAAAAAACTTTGCTCTAAAATTATCTTGTTCATACCATGTAAATATCTCCTTCATACTATGAAAAGCTTCATCATGTAGGTCAGCATGTACCTCAAGGGCAGAGCATAGACATGCTAACACTTCTATAAAAGTAAAAATCATTATTAACCAAAAAGAATGTCAAGAAATGTATTTTTTTTCATACACTCATATGCAATATTCCTGAAATACCTTATTATAAGATAATAATAATTATAGCTTTTGTTATTTCAAACACTTGAAAAGAAAACATGCCTTTTTATTCAATAAATTTCCTTAGAAAATTGTTTCAACCAATAAAGATGAAGAAAAAAAAAAAAAAGACATTTAGGCCTAAAAATAAATGAACTTCTAATTGGTTTAACTATGAACTGGTTTATAAATATAGGTAAACTTAATGAAATGTATTTCATGAATTAAATTATTAGATCTGAGTATATGTAACCATATATGTAATAGGAAAACCTCCCTGCCAATTTCTTACATAATGGTAAGTCATTTGAAATTGACATCTGTTATATGTTTATTATGACACTGTCATAGTTTCCATATTAAAGTAAATTAGAAATTATTAACATCATATTTTCTTCTGAGTAAATATATTTTAAAACATCTAAATGTTACAAACAGAAAAGAATTTAAATAAAATATTGTATATAATAAATGTATGAAACAGGTTTATTATTAGTGTATCTCCAATAATATTGAAATATATAAACGTGTATTCTCTGTATAAAAGAAAGAAATGGTAATTAATTTTAATCAACTATTGTCTGACGTCAGTGTTTCCCATTTCTAGCGCCAAAAATTATATTTGGTCCCAGCACATCTGGTGACTCCAGATGTTGTTTTTCTGCACCGAGTCCTAAATTTAAACTAAGCTGCCAATCATGGCTCGGATTTCATCTAAGCCTAGCTTTGTTCTTTGTTACATACGTTACATTCTTTAAAATTATAAAATACAGCATTAAATATACCAATCGACGAAGCTATAATATTGTAAATAAAAATAACGGTTGTTATTTACCTAACTCCCATATATAGTATAAAGTATTAAATATAAATGTTTATTAAAACACAAAAATTAAACTCAATAAAACAATAGTTTTGAAAGCAGCATTAGATTTGTTTACTTACTACAGAGTGGATATTGGATAATTTTTATCACTTTAAAAATTTCAAAACACAAACTTGCTTGTAAAAATAAAATTACAAGTTATATATATAAATATCTACCTAAAAATAATTATTCTGTGTACATTGAAAAATATTTTATTAGTCTCATTTCCCTGGGTATTGATTCTTAATTAATCTCAGGATCGTGTTCTACTTAGCCCTAATGGCGTTTCACTATGTATATATTTTTAAATATAATAGAAGAAAATTATATACATAATTCGAGCCCCGCGGCGGGCGACATTGATAGGTTCGAGAGCATTTCATAAATTTTTTAGTATAATGGACGAAGAAAGTCATTGTTAAAGACAATGATGATTTTATACTTTTACTATTTCCAGATCTCTACATGTCCATATATTAGGGCGCCAGTGGCTGCAGAAAACCAGACCACAAATTTATTCATCTATGGTACATGTAGAGACCTAAAGCTGTGCCGGCTAGCAATTATGTTGATGGGGAAATTAACCAATCAATTTATTTTGGTTAGAAAATTTTTATTTCGACTAATAAAATCCTTCAATGTACAACATTTTTTTTTATTATATCAATTAATTAATGAAATCACACACATATATATATAATTAAAAAAAAAACATACACTAAAGAAAAAACTGTAAATAAGGTTAAAAGGGAGGAGTCTTAAACTTTATACAAAGGAAAAAAAAAAAAAAGGCCTATCGTGCCAAAGTCCCATTATCCCCCAACCTACCTAGTCATCCAGCCACCCAGTGTCCATCATTCAAAAGGATGGGCAGCCAAGGCCGCAGTCAGCGGCCTCCGCCCTCCGCAACTCCAAGTCTTTTTGCTTCTCGAAAAAAAAAGATCTAATTTTTGTTAAGAAAAAATGTCAATATCCAAATTGTCAATCTTCAAGAATGTAAATATCCCAGAATGTAAATATCCCGCGTCCCTTCTCCCAGTGTTTCTGAACTCACCCCCCCAAGGCTATCATCACTTCTTTTTCTATGAAAATAAAAAATTAAAAAGGCATCTTAAAAAAAATGTGATAAAAATAAATTAAATATAAAATTATTAAAGATATATTCACAAAAAAATAATAATTAAAATTATGAAGATATTGAATTAAAGAACGATTTAAAAAATATAATTATTATTGTTGATTCTGGACATCTTGGGGTCAGCTTGGGAAAGGTTCAGGGCTTGTGGTGGAGTCAGGTCAAGCACCATAGGTCGGTGGCTTGACTACAGGGAAGGGGCGTCTGGGTCCATCTTGGACTGGCTTGTGGTCAAGTCGGCCACCATCGGACATGTGGCTCGACCAACAGGAAGGGGTGTCTGGGTCCATCTTGGACTGGTTTGTGGTCAGGTCGGCCACCATCGGACAGGTGGCTCGACTAACAGGAAGGGGTGTCTGAGTCCATCTCAGGCTAGCTTGGTGTTGGTGGGGCCAGGTCATCCACCATAGGTCAGGTGTCTTGACCCCCGCGGCCAACCCCGCCGACCAGATTCCGAGAACCCCTCACACCCGTGGCCCCCACCCCCGGAGTCCAGGGATGATTGATCCGGCATCCCATGGGGCCTCTTGTGACCGGAGTTGCAGAGCTACTTGACAATATATTAGAACATATTCACATCAATGACAACCCATAGTGACCATATCCCCCAGTGACTGCCTTACACTCATGGACAAAACTTGAGTAAGAATGATAAGGCACAATTTGGATTATAGATTAAACACAAGATAATAAAACCAAATCCAAATAAATAAATAGTGTGACGTTTCCGTAACAGTGTTGTTACCATCTTCAAACAAAAGTACTAAAATGATAAGTGACGATTTAGATTATAGATTAAGCACAAGATAATAAGACCAAATCTAAATAAATTAATAGTGTGTGTGCGTTTTGGGCAACAATATTGTTATCATCTTCAGACAAAAGTACTGAATCTTTTGTATCTTGAATATTTTGAATCATTCAGTACTTTTGTTTGAAGATGATAACAACGCTATTACTGAAACACAACATTTATTTTATCTTTATTATCATGTGTTTATATAACTTAAGAATGATAAGGCACAATTTGGATTATAGATTATAAACACAAGGTAACAAGACCAAATCCAAATAAATAAGTAGTGTGTGACATTTCGGTAACAGCCTTGTTACCATCTTCAGACAAAAGTACTGAAATGATAAGGCACAATATGTATTATAGATTATGAACACAAGGTAATAAGACCAAATCTAAATAAATAGTGTGTGCGACGTTTTGGGCAACAGTATTGTTACCATTGCAACATCTTCGTACACATTTATTTTTAGCAAATCTTTATTGTCTTAGTAAAGTCTGATACAGCCTTTTATTGTTTATTTTCGGAACGCCAAAAAGTGACAAAAACAAATCAAAAAGGGATGATGATAACCTGCGTCTTGCAGATTAACATTTTCATAGAAACATATATATATACATATTTATTGCTAGCTATATATCACCATCTTCTCTCTTCAAACACGAAATCTCACAGGCGGTCTCCTCGCTCGAGGTGGGTTCCGCCTTAGGACAGGACCCTCCTCTTTCAAGGCCTCAGGGTCCAGCGAGCGAAGAGGCTCCAATGACTTTCCATCGTCTGTATCACTCTGAACCTCTGAATCTTGATCGACCGCTGGCTAGTTAGTCCTGGCGACAGCGACTCCATATAACCTCTGTCTCGTACAACCTCCGAGATTATGGCACTGGGACCTGCTCCTCTTGAGTGCTCGGGTTGACGCTCTCCATCTCCACTCTCATCTTCCTCACCATTCCTCCACCTTTTTCTAATTTGATCCCTGTGATAGGCCTTTACCTGTCCGTGGATCAAAATGGTGTAGACTCTAGTTCCCTTCTTGCCCACAATTTTTCCTGGGATCCATTTATCACCACCTCTAAAGTTTTTACACCACACTAAATCATCTATCTGGAATTCTTCCAAATGGGTTCGCCGATCATACTTCATTTGCCTGGCTTGCTGGTCGCTAACTCTAGATGCCAAGCTGGGATGTATCAACGATACTCTGGTTCGAAGCGCACGCCCAATAAAGAGCTCTGATGGAGTCTTTCCCGTTGTCACATGCGGGGTGCTTCGATATGCCAGAAGAACTTTTGATAAGGTGTCTTGAATGGTATCCCCAATTTTCCTTTTATTTTTATCCAGGGCAGTCTTAATTGTTCTAACCGCTCTTTCAGCCAAGCCATTACTTTGCGGGTGGTACGCCGGGATCAATGTTTGTTTAATTCCATTTCCTTCCAGAAAACCTTTCATTTCACTACCAGTAAACTGAGGTCCATTATCAGATACAAGTTCCTCCGGTAGACCATAGGAAGAAAAAAGTCGCCGTAGTTGCTCAATGGTTTTGCGTGTGGTGGTCTCTCTCATTGGGATGGCTTCGATCCACTTTGAATGACTATCTACTACTATTAATAAATTAATGTTTTCCTTATTTGCAAAATCAATGTGAATTCTTTGCCAAGGTCTGGTTGACCATTTCCAGGGTTGCCATTTTCCTTTATTTGGCCCATCCTGGGATTGCTGACAGCTTCTGCACTTATTTACCAAAAACTCGATTTGGGTATCTAGATTTGGCCACCAAAAATGTGATCTTGCTACAGCCTTCATTTTGTTCATACCGGAATGAGTCTCATGAAGACAGTTCAACATTTTTATTCTGAGAGATGGTGGAATGACAACTCTCATTCCCCAAACCAAACTTTCCTTTGAAAATAAGGTCTGAGGTGATCAGCCACCTTTTCAGGCCAGCCTTGCTGGGTATAAAATTTGGCCAATGAGAGCACTTCGTCTTTTTCAGTTTCCGTGGCAATTTCCTCTGCTGTGATCGGCAATTCTTCCACATAGGATAAAGCATAGACATTATTTAATCTTGGAATTTCTTCACAGCCCACAGGAAAACGTGACAGAAGATCTGCATTCCCATGGTCTTGAGTTCTTCTAAATTTAATATCGTAAGTATAAGCTGACAAAATAAGCGCCCAACGCTGCAATCTTGAAGTAGATAAGGTGGGGATTCCTGATCTTGAGCCCAAAATGGTCACCAATGGCTTATGGTCTGTAATAAGAATAAATTTTCTTCCATAAATAAATTGATGAAACTTGGTAACTCCATAAATAATGGCTAGAGCCTCCTTCTCAAACTGAGAATAATTTTGTTCTGCTACCGATAAAGTCCGTGAGGCAAACATAATCGGTCTCTCCTGGCCTTCTATAATATGTGACAACACAGCGCCCACTCCAATCTGCGATGCATCAGTGGCCAAACACAATGGCAAAGTCGCATCATAAGGGACTAGCACCCTCTCAGAGGTAATGCTATTCTTGCACTTGTCAATGGCCTCTCCACATTCCTTTGTCCAAACCCAAGGACTTTTTTTGTGAAGAAGCTCATGAAGAGGCTTCAAAAGCTCTGGCAAATTGGGTATGAACTTCCCATAAAAGTTTACCAAACCAAGAAATGACCTTAATTCAGAGATATTCGTAGGCGTTTTGGCCTTCTGTATTGCTTGTACCTTATGATCTAAAGGTCTGATGCCCTCTTCCGTGACAAGATGTCCTAAATATTCAATTTCTTTTTGCAAAAATAGGCATTTTTCTTTCTTTAGTTTGATATTATACTTCGCCAAGCGAGCAAATATAGTCTTCAACAACGCCAGATGTTCTTCAATTGATGCTGTGGCTATAAGGACATCATCAATATAACAAATTACGCCTCCTATACCTGACAAAACCCTATCCATTACAGATTGAAAATAACTGGGCGCATTTGCCAATCCAAATGGCATTCTCTTAAACCTGAAAAGCCCTTTATGAGTATTTATCGTTAGTAACGGTCGGGTGCCTGGGTCCACCTCTAATTGCAGATAAGCGTTCCTCAAGTCCAATTTAGAAAAGTATTTTCCCTTGGCCAATGTGGAGAATAAATCTTGCTGTGTGGGAAGGGGATAGGCCGCAGTGTCCAAATATTTATTTAGAGTTACCTTGAAGTCGCAGCAAATTCTGATCTCTTTATTTTTCTTCGGCACTACAACCACTGGAGTGGCCCATTTACTGCTCGCCACCTCACATAGATAACCCTTAGCCACCATTTTGTCTAATGCTTCAGTAACTGCTGGCCTAATGGCGAAAGGCACCGGACGAGCCTTATGGAAAATTGGATTCACATCACACATGTTTACTGAAAATGTGAAACCTTTTATTGGTTCGGTTGTCTCCACAAATAGGGCTTGATTTTCCTTCAAAATTTCCTCAATGGTAATTTCCACAGGCATATGTTTTACCGCGAAACAGCCCAATTTCAATCTATTTATCCATTCTCTTCCCATCAAAGCCCTCTTTTCTCCTTTCACCACCAACGCTCTAAGTTTGTAAGTAATATCTTGACACTCCACTTTGACATTGATTTTACCCAGAATGGGTACCACGGTACCATCATAAGTTCTTACAATAATACTCGCTTTTTCCAATTTCAAGTGTTGAAGACTATTTTTAAAATCCTTTTCTGATATCAGTGTTAGACCACTACCCGTATCCATTTCAAATTTAATAAAGTTTCCTTCTACTTTTAACTCCATCAGATAGGGAGGGTCACTTGAGGCAAAATTAATTTTATACTCAGGTATCGTCACGCTTATAATTTTCTGGACATACTCTTCCTCCTCTTCTTGGTCTCCTATCTGATGTATATTTCCCGGCTGATTCTGATGTTGCCTTAGATTTCTTCTACTGCTCCAACATATTGAGGCAATGTGGCCTTTTTTATTACACTTAAAGCATATCGCCTCCTTAAATCTACATAGTTCTTTATGCTGTTTACCACAATGTTTACATTTGCCATTCTGGAAATATGATTCAACCTTGCGTTCCATCCTCAACTTATCTACACAATCTTCACCCTGCTCCAAGTGAAATAATTTTGTATTTTTCTCGGCCGCTTCCATAGATAATGCTATCTCAATTACTTTAGCTAAAGAAATGTCGCCCTCCGACAAAATTCTATTTTGTATTTTGGCATTATATAATCCACAAACCATTTTATCACGTAAAGAATCCTCCAGAAAATTTCCAAAGTTGCATGAGGAAGCCAAACGCTTAATTTCCACCAAGTAATCCGAGATGCTTTCTTCCTTTAATTGCATTCTTTTAAAAAAAATGAACCTCTCTACTACAATTGAGCGCTTTGGAGAGAAATGCCTTTTCAAGATATCTATTAGGTTATCAAAAGTTTTATCTTTAGGTAGAATAGGACTGCACAAATTCTTCAAAACACCATATGTTTTACTTCCCATGAGGGTTAGGAGATAAGCCTTTTTCTTCTCATCCCCTGCCTCCTCCAATATGAGAAACTGTTCCAATCGTTCATAAAACGTTTCAAAAGTTTCAGTTTCCTCATTATATTCCTTAAATTGGTAACTAGCCATTTTTTTTTTCACTCTTTCTTAAATTTGCATCCTAAAACTTTGCAATTTGCGTCTTTTAAAATATACTTTCAATTATATGCAAAATCAAAGATATTTTCTAAAAATATTTACTTCAAAATTCGAGGGTACTTACTCTTATATCCTCGTCGCCAAATGCAACATCTTCGTACACATTTATTTTTAGCAAATCTTTATTGTCTTAGTAAAGTCTGATACAGCCTTTTATTGTTTATTTTCGGAACGCCAAAAAGTGACAAAAACAAATCAAAAAGGGATGATGATAACCTGCGTCTTGCAGATTAACATTTTCATAGAAACATATATATATACATATTTATTGCTAGCTATATATCAACCATCTTCAGACAAAAGTATTGAATCTTTTGTATCTTGAATATTTTGAATCTTCAGTAGCTTTGTCTTAAGATGGTAATAACACTGTTACTGAAAAATCACACACTATTTATTTCTTTGAATTTGATCTTATTAGCTTGTCTTTATAAAACTTAAGGAATATTTTTATGTCACCGGTCATCTATTTTTTTGAAGGAGATAGAGTCAATTTTGTTCACAGTTGGTTATCTCATATATCTTCAATAAAGATCACTGTAATATCTTTCAGAGTTATTGTCATAATCCCAATGTAAATGGTAAAAGGTACAACTTCCTTAAGTTTTGTCTATGAGTGTATCATCATATTATCTTCAGACAACTTTCTTTGATGTACAGAGAACCTCCATGAGATAACACTCCCACTTAGGGGGTCGGTGGAAGGATGGTCTAAACCATTGGTTTATGACCGCTACGACCCGGGTTCGATTCCCGCATTGGACACTTTTTTCTGATTTAAAAAAAAAAAAAATGCTCCAATGGCCCCCCGATTCTTGCAAAAGTCCAACCTCACCAGCGAGTGCAAGTAACCAAACGGGTCTCTGGCAAATTTGTAAGTGCAAAGTCGAACTGCTTTTCATGTGTGTAGACATGTGGTGCACTTGCAGGAAAAGCAGTCGCCTTCTACCCACCATGATTATCATGGCCTGTACCAAAAGTACTAGGGATAAGCAAAAAAAAAACACTTCCACTAACAGACATCTCTCTACAAAGAACATTTTTCATCCTTGAAAATGAAATTTTTTACTAATTAGCTGGACTCTCCAATAAGAGGACACTTCTCTCTAAGGGACATTTTGGGTCTATCACTAGTTGATGTCCTTTACAGAGAGTTTTCTACAGTTTATATGAAGAACAGTCACTCAGTATTTCTTAAAAAAATTACTACAAATTAATTAGACCATATCCAAATAAATTAATAGAGTGTGACATTTTGGTAACAGTGTTGTTACCATCGTCAGACAAAATAATAAATTAATACAAGGCAATAACGCTCCATCTATACATATAAAACGAAAGAATTTAAAAGCACAAATGTTTCTTTTATACATAATACAAACTTCTACTGCCCTTACTGCGATGAAAAAATATATTGGGAGGGCTTGGCTCATCAGTGGTGAACCTTCCCAGCGGTTTCGCCAATTTAATCCACCAGACCGCATAACAATGCTGTTGCTGAAATGTCACACACACAATTTATTTAGATTTTGTCTTATTACCTTGTAGCTCTAATCTATAATCCAAATTGTACCTTATTAAAAAATTTACAATAGACTGTGTGTTTTTCAAGGTACACTCATGGACAAAACTTAAGGAAGTTGTACCTTTTAGCATGTATATTGGGTAATAACTTTTTTTTTTTTGCTTATTCCTAGTACACGTGATACAGGCCATGATAATCATGGTGGGTAGTTAGCGACTGCTTTTAAGCGCACCACATGTCTACACATGTGAAAGCAGTTCGACTTTACACTTACAAATGTGCCAGAGCCCCGTTTGGTTACTTGCACTCGCTGGTGGGGTTGGACTTTTGCAAAAATCGGGGGGGGCCATTGGAGCATTTTTTTTTTTTTATCAGAAAATAGTGTCCAATGCAGGAATCAAACCCGGGTTGTAGTGGTCGAAAACCAAACTGTTTAACCAGCCTTCCACTGACCCCCCGGTAATAACTCTGAAATGATATAGTACAATTTGGGTTATAGATTAGAACCACAAGATAATATGACAAAATCCAAATAAATAAATAGTGTGACATTTCATTAACTGTGTTGTTACCATCATCAGACAAAAGACTGAATGATTTGATCATCTTATCTTGTAGTTCTAATAACTTTGAAAGATATTTGATACACAGTGACAAGGCACAATTTGGATTATTCTATATACAGTTACGAGCGTCATTCTTCATCAGTCATCTCTGTCACCGTTTGCTTTTTTTTTGGAATGGCGCCCTCCTATTGGTCGGCTACGATCACGCCACCTTTAATCCCCCCCCCCCATCATGCCCCCCCACTCGCTTTGTTGTTTTTGTAACTATTGTGTTGGAGCGGGTTGCTCCTTAAATAAATGCATATATTAGTTAATAACTAAACGGAATCCTCTCTTTCTTTTTCCCAGTAAGAGACGCCAAAGGAAGCCAACAGTACATAGACAGATAAAGCTCATAGGCTATAGTTATTAACTAATATATGCATTTATTTAAGGCGCCAATTTATAATTGTAACAAATAGTATTTGAATCAAAACATTCAATCGGGTAAAACACGGACGTTGCCCAGGTCATTCGGCTAGTAGATTATAAACACAAGGTAATAAGACCATATCCAAATAAATAAATAGTGTGCGACGTTACAGTAACAGCTTTGTTACCAAAACGTCACACACTATTTATTTATATTTCGTCTTATTACATTCAGCACTTTTGTTTGAAGATGGTAACAACGCTGTTACAGAAACGTCACACACTATTTATTTGGATTTGGCCTTATTACCTTGTGGTAATACACAGTGACCTTTATTGAAGATACACGAGATAACCAAGTGTAAAAAAAATTGCCCCTGTCTCCAAAAATAAAAATAAACAGTGACATTAAAAACTTTCCACTTCCTTAAGTTTTGTCAATGAGAGTACATATCTTATTGCTGGAAGTAATGCAAACCTCTTTAAACATGCCACTCTGCAATAAGCTGTAGAGATATGTTATACAGCCTGTTGGAGGGGACATGTTTTGAAAGTTTGCATCACTCTCCTTAAAATTTAAAATATATCCTTTTCCCAACAATCTTATCTCGAAACACAAAGGTGAGAAGTTTGCTGTGAAATATAAAGTAGACCTCCATGAGAGGACAATAGCACTAGAGCTCACCTCTCTATAAAGGACAACACAGAGTTGAAAAGCCAAAGTGTCCTTTAAATAAAGGACAACATAGAGTTTCAGAGCCAAAGTGTCCTTTAAATAAAGGACAACAGAGAGTTGCAGAGTCAAAGTGTCCTTTAAATAAAGGACAACATAGAGTTGCAGAGCCAAAGTGTCCTTTAAATAAAGGACCACATAGAGTTTCAGAGCCAAAGTGTCCTTTAAATAAAGGACCACATAGAGTTTCAGAGCCAAAGTGTCCTTTAAATAAAGGACAACGCAGAGTTGCAGAGTCAAAGTGTCCTTTAAATAAAGGACAACATAGAGTTTCAGAGCCAAAGTGTCCTTTAAATAAAGGACAACAGAGAGTTACAGAGCCAAAGTGTCCTTTAAATAAAGGACCACATAGAGTTTCAGAGCCAAAGTGTCCTTTAAATAAAGGACCACATAGAGTTTCAGAGCCAAAGTGTCCTTTAAATAAAGGACAACGCAGAGTTGCAGAGTCAAAGTGTCCTTTAAATAAAGGACAACATAGAGTTTCAGAGCCAAAGTGTCCTTTAAATAAAGGACAACAGAGAGTTTCAGAGCCAAAGTGTCCTTTAAATAAAGGACAACATAGAGTTTCAGAGCCAAAGTGTCCTTTAAATAAAGGACAACACTGAGTTGCAGAGACAAAGTGTCCTTTAAATAAAGGACAACAGAGAGTTGCAGAGTCAAAGTGTCCTTTAAATAAAGGACAACATAGAGTTTCAGAGCCAAAGTGTCCTTTAAATAAAGGACAACAGAGAGTTGCAGAGTCAAAGTGTCCTTTAAATAAAGGACAACATAGAGTTTCAGAGCCAAAGTGTCCTTTAAATAAAGGACAACAGAGAGTTTCAGAGTCAAAGTGTCCTTTAAATAAAGGACAACATAGAGTTTCAGAGCCAAAGTGTCCTTTAAATAAAGGACAACATAGAGTTTCAGAGCCAAAGTGTCCTTTAAATAAAGGACAACAGAGAGTTGCAGAGTCAAAGTGTCCTTTAAATAAAGGACCACATAGAGTTTCAGAGCCAAAGTGTCCTTTAAATAAAGGACAACAGAGAGTTTCAGAGCCAAAGTGTCCTTTAAATAAAGGACAACATAGAGTTTCAGAGCCAAAGTGTCCTTTAAATAAAGGACAACACTGAGTTGCAGAGATAAAGTGTCCTTTAAATAAAGGACAACAGAGAGTTGCAGAGTCAAAGTGTCCTTTAAATAAAGGACAACATAGAGTTTCAGAGCCAAAGTGTCCTTTAAATAAAGGACAACAGAGAGTTGCAGAGTCAAAGTGTCCTTTAAATAAAGGACAACATAGAGTTTCAGAGCCAAAGTGTCCTTTAAATAAAGGACAACATAGAGTTTCAGAGCCAAAGTGTCCTTTAAATAAAGGACAACAGAGAGTTGCAGAGTCAAAGTGTCCTTTAAATAAAGGACAACATAAGAGTTTCAGAGCCAAAGTGTCCTTTAAATAAAGGGCAACACAGAGTTGCAGAGCCAAAGTGTCCTTTAAATAAAGGACAACATAGAGTTTCAGAGCCAAAGTGTCCTTTAAATAATGGACAACACAGAGTTGCAGAGCCAAAGTGTCCTTTAAATAAAGGACAACACAGGGTTGCAGAGCCAAAGTTTCCTTTAAATAAAGGACAACAGAGAGTTGCAGAGCCAAAGTGTCCTTTAAATAAAGGACAACACAGAGTTGCAGAGCCAAAATGTCCTTTAAATAAAGGACAACACAGAGTTGCAGAGCCAAAGTGTCCTTTAAATAAAGGACAACACAGAGTTGCAGAGTCAAAGTGTCCTTTAGAGAGAGCTATCTTCTTACTGTAAAAGCACCTAAATAATAAAAATGGTAATTTTGGCGATGAAAACTGTCCTTTGTAGAGAGGTGTGTTCTAGTGGTAGTGTCCTCTCATGAAGGTCTAGTGTAAATATCACAGCTTACTTCTCGCCTTTGTGCTTCAAGATAAAATATAAATGAAATTTTAAAAAGGCAAAAGTTTATTGGTAGTTGATGTTACACATGGTTCCATATCATTAAAGAAAACATTTCACACTTACTCTTGGGAAAGCTTGCGGTGGGGTTAGATTTCTCTGTGCACCAAGCCAATAACTGCTTCAAAGAAGCTTCGTTAACCCCTAAAACAACACACTAGTAAAGCATTTTTAAAAAAGTAGCAAAGAGTGGATTATAGATGAAAATTTCAAAGTATTCAGAAGAAATAACCGAACAATTAATTTATATATGATGCTCACATAACTATTTATTGTTACCAGCTTCAGACAAAAGGAAATGCCACATTACACTCATAGATAAAACTTTTATGTTGCTGGTCGTCATTTTTTGAAGGAGACAGACAATTTTGTTCACACTTGGTTATCTTGCGTCTTCAATAAAGGTCATTGTAATATCTTTCTGAATTATTGTCTTCTTCTTAACTCTGCCTTTGCTGGTTCCAAGCCTGGATAAAAAAGGAGAAGGGGGAGCAGTAACAAACTCACTAAAAAACTGGGCTCAGCTGGCCTGACTGATAGTACCTTGTAAGGGCTCCTAATCCAGGGATACAGGATGAGCAGCATTTGTACTCCATGTTAGGAGCGGCTGCACGTGGCGTCTGTTCCTCATGTCAGAGGCGGCCATTTCTTTTGGAACTAAGTCGGCCTGCTATTGAGTAGTGTTCCCAGTCTTGATGACAATGGCAGAGGCATCATCCTAATTCACCCAGTCATGATGGTTGTCAAATCAGTTATTGTCTGAATCTCGATATACATGCTAAAAGGTACAACTTCCTTAAGTTTTGTCCATGAGTGTAAATTATTTATTTGGGTTTTTGGTCTTATTAATTTTAAGATTGGGGCTACAACTGATAAGTAACCATAGAGATAGTTTCCATCATTCTTGTTACCAGGTAGAAAACCCCAAAAAACAGACCCTCCAACTAAACAGAAGGGAATCGACACAGTTGGCCAGATGGAAATCTGGTCACCTGCGCCCTCTAGTCTATAAAGAGGGTGCAAAACCGAAGAGGCCACTCCCCAACATATACTAAATTGCATTGGAAAGGACAAAAGATCCCTGTACAGAGAACCAAGAAGAGTTATTGAGCTTCTTTACGAGTACAATCTCCAAGATCTTGTCAAATTTAGACTAAAAGGATAAGTAAAAAAAAAAAAAGATTGGGGGAAGATATTATCATAAGGTCCCATCTAAGGGAAAATCCCTACCTGGTGAAGGACAACATCCTAGAACAGCTAAGTCAGGAGGGACCGAGCAGAGACCGGGATAAGTCTCCATCCTGATATGGAGAACATTTACTTGTCCTTGAAGTTGGAAATGGCTTCTAAATGTAGAACCGACTACAGTAGAGCCTCTCTGTGGTCTTATTACCATGTGTTTTAATCTATAATCCAATTTGTACCTTATCATTTATAATCTACAATAACACACACAAGCCTTTATTAAGACATTCCGTCTCTTATATAATCTACAATAACGTGTTATGGTACAATTTGGATTATAGATTAGAAACAAAAGTTATTAAGACCAAATCCAAATACAGTAGGAAGCCCCCTGTAAAGAACACCTAATTGCAGAGCCAAAGTGTCCTTTAGGGAGAGGTGTCCTCTTACCAGAGAGTTGCTAAATAGTGAATATTGATAATTTTGCAAATGAAAACTGTCCTTTGTAGAAAGGTGTCCTCTAGCGGGAGTGTCTTCTCATGGAGGTTCTATTGTAGTAGGTGAACGTCATATGGATACAGAAGAAAAAGAGATTTAAAAAAAAAACATTGCATCAATTTCCTCACAAAAATCCTCAAACCAACTGGACCAAGGCAAGATCATACCATGAGAAAATGGCTGTAGATAGATCACCTTGGAGAAACCTGATTGAGAAGGTACACCAGTACTAGGGCTAATTCACCTGAAATAATTATTAACTGGTGCAAAATAAAAAAAAAAGAAAATAAGACTTAATCCAAATAATTTATTAGTGTGTGATGTTTCGGCAACAACATTGTCTCCATCAGACAAAAGAATAAAATCCATTTTTTTGTCTGATGATGGTGACAATGTTGTTGCCCAAACGTCAAAAACTAATCTTCTTCTTTCTTATCTCCACTCAATCACACTGTGTAAAGCTTGAGACTTGAAAAACTAATAAATTATTTGGATTAGGTCTATTTTCTTTCTTTATTATTTATCTCTAATCCAAATTGTGCTCCATCATAACTGGTGTAAAATTATTGCCTTAGATTTGATTTATACTTAACTGGTCTTGTACAAATTGTTTGTGGAAGAGAATTACTCAATACAAATATTGATATGTAATTCTACTGTCCACAAAGCTTATGTCCATAGTCTGAATTCCAAAACCATAATTCCACCCTACAGTATTGGATATTAAGGCAAAATCATTCAATACAATAGTAGAACTCTAAAAAGCGCTTGATTAAACTGGTTAAATTGGGTGGTTTAATGGTGATGAGCTAGGCCTATTCAATTTTTTTTTATCACAGTAAAGACAGTAGGAAGTTTGTGACAATGAAAGATTTATACCTATATAATAATAAGTTTCATGAAAATCATTAGAAGCATTTGATAGAATGTGATTGGATTTGTAACATTTTCACAAAATTCAACAATTCCCCTTCCTTAAGTGACTCGCCTGATAAGCAAAAATCATTATAAAATCAAAATTACCTGACAGAACCTAACCTCCAATGAGAGACCAGTCTCATGTTTCAATGCTGTTGCAATGACCAACTAGAAAAATGCCAATCATAGAATTATTGGATTGTGGATCAGATACTGGAAATAATAATTTTAAATAGACTTTCTGTGATAAGGCACAATATGGATTATAGATTATAATTACAAGGTAATAATACTAAATCCAAATAAATTGTGTGACAATGGTAACAATGCTGTATTTGTGTTAATTTGGTCTAGGGGCAAATTTGGATGTGTGAAAAAGTATTTTTCTCAAAATATTTCAAGGGATTGCTCCTTCTTCTCTTCTTTCTTATCTCCACTCAATCATATTAGGGTATAAAGCTTGTAAAGCTTGAGATTATGACTGGGTGAAGTAGAATGCGTCTACCTTTGTCATTAAGACTGGGAGCACTACTCAGCATTGCTCCTTCATCATTTATTGCACAATATACTTAAATTAAATTGATAAATTAGGGAGCAATCCTTTAAAATATTTTTGTTTACGATTCAAAATAAGTTTTATTTTAGACCAAATACACCTAATTTACCTGTGACATTTCAATAAGTGTTTTTAACATCTTTAGGGAGTTGTGGAAATAACTCAATTTGTATAGCCATAACTGGATCAATCTCACAGTGGGCTCTTCTTTCTGAAGTCCAAACTCGCCAAAGAATACAATTTACCAACTTTGGAGCATTTGTAATTTCAAAAATGTAACTTTTTACATGTAAAAGTTACTTACAGTAAAAGCAGACAGTATGTTTATCATATGGCTTATACCATGTGTACTTGAGATAAATTTGAAAAGATTAAAAACCAAAATTACATTAGCAATCGCCACTACACATTCTATAGTGATTGCTGCAAAAAGTTTTGACTGAATTTAGATTGAGGAATCAAATTTGCTTCAAGCTGAGAAAACACTGCGTATACAATTTAATCAAATTCATATCTTTCACAATCTTCTAAAATGCTAACTAAAAATATGATCTCATTTTAATAAAAAAATTAGTCATGCCATGCAATAACCATCTTTGACAAATGGTATCTGATAAATGACATTACAAATGGTAAATTTTTTTTTCTCATGGCACACAATAGGATCAAAGTTTCCATAGCAAATTTTTCTTTGAATGTAAAATTTAAAACCCTACCTGACCTTGATACAGGAAAAATGGAAGTCCCAGATTGAGGAAGCTAGATGCTGCTAGGGTCCAGAACTTGTAAACCAATAATGTCAAATACTGAAGTGACATACATACATGGTACTAAAGACAATGAAAATCCCCAAATATATGATAGTAACTGAAATATTTTATCTCAAGTTTCTTTAATTGTTTTAGTTACATTGTTATCTTGGTCTTATTACCTTGAGATTGTCAACTTTAATGCAATCCCCCTTATATAAAGCTCAAAAATGCAACTTCTTTATATGCTATTGAGTGCATACTTACAAATTAATAAAAAAAAAGTGACTTCTCACATTACCTAGCACAAATTTGTGTCTATATATATAAAAATGATGAACAAGAGACAATTTATAATTTACCAGAACAGTTTATTGTATCCTCTTGCCAATTTTTTTTTAACATCAAACTCAATAGAAAAAACTGAAAATGGAATTTTTTTTATCAGTTCATTGGGCTCCTCCACGCAGACGCAGGACGAGGTGGAGGGTGGATTCTTTCTGGATATTGTAGTCCGAGAGGGTGCGGCCATCTTCAAGCTGCTTGCCGGCGAAGATCAGACGCTGCTGGTCTGGGGGGATGCCCTCCTTGTCTTGGATCTTGGCCTTCACGTTCTCGATGGTGTCGCTGGGCTCCACCTCGAGGGTGATGGTCTTACCCGTCAGGGTTTTGACAAAAATTTGCATACCTCCGCGCAGGCGCAGGACAAGGTGGAGGGTGGACTCCTTTTGGATATTATAGTCCGAGAGGGTGCGGCCATCTTCAAGCTGCTTACCGGCGAAGATGAGACGCTGCTGGTCTGGGGGGATGCCCTCCTTGTCCTGGATTTTGGCCTTCACGTTCTCGATGGTGTCGCTGGGCTCCACCTCGAGGGTGATGGTCTTACCCGTCAGGGTTTTGACAAAAATTTGCATACCTCCGCGCAGGCGCAGGACAAGGTGGAGGGTGGACTCCTTTTGGATATTATAGTCCGAGAGGGTGCGGCCATCTTCAAGCTGCTTACCGGCGAAGATGAGACGCTGCTGGTCTGGGGGGATGCCCTCCTTGTCCTGGATTTTGGCCTTCACATTCTCGATGGTGTCGCTGGGCTCCACCTCGAGGGTGATGGTCTTTCCTGTCAGGGTCTTGACGAAGATCTGCATGCCTCCACGCAGACGCAGGACAAGGTGGAGGGTGGACTCCTTTTGGATGTTATAGTCCGAGAGGGTGCGGCCATCTTCAAGCTGCTTGCCAGCGAAGATCAGACGCTGCTGGTCTGGGGGGATGCCCTCTTTGTCTTGGATTTTGGCCTTCACGTTCTCGATGGTGTCGCTGGGCTCTACCTCGAGGGTGATGGTCTTGCCTGTCAGGGTCTTGACGAAGATCTGCATGCCTCCGCGCAGGCGCAGGACAAGGTGGAGGGTGGACTCCTTTTGGATGTTATAGTCCGAGAGGGTGCGGCCATCTTCAAGCTGCTTGCCAGCGAAGATCAGACGCTGCTGGTCTGGGGGGATGCCCTCTTTGTCTTGGATTTTGGCCTTCACGTTCTCGATGGTGTCGCTGGGCTCTACCTCGAGGGTGATGGTCTTGCCTGTCAGGGTCTTGACAAAGATTTGCATGCCTCCGCGCAGGCGCAGGACAAGGTGGAGGGTGGACTCCTTTTGGATGTTATAGTCCGAGAGGGTGCGGCCATCTTCAAGCTGCTTGCCAGCGAAGATCAGACGCTGCTGGTCTGGGGGGATGCCCTCCTTATCCTGGATTTTGGCCTTCACGTTCTCTATGGTGTCGCTGGGCTCCACCTCGAGGGTGATGGTCTTGCCTGTCAAGGTCTTGACAAAAATTTGCATGCCACCGCGCAGGCGCAGGACAAGGTGGAGGGTGGACTCCTTTTGGATGTTATAGTCCGAGAGGGTGCGGCCATCTTCAAGCTGCTTGCCGGCAAAGATCAGACGCTGCTGGTCTGGGGGGATGCCCTCCTTGTCTTGGATCTTGGCCTTCACATTCTCGATGGTGTCGCTGGGCTCTACCTCGAGGGTGATGGTCTTTCCCGTCAATGTCTTGACGAAGATCTGCATACCTCCGCGCAGGCGCAGGACAAGGTGGAGGGTGGACTCCTTTTGGATGTTATAGTCCGAGAGGGTGCGGCCGTCTTCGAGCTGCTTGCCAGCAAAGATCAGGCGCTGCTGGTCTGGGGGGATGCCCTCCTTGTCTTGGATCTTGGCCTTGACATTTTCAATAGTGTCACTGGGCTCGACCTCGAGGGTGATGGTCTTTCCCGTCAATGTCTTGACGAAGATCTGCATACCTCCGCGCAGGCGCAGGACAAGGTGGAGGGTGGATTCCTTCTGAATATTGTAGTCAGAGAGTGTGCGGCCATCTTCAAGTTGCTTGCCAGCAAAAATGAGTCGCTGCTGGTCTGGGGGGATTCCTTCTTTGTCTTGGATCTTGGCCTTGACATTTTCAATGGTGTCGCTGGGCTCGACCTCGAGGGTGATGGTCTTTCCCGTCAATGTCTTGACAAAGATCTGCATACCTCCGCGCAGGCGCAGGACAAGGTGGAGGGTGGATTCCTTCTGAATATTGTAGTCAGAGAGTGTGCGGCCATCTTCAAGTTGCTTGCCAGCAAAAATGAGTCGCTGCTGGTCTGGGGGGATTCCTTCTTTGTCTTGGATCTTGGCCTTGACATTTTCAATAGTGTCACTGGGCTCCACCTCAAGGGTGATGGTCTTCCCAGTCAAGGTCTTTACAAAGATTTGCATCCTGGAACAAATAGTTACTTTTTAGTATTCAAATATGTATCAAATGAAAGGTTGCAACTTTACAATTAAGATAAATCCTGAGCTAGAAACAATATCACTAGAAACACCAGACTGTTTGACTGTCCAAAGTTTCACAAATCAAGACCTCAACAAAACAAAAACCTTTTATCAAATTGAGGCTACAACAGCCCTATAACATTAAATAAAAATTCTCTTCCAAATCAAAAACTAAATATTTTATTCAAATTTCTCTTTATATTGGGCAAGATTAGACCAGTTCTCACACCATAACATTAGGATCAAATCACTGTATTTTAGACAAGATATGAGTTAGCATAAATGGGGAAATCTATTTAGAGACCTCCCTAAATATTTCAGTTGATGAAGCTTACAGGTTCTTTTGTTTAATATTGGTTTGGAACACTGTAAAGTGTACATCAGTTTGGCTTTCTTCCAAAGTATTTTTTGTAACAAACATAAGTAATTCATTTATTATATTCTAAGGTAATATCACTTATATAAGAATGATAAACTTTTTATAATCACAGTAAAGTATAACTGTCTTTTATACATATCTCTAAAATTATGCCAAATATTATTGTTTTGAGCTAAATGGGCTTTTATCATTTGAGAACAGTTGTAAACAAAAATTTTGTCTATATTTATATAAAATATAAACATATATAAATATATTTATCGGTTGCAAACAAGACATGCTATATCCAATATGGATAATTGCATGTGAAACTATTTACAATAATTCATTTTGTTGTAGAGTAGGAAACAAAAAGGAAAGAAAATAAACAAGAAAATAGCATATATATAATATATTAATTAAATGGCATATTTTGGATCTAAAATAAAACAAACATTTTAATATAAAATGCAAATATTTCAATAGGCTGTATGCCTAACTTCATCAGGGCTATATATAGAACACAAGAACTTGTCTCAAGGTTGTTAAAATTATTCATATCAATTATATTTTATATATAACATTCATATACCAAATACTTTTTAAAATTATAATTGTGACTCAAAAGTGATGAAAAAATTGGGTCATTGCATCAGTGATGGCATCATATGCATGTAATACCATTGCAGAACTCTTATAAAATGATAAATTTTCAATACTACAATTTTTAATACATATACTTGTATATTACAAGTATATTGGAGGTGGGGGGTGAGTCAATTGGTAAACATGCTGTTCATATGGGAACAAGGAACTGCATTGGCTTTTAAACATGGAAAAAAAATTTTATGTGCCCTAGTTTCATTGGGGAGGTCTCAGGACAAGCTTTATGTAGGTTACTAACCTTAAATCTACAAGTTTTTATAAGCCATTGAGTTTAGGCAACATTAAATTTAGTACATCTGCAAGCTTGTACAGTCCTTCTGCTTCATAATATACATGGATCAGCTGTTTAATAGGTAAAACATTTTGTTTATGGATTAAAGAAAATTAAATATAGAAATAATATTAGTCTATTCATTTTATAATAATAAATCTTGGCATCTTTTGATATTTTTTAAAATCAAAAAACAATCTAGTAAATTTGAGTACGAAAGAAAGTTAAAACTTAAAAAAAAAAAATTGATTTAGATAACCAAAAAAAAAAAGAGTAAAATTTTTAATTGTGTGTATATAATTCTAAATAATATTGTAAATGAAAAATCAAATATGTAAATAATAATTTGGCTAACTTTTCAAGTTTTCCTTTGAAAATTTTCCAGCAAGTAGATTACTTCCTTTGTTAGGCCTAAGCTAAGTTGTCGGTTCCTTTCTAACTATTTATTATTACTATTATTATTATAGTTATCGACTTTGCATAAAGTTTGTATTGTATTCTCTTAATTGTATTTTTTTTTAATATTTGCTAAACGTACTCCTTAGAATTTCTAAGCCTATTGCTACTCGCTCAACAAACAAAATGGCGGACATCGAACGAGCTCTTCCTTACCAAAAGTTGAATAGAATTTTTATTTCACTTGTACTATATATCTCAGTTCTTTTTTAATTTTTTTTCCTATAAATTTTAATTCCTATAACGAAAGAATTTATAAACGAATTGTCGCTATTTCTTCGGTAAAATAGTATTTATACCAAAACACTTGTGACAAAATAAGTGATTGCTAGCAATAAAACGAAATATTCACAAAAGTTTAGACGAATGGGGAAAAAAACATTCAACTTACTTTTAGTCTTGTTGTCGATGCGAGCGTGTCTCGAGAAATAAATGAGCTCCGCGCAACGGGCAAGCAATATATGATGGCTGTGGAATTTTGCAACGCCTGCGCCAATCGCGAACGAGAACGGTGGTCACGTGACTCTCAAAATGGCGCATTGCGCAAGCTGGTTGTGCGTCATGACACGTTGGCACCTTGTGATTTGTCCGGGTGACGCGAGGTGGTATCACAAAACAACGCAAGATTCTAGTGAAAGGCTTTTTGTTTTCTTGAAATTATTTTTGGTACACTTACCAATATTGTGCTATATAACACCCCACGAGTTGTGACTACATTGTTCTATCATGGTCACAACTTTTAAAAACATAAAAATAGTTATCAATTCATATATATTTTCAATAACTTATCTTTCTCAAGGGGGTGGGGGGGGGTATAAAAAATATATTGATCGGTAACTTAAGCACATACTATTTAAAAAAAGATATATGAAGTATATTGTCTATATATATATATATATATATATATATTTTATTTTTTTATACATCATATCATATATATATATATATTTATATATATATAGGTATATATTTTTAAGTAAAAAATGTTTTACCTTTTTGTCTGTTGAATGCGAAATGAATAATTTCAAAATATCAAGAGCCAAAAAGTAAACGCTTAAAAAAAAGAATGATTGTGCGAAATATAGTCAAATATTAATTTTGCTCATACATTTAAAAATTTTATTATATATTTTTTTTTAATATATGCGCGTGAATATAAAATTGTATTATATAATATCGAACGCGTAATGTATATCGAAATAATTTTGTACATGTGTGTGTGTGAAACTAGAATTATTATTATTATTTTTTTTTTACTTATCCTTTTAGTCTAAATTAGACAAGATCTTGGAGGTCGTGCTCATAAAGAAGTTCAAGAACTCTTCTTGGTTCTCTGTACAGGGATCCCTTGTTCTTTCCAATACAATTTAGAATATGTTGGGGAGTGGCCTCTTTTTTTTTTATTAAATTATTTGAATTATTTTTTAAAATATAATAATAATTTCAATATATATTTGCTCTTTTTTACAATGTCCATACAGCCACTTTATGATAAAACACTCACGGCTAAAACTTCTAAAATTAAAAACTCAAAGGCTATGGATAATATATCAGATAGAAATACAATTAAAATTAGGTATACACATACGAAAAACTGTGAATCGGCAATAAAAGACAAACAAGTAACTCAGGCCAAACATATAGATACTAAAATTAAAATATTACAATGGAATATAAATGGATTCAATAGAATAACATCAATATTTCCACTCGTTGAATACCTAAAAAAATACGAACTTTTTGCACTAAATGAAACATGGATCACTGGTGTTATTGAATTGTTAACTGATGAATATTACATAATTCAAAGCCCAGCAATGAAGACAGAACTAAAGGGAAGGGGCTCGGGGGGAATTCTGATTGGAATAAAAAAAAAAACTTCCAACATACGGTTAGAAAAATCGAAACAAACCCTTACTGGATATCTGTCTTGACACACAAATTTCTAGACAAAACCACCGAGAGTATATGTTTGCTGTTTGCTTATTTACCTCCTAATGCATTACAAGAGCAAAATTTAACAAATTTACTTAGGCATATTGATTATCACATGAGTGAAGGTAACGAAGTACTAATAGCTGGTGACATCAATATTAGAATAGGCAATGCTGGAGGCTTCCATAACCCACTGAAACTAAATTCACCCCTCAACAAATATAGGAAATCTAAAGACCTAATATCTTCGAAACTATCTGAAAAACTAATTTCCTTCACTGATTCAAATTCTATAACAATAGCTAATGGAAGAACTAAGGGTGACACGCACGGCTCATTCACTTTTATTTCAGAAAGAGGTTCATCGGTTTTGGATTATTTCATGTACACACACGGTTTAACACAGATCATATCGGATATGTGGATCGAAGAACTTTCATATTCAGACCACTTACCAATTGTTTTACAAATTAATACTGGGTATGAAGCTATTAAATCCTCGTACAAAAATGAAATACTAACACGAAAATTCATTTGGACGAAAGAAAATGTGGAGATGCTAAAACATAATTTAAGTGATATTGAAGTTGGAAATGAAACCGATATTAACACAGAAACAGCAAATTTTACTAAACAGATCTACACGGCAATGGAATCGGCAAATATAATTAAATTTGCTAAACGACGACACCAACTTTCAAAACCTTGGTATGACAAAGATTGCTATATTATGAAAAAAACGACCAATGTAAGTTTACAAAGATGTAGGAACTCAAATAACATACACGACCGCCAAAAATATATTGAGGCTAGGAGGGAATATCTTAAGCTCCTGCAAAGAAAAAGAGATGAATTCAATAAGGACAAGAATGAAAGGATAAAGAACGCCAAAGATCCCAAATCCTTCTGGAATGCCATTGCATCCTTCAGAAAAAAACCAATAATACAAGGTGAGATTGATATAAAAGAATGGTTTTTATTCTATAAAAATTTACTGAACAAAGAAAATAAAGAAGCTACTTTTACGGTAAACCAGATGATCGGTTGGAAAGATCCAGATTTAGACGCGGAAATAACCCTTGAAGAGATCCATGATGTAGTAAAAAAACTAGCGAACGGCAAAGCAGTGGGACTCGATGGTATACCAAATGAGTTGCTAAAGAATTTACCAATACCGACTTTAAATAAATTGAAAAACCTATTCAACAAAATAATGTCCACAGAAAAATACCCGCAACTCTGGACGAACTCAATAGTACACCCTATATATAAAAGCGGTGATAAGAATAACCCAACAAATTACAGAGGGATTGCCCTCTGCAGTAATATATCTAAATTATTTACTACAATACTAAGAAACAGATTAAACAACTGGATAGAAAAAAGAATGATTATTTTAGAAAACCAAGCAGGTTTCCGTAAGAACCGATCATGCACTGACCACATAATACTACTGAATTCACTCATCCAATTATCTCTGAGAAGAAAACGAGGCAAGCTATATGTCTTCTTCGTCGATTTGACTAAAGCTTTCGACACAGTCCCACATGATTTACTTTGGCAAAAATTGCATAAAATGGGCATTAGCAATAAATTTGTAATGCTGATAAAAAACTTTTACCAAGAAGCTAAGATCACTATCCGATGGAAAGGACAATATTCAAATAATGTGAAAATTAATTCTGGAGTGTTGCAGGGAGAATCACTTTCCTCACTTTTATTTATACTATATATGGCCGACCTAATAGAACTTTATAATAACTCAGCACTTACAGGATTTCATCTCCCTGATTTTGGCGTTTTACACCTACTTATGTATGCGGATGACATAGCCATAATTGGAGAATCGAAAATTAATCTTCAAATTAAAATCAATTTACTAAAGTCTTACCTGGATAAGAACAAATTAGTTTTAAATGAAAATAAGTCCAAAATAATAGTATTCAG
The DNA here is from genome assembly GCA_030710605.1 of Cordylochernes scorpioides. Lineage (NCBI taxonomy): Eukaryota > Metazoa > Arthropoda > Arachnida > Pseudoscorpiones > Chernetidae > Cordylochernes > Cordylochernes scorpioides. The sequence continues at coordinate 12,998,347 of CP092865.1, forward strand.
AAATGGAGGAAGACCGGCAAGACACGAAAACTGGTACTGGGGTGACACCCCACTGACTGTTGCGTCCAATATTACATATCTGGGATATCCATTCACTTCCACTATTAATAGTAAAAAGGTAGCCCTCTTTTATAAAGCCAAAGCAAATACGGCAATAAATGCAACTATTAGACTGATAAAAAAAGAAAAAATTAACTCATTAAAAGCTGCTCTGAATCTATTTGACTCAGTTATTAAATCAATACTGCTCTATGCGGCCCCTGTGTGGGCTTGGGACAATACGGATATTATAGACCAATTACAGAATACGTTTATCAAAAATTTTCTGAATCTACCAAGATATATACCAGGGTACATTGTAAGGCTGGAAACAGGCAGAATATCTTTGACTTTTACAACGATCAAATTAATTTTGAAATATTTCATTAGATTACAAAAAATGGAAGACAATAGACTACCTAAGCTATGCTGGAATAGATTGAAGGAAATTTCCTTAATGACAAAAAAACCTATAGGATTCTGTAAGAATATTATGGATATCATCAATCATTGTGGACTCACATGGCTAAACTATAGGTTAAATTATGATGACATACAGATCGAACTTCCGAATATACTAAAAATAAAAATTGAACAGCTATTGCAGCAAGATCTGGCAAAATTATCTCTTACGAAAACATACTCAAACTATAGGTTACTTTATGATTCATTTATTCCAGAAAATTACTTTTCATGCTATCTGTCTTCAGCTTTAGTGAGTTTTATTGCACAGATCAGATTAATGTCAACAATGATCAAAGAAAATCATATTTACGCAATTAAGAAAGAAGATTTGTACTGTGGGTTATGTGGAAGTCAGATAACTGATGAAATATACCATTTTATTGCCGAATGCGGGGATCTGGAAGGAGAGAGAAAAAAGATCCTGAAAAGTCTTCCTAGACCGCATTTGAACTCAATAAAGCTAATAAAAACTGTTTCAGATAAGAAAAGTTGGGCAATTGAACTGTTCAACTTTCAAAAAGCGGTTGGGAATAAAATTGCACTCATGGAAGAGAGAAGAACAGGGGCACAATAAAAAGTCACCCTTTTTGACATACCTTGACTGTAAATACTATATTTTCACCTGTTCTCTTATGGTTAATATTGTCTGTAACTCCACGGAGAATCCGTACAGGGCAAGATGCCCTAATAAAGCTGTTTTGTTGTTGTTGTTGTATTTGCTCTTTTTAAAATGGTTATTAGAAATAAAAGAAAATTATTTTTTAAACGGTAGTATTTTTTCTAGGGAAAAAAATGAGATGTTTTTTTTTTTTTCAGTCAAATTTTTTAGAAAATTTTTTTTGGTTGATACATTCATTGGTTAACCAATCTAACGTAAAACCTCCCATGAGATACCGCTCAAAAATACGGATATTCCTGGTCGTTTCTGAAGGTGATTGGTCGTTCATCATAGGTTTGAAAACAAATCAGGAAATATCATTTTTACACAAGTTGTCTCACACAAAGCCTTTATTAAATACTGCGAATGACTCAACTTGGCTTGGGTTCTCTCCAGTGAATGTTTGCCCAACGAATATTGATTTAATAATGTTTTCCACCAAAATATATATTTATATAGATCAATATTTTGAAAATAGAGCAATCCATAAATAAATCTTTAATTAAAAAGGCATATATTGGATCAAAATATCATTTATTTTACCAATACAGTCGAACTTGGATAATTCGAACCCCAAGGGACCATAAAAAAATTCGAATTATCCAAAAATTCGAATTAAAAACGGAAATTCTATTTATAGGAAATTCTAGGGACCAAGATAAATATTCGAATTAAAGAGGTTTTCGAATTAAAGAAGTTCGAATTATCCAAGTTCTACTGTATTTCAGTTGGCTGAACGCCAACCTTTATCAAGGTGTTATAACATTTTAAAGTGCTAAAGTGTAAAAATTTTAAGACTTTAAAATGTTATAACACCTTGATAAAGGTTGGCGTTCAGCCAAGTGAAATATTGGTAAAATAAATGATATTTTGATCCAATATATGCCTTTTTAATTAATAGATCAATATATTTTTAAAATATAAAATATTTTCTTTTTTTTTTTTTTTTTTGCCCTTCTAAATATTTTATTTATATATATTAATAGAAATATAACACATCATTTTTTGCGGGAAGAAGTAATTCTTGTATCTAGAGGGGCACTTTCCCTTCAATTATACATCAGAGCGATGCTTATGTTTATATAGTTCTGAAGCATAAATGGAAAGGTGCTTCTCTAAATACATTAATGTCTTCCTCGCGCAACTTTATGTTGCATTCTAGCCGGAAAATCGACCCTTACAACTTCCCCAGCTTAAACACCTTTTTGGTAAATTTGACCGATTTCATAAACCCCTCTCGTAGAAAGTTATGAAATCGAAGCCACCTCCTTGTACAGATGAGGACCATTGCCCAAAACCATGATATACAGGTTGGCTTTTTGCCTGAATTTTACAAAACTGGTGTTATATGGCTGTATCACCAGTATTAAGGTGTTTTACTATAGTGATGAACATAATGAATCGTTCTGATATATAAATGAAAGGAGAGGTACCCCTCTAGGTACATATAGGTCCGGCGACCTGTCGCTGGTTCACCGGTACTGGTCCTGCCGCTACATCAGGCCTCTCATCCGGGAGGCATTTAACATAATCGGGCGGCCCCTTGACCTGCAGGGCTGGGTCTTCGGACATGGTCTAGACGATGATGTCCTAGCCATCCTGACGTCTGCCAAGACACACATCTATAGGTACTTCCTCGGCGTGGAACTAAGGAGTGTTCTAGAAGACCTTGTCTGGAGGAGGACTCTCTCAAGGTGGGGAAGTCTTCCTTGCTGAAGACATTTGTATACAACTATACATATATTCCCCTACACTTTATATGCCCTTTTACTCCTTTATTTTTTCACCTTTGTAAAATTTGATTAAAAGAATCAATAAAATTGTCTAGGTACATATATAGAAACATATATAAAAGGCAATAAATCTGTATATACGAAACAAAATTATGAAGAACGAATGTTTCTTTTTACAAATAAACAAACTTCCTACGGTTCTTACTGTGATGAAAAATAGTGGGAAGGCTTGTCTCATCATTGGTGAACACTCCCGGCTGTTTCGCCAATTTAATCTACCAGACAAACTGTATTGGACGATTTTGATTATATATACGACAATGAAAGATGGAATCTTAGTTATATATAGTATTTTAGAGAAAACTATATGGACAAAAGCTTTTGAGATAGTAGAACTACATATAGATATTTACATCGAGCAATGTTCTTCTGCAAACAATAAAGACAAGGCCAGTTAGGAATATATTATTTAAAAGACAAAAAATGCGTAAACTACATAGGAAATAAAAACTATTAAACATGAATGCTTATTTTTTAAAATATATATTAAAACAAACTTTCTACTTTCCTTACTGCGACGAAAACATTAGGAGGGCTTGGCTCATCTGTGGTGAACCTTTTCTAGCAGTTTTGCCAATTTAATCTACCAGACTGCTTTTAGAACTTTAAATATTCTGGGGCTCAAAAATCATCCATTCTGGTTAGCAGCCCCGTAAATAAAGATATTTCCAAGAACTCTAAAGATTATGTCTACAGTTGATATGCTAAATATATAAAATTCCATCCTTCATTCTCACACATATAAGCAGAATAGTCCAATACAATATCCAATACAGAGCTAAAAAAAATCGGCCTGATTGGATTAAATTGACGAAACCGCTGGAAGGGCTCACCACTGATTAGCTAGGCCCTCTCACTACACACACACACACAAAAACCTTTATTAAGACACACAGGTCTTACAGAGGATTCTCCTTGGGGTTACAAGATGGAGAAACCTATGAAAGTGGGAAATATAAGCCCTCCCACTATTTTTCATCGCAGAAAGGACAGTAGAAAGTTTATTTTAATTTTAAAAAGAAACATTTTCCTGCTTAATAGCTTTCTTTCTTATAAATATTTGCTGCTGTTGTGTGTGTATCAAATTACCAACAATTTCATTTTTAAAAAAGAAAGATAAAGATATGTACGACGATATATATGATCGGTTCCAAAATCACTTTATTAGGTACCGCTCAACAAGAGCACAACCTGGTTTATGATAATTGAAACAGAGAGAGAGAGAGAGAGAGAGAGAGAGAGAGAGAGAGAGTGAATAATATATGTGAAGGTTATTTAAATATTAAACAAAATGTTAACGCGGGATACAATCCCGGTTCATGGCTGTCGGGAGTCGAGGGTGTTATCCACTCGTCCACCGACTCTTATATGATACTAGACGGGTGACCCGGGCTTCGCCCCGGGATTGACCCGTGTGCATATCTACCCGAGTGATATATATTTAAATAAGATTTTTTTAAATAATTGTTTGTTATTAGCATTATCTATTTGTTTGCATCAGCATAATTTAATCTAATCTTTGGTAGAGGGCGCTGTTCGTGAGCTAAGTAGAATAATTTGAATATATAGTTTTAATAATAGATTTATATATTTTTAAAATAGCCTTTCGTCTTCCCCGTATTTTTTTACCTATGTATGGAGATTTTGGTTTCAATTAGTGAACTACTGCGAATTTGTATACCGGACATACAAACAAACAAACATACAAACATTGATTTTTATATATATAGAAGAAGATATATATATATGAAACCGATTAATACATATTAACACAATTTTGGAAAATAACAGAGATGTATATAAACTCACGGAGAAAACTTAAGGAAGTGGAAAATCTTTGATTTCGCCTGTCGTCTTTTTTTTTTTTTTAAGTAGACAGAAACAATTTTGTTCACACTTGGGATGCTCCTGGGATGCTGAGTAGTTTTTAATAATAGTAAACAAATAATTTCTACCTCCATTGCATCTTTGGGGGTTCTGATGGAATTCAGTAAGATTACGCTTCCGTGTCTTGAAATATCCTGGGTTGTGGCTTCTAACAGCCCAAAATATGGTCTCAATATCTTATATATCAATGGTGAAGTAAAGACAAACCACCAACAGACTTCTATCAGCCGGAACATGGCACCAACATCCTATGAACCAATAGTAAAGCAAAGATAAACCACCAACACAACGTCCAGGGTTCTATCACCCCAGAACATGGCAACAACATTCTATGAATCAACGTGAACCAAAGACAAATCACCAACAGGCTTCTATCACCCCAGAACATGGCATCCTATAAATTAATGGTGAAGCAAAGACAAACCACCAACACAACGTCCAGGGTTCCATCAGCCAAAAACATGGCAACAACATGCTATGAATCAACGGTGAACCAAAGACAAACCACCAACACAACGTCCAGGGTTCCATCAGCCAAGAACATGGCAACAACATGCTATGAATCAACGGTGAAGCAAAGACAAATCACCAACAGGCTTCCATCAGCACAGAACATGGCATCCTATAAATTAATGGTGAAGCAAAGACAAATCACCAACAGGCTTCCATCAGCCCAGAACATGGCATCCTATAAATTAATGGTGAAGCAAAGACAAACCACCAACAGGCTTCCATCAGCCAAGAACATGGCAACAACATTCTATGAATCAACGGTGAACCAAAGACAAATCACCAACAGGCTTCCATCAGCCCAGAACATGGCATCCTATAAATTAATGGTGAAGCAAAGACAAACCACCAACAGGCTTCCATCAGCCAAGAACATGGCACCAACATTCTATGAATCAACGGTGAACCAAAGACAAATCACCAACAGGCTTCCATCAGCCCAGAACATGGCATCCTATAAATTAATGGTGAAGCAAAGACAAACCACCAACACAGACGTCCAGGCTTCCATCAGCCAAGAACATGGCAACAACATTCTATGAATCAACGGTGAACCAAAGACAAATCACCAACAGGCTTCCATCAGCCAAGAACATGGCAACAACATTCTATGAATCAACGGTGAACCAAAGACAAATCACCAACAGGCTTCCATCAGCCAAGAACATGGCAACAACATTCTATGAATCAACGGTGAACCAAAGACAAATCACCAACAGGCTTCCATCAGCCAAGAACATGGCAACAACATTCTATGAATCAACAGTGAACCAAAGACAAACCACCAACAGGCTTCCATCAGCCCAGAACATGGCAACAACATTCTATGATTCAACGGTGAACCAAAGACAAACCACCAACAAGCTTCCATCAGCCCATAACATGGCAACAACATTCTATGAATCAACGCTGAACCAAAGACAAATCACCAACAGGCTTCCATCAGCCAAGAACATGACAACAACATTCTATGAATCAACGGTGAAGCAAAGACAAATCACCAACAGGCTTCCATCAGCCAAGAAAATGGCACCAACATTCTATGAATCAACGGTGAACCAAAGACAAATCACCAACAGGCTTCCATCAGCCCAGAACATGGCATCATATGAATCAACAGTGACCGGCCATTGTCCTACCAACGCCCTTCACCCCACGGGGCCTGCGCAGGGAGTTACCTACCGTCCCTCAGGAATTGATCTCGGCGCTATTGATTGACGTCGTCTTGTTGCAATTAGAACGGCGCCATTTTGAATGGTGTTTCTCTCGCACATAAACTCATCCAAAACATTGTTGTTGTCGTGTCCAAAAAAGAGTCTCAGATCTCTCCATGCATCTCCATCACAGCAGCAGCAATGTCCACTATCTTGGGTGTGTAAAGCTGCTGCTCTGGGTCTATGTCAATTTTCTGCAAGGCTGCGGCCATTGCTGGGCATGAGAATATGTGAGTAGGTGTTAGTTACACACCAGGACAGTTGTTGCATGCTCTATAGGTTCTTGTGCCATCTGGATGTATTGCCATTCCTTATCTAAAACATTCAAACAACCATTAAAAACAAAAAAGCGAAAGTAAGCTTATTAAATTTAAGAATATGAATATAGAATTGTATTGTACAGTTCTACCAGAATAGCGCCTCTTACTCTAGTTGTCTTTTATCAAATAGAACCCTCTCCCACCTGGCAATCAAGTGTACCAGATTCACCCACTGGTCGAGTGGTGACGTGACCAGAGCTTAGTACACTTACAAGACTTCCATTAATACACTGCATTGTACACGGTTCCAAATTAATTTTACTAGGTGCCGCTCAAAAAGAGTAACCTTCGTTTATGAAATAAGGTTATCCCAAAAGTTCATAAACATATTATGATTATGATTTATATTTTGCAAGTTTATTTCTCCCCCTTTCAATATCATTAATATTTAAAATATGTAAAAATTAATTTGTATATAAAAATACCATCAATTTATTATCGTGATACTCCTGTTGAAGGACTGACAAGTCCGAAAGTTTGAAAATAAAAATTTGAACAAGAAACTTAACCCTGGAAGCTTTATTTATTTTATAATATTTTTCAAGTGTTTGCGAACTTTTGGGACAACTTTGTTAATATTGGTAATCTTGATAAAATTATAACAGAATTCTTATAAAAGAATGATTTAATCTCTGATGTTCTATATCAAGGGTGGCCAATCAGGAGGTGAGCCAAGTTTAAGAATTACAAGGTTGTCCCAAAAATTCGTAAACACTTACAAAAATATAAATCATAATTATATAAATAAAGAACTTTTGTGGGACAACCTTGTATTTACAACAAAGGAGAATATATGTGATGGTTATCCACATATTAAAACAAAGCATATTTACCATGTGTATATAATATATATATCTTTCCCCATTTTTACCCCTTTGTATATTTCCCACTTTCATAGGTTTCTCCGTCTTGTAACCCCAAGGAGAATCCTCTGTAAGATCTGTGTGTCTCAATAAAGGTTTGTGTGTGTGTGTTAAAACAAAGTGTCCAATGCGGGATTCAATCCTGGTTCATGGCTGTCAGGAATCAAGGGTGTTACCCACTCGTCACCGACTTCTTATGCATTGTACAACTGATGTAGAATTGTATTAACACAAAATATAGGAATTCAAAATACAGTTTGATTTAATGGCTGAATTTCTTATTGTGATTATCGTGTTTTAGTGATAAATCCATGGTGTTTAAAAAGTATTGAAGATCTGGATGGTAATATCTCTCGTGGCATCGCTGGAGTCCCGCTGGCAATCTTCCACCAAGCTCTGCAGCGGTGGCTGAGGTGGCATGTACATTATCATTGTACATAACATATCTATATATATAAAAATCAAGTTTGTATGTTTGTTTGTTTGTTTGTATGTCCGGTATACAAATTCGCAGCAGTTCACTAATTCAAACCAAAATTTCCATACATAGGTGAAAAAATACGGGGAAGACGATAGGTTATTTTAAAAAATATATAAATCAATTATTAAAACTATATATTCAAATTATTCTACTTAGCTCACGAACAGCGCCCTCTATCAAAGATTAGATTAAATTATGCTGATGCAAACAAATAGATAATGCTAATAACAAACAATTATTTTAAAAAATCTTATCTAAATATATATCACTCGGGTAGATATGCACACGGGTCAATCCCGGGGCGAAGCCCGGGTCACCCGTCTAGTTGTTTATATCTATTTTTCATTTTTATCATCATTTTCATTATTGTTAATTTCTCATATTTAGTACAGACTGTGTACTTTCCTGTATTAACAAGATGTCAATAAAAATATGTTAATTGTCTCTTCTTTCTTGTGATTATGTAACTGAACCTTACTGATGACTTACTGCCATTTATCGGAGAAAATATCAACTGATCGCTGTTTTTCTTTTTATTTCCATAAAATCTGTCTACAATACTCTTTCTTATACTTCTTATTCTTCTCGTATAACGTACATTTTGACCATAAACACCCTTTTCCTATACACTCATTGATAAAATTTAAGGAAATGAATTTCTTTGATATCTCTGGCCATCTGTTTTTTTTTTTTTTAAGAAGAAGAAAGGCAATTTTTTCTCACTTGGTTATCTCGTGTGTCTTCAATAAAGATCACTGTAATATCTTTCAGAGTTATTGTCTGAATACCGATATACATGCTAAAAGGTACAACTTCCTTTAGTTTTGTCCATGAGTGTATGTGATTGGCTTTATTCTTAATTCAAAGAGAAAGAGTATTTGACCCCAAATTTTCTAGAATACACCTATCCCCCTATTTACACGGCACTTGTTTTACACGTTTTCGCTTTTACACGGTTTTCCAAATAAGTTTTTTTTTTGTTTTTATCGCACTATACTAAATGCTACTGTGATTGAACACATGCGCTGTGTACACATCTCACAGAGCTTATGTTCTGACTACATATTTTAACCTGTCAATGCATTTTATTTTTATTTCTGTGTACACCTATCCCCCGATTTACACGTTTTTCTCAGGAACGTATCTACCGTGTAAATCGGGGGATAAGGTGTAATTAAATGAACCAATGAATATAGTTGATGCCATTGAAACAATTTTTCTTCAGAAAAAAAGTGTCCAAAACCGGGAATTGGGGCTGTCTACAAAATTCGATTGTTTAAATCATTCCTTCATCAATCCCCCATACCATGTATACTTGGGATAAATAAATGTAAAGAAACGGATGTTTGTATTCTTTCTACTCTCCAGAGCTCAACAAACTCAAGGAAAACAAGTGGCGTGGTATTTTTGGTGGGGTAGGGTCAACTCCTTCTGTACGCCAACCTCAGAATGGATGAATGCCAAGATACGAAATATCTGTGAAAATGATGAAATTATTTGGATGAAAACATTACAGAATACAATGAACCTTCTTTGTCTTTTTTAACTTCAAGGATGAACAACCTCTGTTATGATAATTATCTTAAATTAGATTAAATATCATATCTCTTTTTTTATTTTATTTTTTTCACTCGCAGAGACTCCATGGAAAATCCAGGTATAAGACATTACCTCCAATTTACCCCGATTTTAATAATGTAAGATATTTTCTCCCGTAGAAGGACTTTCTTGCCAAAAAGCTTGAGAGATTTTTAAATAAAAAATATTTTTAAAAGAAACTTTTCCCTGGAGGCTTAATGTTCTTGTTTTAATTAAGATTAATCTATTTATTAGCTTGATTATCCTAATTAAGTTTTCCTGTATATAAATTTCATATTGCCTTTATGTTGATTAGCTTTCAAAAATTATAATAATAACAATGCTTATTACTGGTATTATTACTGTTATTTCTACATGTATCCTACATTTCTACTTGGAGAATCTGTATAAGATTGAAAGGTCTTAATAAAGCTTTTTGTTTTTTTGTTGTTGTTGTTATATTACATATCTCTTTGTGAGGTTGTTAGAGCTATAAAAAATAGTTTTTTTTTTGCTTACCCCTAGTAAACATGGTACAGGCAATGATAATCATGGTGGGTAGAAGTTGGCTACTGCTTTTACTGTAAGTGCACCACATGTCTACACATGTGAAAAGCAGTTCGATTTTGTACTTACAAAGTAAAACTGCTTATTACTGGTACTATTACTGTTTTTCCTACATGTACCCTACATTTCTACTTGGAGAATCTGTATAAGACTGAAAGGTCTTAGTAAAACTTTTTGTTGTTGTTGTTATATTACATATCTCTTTTTGTGAAGTTGTTATACTTCTTAAAATATTACGATATAGAGCTATAAAATGTTTCTTTTTTTTTATCCCTAGTACACGGCCATGATAATCATGGTGGGTAGAAGTAGGTGACTGCTTTTACTGTAAGTGCACCACATGTCTACACATGTGAAAAGCAGTTCGACTTTGCACTTACAAATATGCCAGAGCCCCGTTTGGTTACTTGCACTCGCTGGTGGGGTTGGACTTTTGCAAGAATTGGAGCCAATTGAGGAAATTTTTTTTTATCAGAAAAAAGTGCCCAATTCGGGATTCGATCCCGGGTCGTAGCAGTCGAAAACCAACGGCTTAGACCATCCTTCCACCGACCTCCATTGGAATAGTAATCGTCTGGTACATATATACACACTAGCCGAATGACCCGGGCAACGCCCGTGTTTTACCCGATTGAATGTTTTGGTTCAAATACTATTTGTTACAATTATAAATTGAGAAAGAGAGGATTCCATTTAGTTATTAACTAATATATGCATTTATTTAAGGAGCGACCCGCTCCAACACAATAGTTACAAAAACCAAAAAGCGAGTGGGGGGGGGGGGGGGGGGCAAAGTCAAAAACAAAGTGTCTCGCGTAGTGGCGGCGCCATCGTAGCCACGTGATCGTAGCCAACCAATAGGAGAGCGCCATTCCAAAGAAAAGTAAACGGTGACAGAGATGACGCATGACGCTCGTAACTGTATATAGAATCCCCCTCACTCTTTTACTCGACTAATTGGCCATTATAGAATGGTCGTCTAATCAATACACATCGCCCAATATCCTAATATTTATCTTTATTTAAAATATCTGAACTATAAAGGGGTCTCACACACTATACCTATTCTCCTCTATAAATATCTATTTTAGAGAGCTAAGTCTTGTCTTTTTGTGACTTTTGGACTTTTACTTTTGTTTATTATTATCCCTAGTAAACACTTGGTACAGGCCATGATAATCATGGTGGGTAATATTTGGTGACTACAGTTCGACTTTTATACATATAAACATGTCAGCGACCTCTTTGGTTACTTACATTCACTCTTGGGGTTAGACTTTGACAAGAATCGGCGGTCATTGAAGCAATTTTTTTATTCAGTAAAAAGTGTCCAATCTATAACTGGTTGTGGGTGTCAGAAATCAACGGTCTATACACCATCGACACCTTTACTAAAGTCATGAAAGAAGGAATTGGTCCAATGGCCCCCGATTCTTGGAAAAATCCAACCCCACCAGCGAGTGCAATCGGTTCAAAATCACATTCACATTAATAGGTACTGCTCAGCAAGAGCAACCTAGTTCATGATAATTGAACAATGAATAATATGTTAACACGGGATTCAATCCCGGTTCATGACTGTCAGGAATCGAGGGTGTTACCCACTCGTCCTTTTTTTTAGCGAGTGCAAGTAACCAAACGGGGCTCTGGCATATTTATTTGTAAGTGCAAAGTCGAACTGCTTTTCACATGTGTAGACATGTGGTATACTTACAAAAAAGCAGTCGCCAACTTCTATTTACCATAATTATCATGGCCTGTACCATGTGTACTAGGGATAATAAAAAAAGAAAGAATTAGTATCAATGACAGATGTTCTGAATGCACAGAGTCTAGTAGACTTCAAGGAGAACAAATAGGAACATCTTTGATTAAGATCTTTGGTGCTTGTAGCACCAATAGATTTCCATTTTCCACGTGTCTAGATATGGATTCGCCTCAACAATAGATTCCATGGCCCACGTGTCTAGATATGGGCTTGTAGCAACAATGGAAATTAATGATCCATATTCAGAATATCCATATAGAAAACTATAGATGGAAATTTTTCCAGGAGGAAATTTCCATCTATATTTCAGCCATAGATTTGGCCCAGCCACTTTGCCAGCTAAACACCTCTTTGGCAGATTGTCAAGATTCCATTAGATCCCGTGTGGATCTCATGGAATAAAGTCCGCCCTAGGCTGACGAGGGCCATTAGCCCGAAACCATGGTCTCTAGGTGGACGCTTTTCAGTTTGCCAAAGTTGGTGTTGTGGCTTTGTCACCGACCTGAGGCCGCTAGTTTGCGGCGACGGTCAATAGATGGCGTATGGTTTTAGACGTCTATTTTGACGGGAGAAGCGACCCTTGTCTCTTTATATAAAACTATATGTTTTAATAAAGGCTTTGTCTTATATGTGTGTTAGAAATATCATAAAATTGAAAAGCTTATATGTTTAGATACCATGTCATCAGAAGAGAAAGAGAATATTTGAAGAAAAACGATCATTCAAAGCATTTCTGTGAGGAAGAAAGTGGGAAAAGAAGACGCGAAAGATGATGGACTGACCAAATGGAAGAAACAAGAGGCAGTAGGAGATAGTTTAACAGTGATAATTTCCCCTAATGGAAGAATGGAATTCAACAACAACAAAAAAAAAAGCTTTTTTTTATATAATACAATATAATGCGGCTTATGATTGTAGAACGAAGTTTGAAAATTATCCCGCATGTGTTTCTTTTGAACGAAAAATCGAAATTTAAGGAGAAATAACAATTATTTCTAACCTTAGGGATGAAGTATCCCTGGACACTTTATTTTTCCGTTCATCATTACTCTTCACAATTTATCCTATCATACTTCATCCCTAAGGTTAGAAATAATCGTTATTTCTCCTTAAAATAAATTTCGATTTTTCGTTCAAAAGAAACATTTGCGGTATAATTTTTAAACTTCGTTCTACAACAAAAGTTTTATTAAGACCTTTGAATCTTATACAGATTCTCCAAGCAGAAATATAGGATACATACAGGAAAAAAGTAATAATACCTTAATGGTAATATGATATTTATATAGAGGAAAAATTATATAAAGACAATCAAGTTAATAGATTAGTCTGGGTAAATTGGAGGAAAATAAATTTATTATACATTAATTTACCGCGGATTCGCCGTATAAATGAAGGTAAAAAAGCAAAAGCTAATCACAATCAATATTGAGATAATGAAATTTGGAAGAATGGAATTCACGCTATTTCACTCTGTCGATGTCAAAATTTTATCAAACTCGTACTTCAAAGTCTGTAATCGTCTTTAGCAAGAATCCAGAAAAAAAAACCCAAGCTAGTGTTTCCAATTACATCCGGGAATGTAACCCTAGCTACCCAGATAATCTGATAGATGGCAGTACGTCATCAGTTACCGGGTGGCAACTTCCTATGTCGCCTGCACACATCACGTGACTCTCACGTGAAACGAGATGGCATATACAGTACTCGTTTTCGATTTTAGACAGCTATGGAACCAGTAGTAATGTTATGACTTAAATCCGGTAGTATAACCATCATGAGATGTCGAATCGATTAAAAGGGGCGGGTCAGCAATCGTCTCCGATTTTTACAATTTTCTACAAAGTTCTTGAGCTGGCGATACAATTTGATATACATATAAATGCTCAGTCAAACACACAATGCATTTTATTATCATTATTTTTTTTAATGAATGACTAATTACTACTACTAAATTCTAATTTACAACTAAACTACTAAATTCTATTGGAACGCTTTTATTTAGAAATTAATTCTTTTAAGTATTGTTTTAATTGAATAATTCTCTAATATCTAGCATTTTTCTCATTCTAAAATATTCCTTAATTTTTTTTTTTTAAATCTGTAAATTGCTTTTCTCGAATACACACAATACTTTACAATTTGATTTAACTAAATTTGCATACCAACCCTTTGTACATATATCAATTGTGTTGATATATATATATTTTTTAATATTTTCATCTAACTAACTTGCATACTAATTCTGTACATATTTAAATTTCTTTCTTTCTTTTCTTTCAAAATTTTTGTATATGTTTAAAGTGCAAGTGTCCCTATGGGGACATAGCGCTCTAAGTCGAAATAAAGATGATTAATTCAATATGTATAGTTTAGTCATAAAGTTTCGGGAGGATGATATTCATGTACCAAGAGAAGCACGTCTGTCGTTAAAAACACATTAAAACAACGCGTTTTGTTTCATCCCCCCCAGTACTGAACGTTATGGTGGTGATGAAGAATCAGCCACGACACCAGTTTTGGCAAAATCATACAAAAGTTAACAACATGTATGCCGTGGTTTCAGGCTTTGTCCTTCATCAGTACAGGGGCGGCAGTGACCACCACCACAGCACGGCGGCAGTGACCACCACCACCACAGCACGGCGGCAGTGACCACCACCACCACAGCACGGCGGCAGTGACCACCACCACCACAGCACGGCGGCAGTGACCACCACCACCACAGCACGGCGGCAGTGACCACCACCACCACAGCACGGCGGCAGTGACCACCACCACCACAGCACGGCGGCAGTGACCACCACCACAGCACGGCGGCAGTGACCACCACCACCACAGCACGGCGGCAGTGACCACCACCACCACAGCACGGCGGCAGTGACCACCACCACCACAGCACGGCGGCAGTGACCACCACCACAGCACGGCGGCAGTGACCACCACCACCACAGCACGGCGGCAGTGACCACCACCACCACAGCACGGCGGCAGTGACCACCACCACCACAGCACGGCGGCAGTGACCACCACCACAGCACGGCGGCAGTGACCACCACCACCACAGCACGGCGGCAGTGACCACCACCACCACAGCACGGCGGCAGTGACCACCACCACCACAGCACGGCGGCAGTGACCACCACCACCACAGCACGGCGGCAGTGACCACCACCACCACAGCACGGCGGCAGTGACCACCACCACAGCACGGCGGCAGTGACCACCACCACCACAGCACGGCGGCAGTGACCACCACCACCACAGCACGGCGGCAGTGACCACCACCACCACAGCACGGCGGCAGTGACCACCACCACCACAGCACGGCGGCAGTGACCACCACCACCACAGCACGGCGGCAGTGACCACCACCACCACAGCACGGCGGCAGTGACCACCACCACAGCACGGCGGCAGTGACCACCACCACCACAGCACGGCGGCAGTGACCACCACCACAGCACGGCGGCAGTGACCACCACCACCACAGTACGGCGGCAGTGACCACCACCACCACAGCACGGCGGCAGTGACCACCACCACCACAGTACGGCGGCAGTGACCACCACCACAGCACGGCGGCAGTGACCACCACCACCACAGCACGGCGGCAGTGACCACCACCACCACAGCACGGCGGCAGTGACCACCACCACCACAGCACGGCGGCAGTGACCACCACCACCACAGCACGGCGGCAGTGACCACCACCACCACAGCACGGCGGCAGTGACCACCACCACCACAGCACGGCGGCAGTGACCACCACCACCACAGCACGGCGGCAGTGACCACCACCACCACAGCACGGCGGCAGTGACCACCACCACCACAGCACGGCGGCAGTGACCACCACCACAGCACGGCGGCAGTGACCACCACCACCACAGCACGGCGGCAGTGACCACCACCACCACAGCACGGCGGCAGTGACCACCACCACCACAGCACGGCGGCAGTGACCACCACCACAGCACGGCGGCAGTGACCACCACCACCACAGCACGGCGGCAGTGACCACCACCACCACAGCACGGCGGCAGTGACCACCACCACCACAGCACGGCGGCAGTGACCACCACCACAGCACGGCGGCAGTGACCACCACCACCACAGCACGGCGGCAGTGACCACCACCACCACAGCACGGCGGCAGTGACCACCACCACCACAGCACGGCGGCAGTGACCACCACCACCACAGCACGGCGGCAGTGACCACCACCACCACAGCACGGCGGCAGTGACCACCACCACAGCACGGCGGCAGTGACCACCACCACCACAGCACGGCGGCAGTGACCACCACCACCACAGCACGGCGGCAGTGACCACCACCACCACAGCACGGCGGCAGTGACCACCACCACCACAGCACGGCGGCAGTGACCACCACCACCACAGCACGGCGGCAGTGACCACCACCACCACAGCACGGCGGCAGTGACCACCACCACAGCACGGCGGCAGTGACCACCACCACCACAGCACGGCGGCAGTGACCACCACCACAGCACGGCGGCAGTGACCACCACCACCACAGTACGGCGGCAGTGACCACCACCACCACAGCACGGCGGCAGTGACCACCACCACCACAGTACGGCGGCAGTGACCACCACCACAGCACGGCGGCAGTGACCACCACCACCACAGCACGGCGGCAGTGACCACCACCACCACAGCACGGCGGCAGTGACCACCACCACCACAGCACGGCGGCAGTGACCACCACCACCACAGCACGGCGGCAGTGACCACCACCACCACAGCACGGCGGCAGTGACCACCACCACCACAGCACGGCGGCAGTGACCACCACCACAGCACGGCGGCAGTGACCACCACCACCACAGCACGGCGGCAGTGACCACCACCACCACAGCACGGCGGCAGTGACCACCACCACCACAGTACGGCGGCAGTGACCACCACCACCACAGCACGGCGGCAGTGACCACCACCACCACAGTACGGCGGCAGTGACCACACCACCACAGCACGGCGGCAGTGACCACCACCACCACAGCACGGCGGCAGTGACCACCACCACCACAGCACGGCGGCAGTGACCACCACCACCACAGCACGGCGGCAGTGACCACCACCACCACAGCACGGCGGCAGTGACCACCACCACCACAGCACGGCGGCAGTGACCACCACCACCACAGCACGGCGGCAGTGACCACCACCACCACAGCACGGCGGCAGTGACCCACCACCACAGCACGGCGGCAGTGACCACCACCACCACAGCACGGCGGCAGTGACCACCACCACCACAGCACGGCGGCAGTGACCACCACCACAGCACGGCGGCAGTGACCACCACCACCACAGCACGGCGGGCAGTGACCACCACCACCACAGCACGGCGGCAGTGACCACCACCACAGCACGGCGGCAGTGACCACCACCACCCAGCACGGCGGCAGTGACCACCACCACCACAGCACGGCGGCAGTGACCACCACCACCACAGCACGGCGGCAGTGTCCACCACCACAGCACGGGCGGCAGTGGACCACCACACCACAGCACGGCGGCAGTGACCACCACCACCACAGCACGGCGCAGTGACCACCACCACCACAGCACGTGCGGCAGTGACCACCACCACCACAGCACGGCGGCAGTGACCACCACCCACAGCCACGGCGGCAGTGACCACCAACCACCACAGCACGGCGGCAGTGACCCACCACCACCACAGCACGGCGGCTGTGACCAACCACCACCACAGCACGGCGGCAGTGACCACCACCACAGCACGGCGGCAGTGACCACCACCACAGCACGGCGGCAGTGACCACCACCACCACAGCACGGCGGCAGTGACCACCACCACCACAGCACGGCGGCAGTGACCACCACCACCACAGCACGGCGGCAGTGACCACCACCACCACAGCACGGCGGCAGTGACCACCACCACCACAGCACGGCGGCAGTGACCACCACCACCACAGCACGGCGGCAGTGACCACCACCCACAGCACGGCGGCAGTGACCACCACCACCACAGCACGGCGGCAGTGACCACCACCACAGCACGGCGGCAGTGACCACCACCACCACAGCACGGCGGCAGTGACCACCACCACCACAGCACGGCGGCAGTGACCACCACCACCACAGCACGGCGGCAGTGACCACCACCACCACAGCACGGCGGCAGTGACCACCACCACCACAGCACGGCGGCAGTGACCACCACCACCACAGCACGGCGGCAGTGACCACCACCACCACAGCACGGCGGCAGTGACCACCACCACCACAGCACGGCGGCAGTGACCACCACCACCACAGCACGGCGGCAGTGACCACCCCACCACAGCACGGCGGCAGTGACCACCACCACCACAGCACGGCGGCAGTGACCACCACCACCACAGCACGGCGGCAGTGACCACCACCACCACAGCACGGCGGCAGTGACCACCACCACCACAGCACGGCGGCAGTGACCACCACCACCACAGCACGGCGGCAGTGACCACCACCACCACAGCACGGCGGCAGTGACCACCACCACAGCACGGCGGCAGTGACCACCACCACCACAGCACGGCGGCAGTGACCACCACCACCACAGCACGGCGGCAGTGACCACCACCACCACAGCACGGCGGCAGTGACCACCACCACCACAGCACGGCGGCAGTGACCACCACCACCACAGCACGGCGGCAGTGACCACCACCACAGCACGGCGGCAGTGACCACCACCACCACAGCACGGCGGCAGTGACCACCACCACCACAGCACGGCGGCAGTGACCACCACCACCACAGCACGGCGGCAGTGACCACCACCACCACAGCACGGCGGCAGTGACCACCACCACCACAGCACGGCGGCAGTGACCACCACCACCACAGCACGGCGGCAGTGACCACCACCACCACAGCACGGCGGCAGTGACCACCACCACCACAGCACGGCGGCAGTGACCACCACCACCACAGCACGGCGGCAGTGACCACCACCACCACAGCACGGCGGCAGTGACCACCACCACAGCACGGCGGCAGTGACCACCACCACCACAGCACGGCGGCAGTGACCACCACCACAGCACGGCGGCAGTGACCACCACCACCACAGCACGGCGGCAGTGACCACCACCACCACAGCACGGCGGCAGTGACCACCACCACCACAGCACGGCGGCAGTGACCACCACCACCACAGCACGGCGGCAGTGACCACCACCACCACAGCACGGCGGCAGTGACCACCACCACCACAGCACGGCGGCAGTGACCACCACCACCACAGCACGGCGGCAGTGACCACCACCACCACAGCACGGCGGCAGTGACCACCACCCACAGCACGGCGGCAGTGACCACCACCACCACAGCACGGCGGCAGTGACCACCACCACCACAGCACGGCGGCAGTGACCACCACCACCACAGCACGGCGGCAGTGACCACCACCACCACAGCACGGCGGCAGTGACCACCACCACCACAGCACGGCGGCAGTGACCACCACCACCACAGCACGGCGGCAGTGACCACCACCACCACAGCACGGCGGCAGTGACCACCACCACCACAGCACGGCGGCAGTGACCACCACCACCACAGCACGGCGGCAGTGACCACCACCACCACAGCACGGCGGCAGTGACCACCACCACCACAGCACGGCGGCAGTGACCACCACCACCACAGCACGGCGGCAGTGACCACCACCACCACAGCACGGCGGCAGTGACCACCACCACCACAGCACGGCGGCAGTGACCACCACCACCACAGCACGGCGGCAGTGACCACCACCACCACCACAGCACGGCGGCAGTGACCACCACCACCACAGCACGGCGGCAGTGACCACCACCACAGCACGGCGGCAGTGACCACCACCACCACAGCACGGCGGCAGTGACCACCACCACCACAGCACGGCGGCAGTGACCACCACCACCACAGCACGGCCGGCAGTGACCACCACCACAGCACGGCGGCAGTGACCACCACCACCACAGCACGGCGGCAGTGACCACCACCACCACAGCACGGCGGCAGTGACCACCACCACCACAGCACGGCGGCAGTGACCACCACCACCACAGCACGGCGGCAGTGACCACACCACCACAGCACGGCGGCAGTGACCACCACCACCCACCAGCACGGCCGCGGCAGTGACCACCACCACCACCAGCACGGCGCCGCACGTAAGTGCACCCACCACCACAGCACGGCGCAGTGACCACCACCACCACAGCACGGCGGCAGTGACCACACCACCACAGCACGGCGGCAGTGACCACCACCACCAGCACGGCGGCAGTGACCACCACCACCACAGCACGGCGGCAGTGACCACCACCACCACAGCACGGCGGCAGTGACCACCACCCACCACAGCATCGGCGGCAGTGACCACACCACCACAGCACGGCGGCAGTGACCACCACCACCACAGCACGGCAGTGACACCTACCACCACAGCACGGCGCAGTGACCACCACACCACAGCACGGCGGCAGTGACCACCACCACCACAGCACGGCGGCAGTGACCACCACCACCACAGCACGGCGGCAGTGACCACCACCACCACAGCACGGCGGCAGTGACCACCACCACCCAGCACGGCGGCAGTGACCACCACCACCACAGCACGGCGGCAGTGACCACCACCACCACAGCACGGCGGCAGTGACCACCACCACCACAGCACGGCGGCAGTGACCACCACCACCACAGCACGGCGGCAGTGACCACCACCACCACAGCACGGCGGCAGTGACCACCACCACCACAGCACGGCGGCAGTGACCACCACCACCACAGCACGGCGGCAGTGACCACCACCACCACAGCACGGCGGGCAGTGACCACCACCACCACAGCACGCGGCAGTGACCACCACCACCACAGCACGGCGGCAGTGACCACCACCACCACAGCACGGCGCAGTGACCCCACCACAGCACGCGGCAGTGACCACCACCACCCAGCACGGCGGCAGTGACCACCACCACCACAGCACGGCGGCAGTGACCACCACCACCACAGCACGGCGGGCAGTGGACCACCACCACCACAGCACGGCGGCAGTGACCACCACCACCACAGCACGGCGGCAGTGACCACCACCACCACAGCACGGCGGGCAGTGACCACCACCACCACAGCACGGCGGCAGTGACCACCACCACCACAGCACGGCGGCAGTGACCACCACCACCACAGCACGGCAGTGACCACCACCACCACAGCACGGCGGCAGTGACCACCACCACCACAGCACGGCAGTGACCACCACCACAGCACGGCAGTGACCACCACCACAGCACGGCAGTGACCACCACCACAGCACGGCGGCAGTGACCACCACCACAGCACGGCGGCAGTGACCACCACCACAGCACGGCGGCAGTGACCACCACCACAGCACGGCGGCAGTGACCACCACCACAGCACGGCAGTGACCACCACCACAGCACGGCGGCAGTGACCACCACCACAGCACAGCACGGCAGTGACCACCACCACAGCACGGCGGCAGTGACCACCACCACCACAGCACGGCGGCAGTGACCACCACCACAGCACGGCGGCAGTGACCACCACCACCACAGCAAGGCGGCAGTGACCACCACCACCACAGCAAGGCGGCAGTGACCACCACCACCACAGCACAGCACGGCAGTGACCACCACCACCACAGCAAGGCGGCAGTGACCACCACCACAGTACGGCGGCAGTGACCACCACCACAGTACGGCGGCAGTGACCACCACCACAGTACGGCGGCAGTGACCACCACCACAGTACGGCGGCAGTGACCACCACCACAGCACGGCGGCAGTGACCACCACCACCACAGCACGGCGGCAGTGACCACCACCACCACAGCACAGCACGGCAGTGACCACCACCACCACAGCAAGGCGGCAGTGACCACCACCACAGTACGGCGGCAGTGACCACCACCACAGCACAGCACGGCAGTGACCACCACCACCACAGCAAGGCGGCAGTGACCACCACCACAGTACGGCGGCAGTGACCACCATCACAGTACGGCGGCAGTGACCACCACCACAGCACAGCACGGAAGTGACCACCACCACAGCACGGCGGCAGTGACCACCACCACCACAGCAAGGCGGCAGTGACCACCACCACAGCACGGCGGCAGTGACCACCACCACCACAGTACGGCGGCAGTGACCACCACCACAGCACGGCGGCAGTGACCACCACCACCACAGCAAGGCGGCAGTGACCACCACCACAGTACGGCGGCAGTGACCACCACCACAGCACGGCGGCAGTGACCACCACCACAGCACGGCGGCAGTGACCACCACCACCACAGCACGGCGGCAGTGACCACCACCACCACAGCAAGGCGGCAGTGACCACCACCACAGCACGGCGGCAGTGACCACCACCACAGCACGGCGGCAGTGACCACCACCACAGCACGGCGGCAGTGACCACCACCACAGCACGGCGGCAGTGACCACCACCACAGCACGGCAGTGACCACCACCACAGCACGGCGGCAGTGACTACCACCACAGCACGGCGGCAGTGACCACCACCACAGCACAGCACGGCAGTGACCACCACCACAGCACGGCGGCAGTGATAACCACCATGGTGGATAAAAGTTCAGTTATATTTTGTCGTTAAGACTGAAAGGAGCTCCTCTGAAGCAGGCCGTCGTTAAAGCTAAGTCGGCATGCTTCGGAAGAGCCCTTCCAGTCTTAACGACTAAAGTGGGTTAAATGGCCGCCTCTGACATGAGGAACAGACGCCATGTGCAGCCGCTCCTAACTTGGAGTACAGACGCTGCTTATCCCAGGTTCCATTTTAACTGAACCCAGGTTGAGCTTTATTACTGCTCTCCCTCCTCCTTTTTCATCCGGGCTTGGGACCGGCAATGGCGGAGTTGAGACCGAGCAGATAGCTGCATATAAGTGTGGCGCAGCCTCCTGACAACGCCTGACTTTATATGGAATCAGCGGTTGCTATGGTTACCCACCTCTACATCACGTGACTCTCCGCCTACCAATCAATTCTCGGCTACCTCCAGTGACAAACAAGAATGAGAAAACA
Source organism: Cordylochernes scorpioides (assembly GCA_030710605.1). NCBI lineage: Eukaryota > Metazoa > Arthropoda > Arachnida > Pseudoscorpiones > Chernetidae > Cordylochernes > Cordylochernes scorpioides. The sequence goes on from CP092865.1 coordinate 13,021,595, forward strand.
AATAAAGAGATCTTTATAAGATTTCTTAATCAATTTCTTAGAGAAGGATTCAATAGATTTCAAATCCCACCAACTCCATGTGTGAGCCAATAATTCTAATCTCCAGCTATCGCTTTTTCCATTTAAGGATCGAGCAGGAGGAAAAAGTTCAGGTCTTAAATCCGATTTTATTCATAAACACCGTATAAATCAATTAATACCTTTATTAAGACCCTTTTAGCCTTATATACAGATTTTCTTCTGAGAAAGATATAGGAAATGGTTGTAAAATAGAAAGAAAATCGAATATACAAAGTTATTTGGGAAATATGTACATATAGAGCTATATAATTATTTACATATAATATTATGCACCTAAGTTATAGGTATTTCCCTGATCTCCTTTTTCATAAACAGATTCCCGAAAGTTATGGGAGAGAGTAGAAAACACTGGATTTAACAAGAATGTAAGAAGGAATGAAAAATACACAAGAGCCTATATAATTTTTTAGATAGAGAAAGAGACAGAGAAAAGAACACATTCATAGAAGCTATTTCCTTCTAATTGCATCAATTTAGGAATCCTAATCTATAAGAGCCGTTTCTTGATTCAATACCGATTTATGGAAACTTAAAAACTTTCAGGTCTTAAATCCTATTTTTTTTATCATAAAAACACGATATCTTTTCATCATCATCAACAACAACAATAGGTGCCATCACAGATTTAAATATCGGTCATCAGTCGTCTGGTGAGGTTCACCATCTTCTGTCAGTTTCTAGTATTGTGTATATATTTCTTTCTTTGTTGAGTGTTCAGTGTTTTTTTACTTTCTTCCATAGCTAATGGGAATCTGTAAATAAAATAGAGAGCAGAAGAATACCTATATAACCTATATGTATATATAATATTGTATGTAAATAATTATATAACTCTATATCTGCATATTTCCCATATAACTTTATATATTCTGATTTCTTTTTCTCTTTCTTTTCCCCATCACTTGCTGTATATATATTCAGGAGAATCTATATTTAAGACTTCCTAATAAAGGTACATTAATGATTCCCTACTTTACATATTAGAGCGGTGCAACAAGAC
>CP092865.1:13022775-13054902 GCA_030710605.1 Cordylochernes scorpioides
AGTCCATGTCGTGAGATTTGACTGTACCCTTCGCATGATGGTTAATACCCTCTACGGGATATATATATACAGGGGGTCTTCTAGGTGTAAACGTATATACCCTTAGAGTAACGAACCCATGATTGTGATATCAGTACAATAAAAATCGACACATATAAACGTTAATATACACATATACGTACACACAAACACATACACACTAACACATACATACAAACACAAGCACCTACACAAACACACACAGGCAGACACCCCTCCGCTTCCACTATCTGCCTCGACAACCCACGAGCTCCAGACCGCTCCTGCACCCATTGAGACTTCTATCCTTACAGACAAGGATCGTGAGAATCAGATAATGGAGATTTTCGACTAACTGAACGATGTAACTTTCCTGAGCCCCCTATATAAGGAAGGGATATTCAGGGAGGAAGTTCGCGGTCCTATACAGCTAAGATAGAAAGTGTCTCCTCGAGCAATTATCCCCTGAACACAAGCTAATTCTCTCCAATGTCCTCAACATTGTCATAGAGCATGTTGAGAACAAGAAATCCAGAATTGGCAAGGGCTTGTCTGAACTCAAGACAGCTTGTAGCTCCTGATAGGATCCAGACGTCCCTTCGGAGAAGGCCTCGTCTGGTGTAAATATTTCTGTTTATTTTTAACTCTAATTGTAAACTCTCATTTTTCTGTAGACTAGGTGTTAATAAACTTATTTTAATTGTCAATTGTCACTCATACACAAACATACACACAAGCACACACATATACGCACAAGCACATATGCAGACACACAGGCATACACACAAACAAACACACACATACCCACATACCATCGCGACAGAGACTTCGAGCGGGTGGCGACCTTCTTCGAAGAATATAAGCAGGCCTCCGGTATTGGCGTGAACCTCCGGAAGAGCGCGGGCCTCTGGTGCGGCGCCTGGCGTAACCGCGGCGACTCCCCTCTCGGCGCCTCCTGGTCGACCACCTCATCAGGGTCCTCGGGCTCGACATCGCCCCCAGGAGCACCGTCGCCCACCGGGAGCAGCATCTCCTGGCCCTCCTGTAGACTGCCTGCCGCAGATGGACGCCCTTCACCCGCGGCCTCTCCCTCGTCGGGCGAGCAAGAGCGGCGAACACGCTGGTGGGGTCCACCATTCAGCACCACCTGCATGGCTATCTTCCATCACCCCCGACCATCGCCAAGCTGCAGGCCCGACTGGCGAGGTTCGTCTGGGGGCCAGATCACACGGCGTGGCTTCCCGCCGACGTCATGGCGAGGCCGGTTACCATTGGAGGCCTCGGCCTACTCGACCTCGCGACCCAGCTCCAGCTCGCCTGCCTCAAGGGGGTGCAGGTCACGCTCCGCGGGGGCAGAAATGCCTTCAGCTGGCTCATCAACGGCAACAGCGGTGAGGCCTGGATCCACCCTCCACCGGACGGCACGCGCCTTCAGCCCCGCCGTCTCCGGCTGCTGAAGCTGTGGGAGGAGGCCTCCAACATCCTAGGCCTCAACCACCGGGCGGTCCCCACAGCTCAGCTGCTGGACCTCCCCATCATCGGCGGCTGCAGGTTTCTCCGCCCTCCCGACCTCCTGGCCCCCGCCCGCTGGCGCGGAGCCCGAGTCCGGGACCTCATCGTGGAGGACCACCTCATCGCCCGCCCTACGCGCTCGGCCCTGGCTGACGCCGCGGCCCTGGGCGCCTTCTGCCGGAGGCTGACCCTCGAGAACGCCGTGGGCTTCGGGGCGGAGTCTACATCCTCAACATTAGCTTCGGCCGTGGTGCTGCGCGGGACGGCCACGCCGTTCCTCAACGGCCTCACGACCCGCTCGGCCCGACGGGCCCTGGATCGCCCGCGCCTCGCCGCCACGCCCATCTCAAGGTTCACCTCGAGATGGTCGCCCACCATCGGTCCACCACCATCCAGGATCGACTGGGCCTCGCTGCGGCGCTGCGCCCACTCGGGCCATGAGGCCGACGCGGCCCTCAAGTTGGCCCTCCACGCCCTGCCCCATCCGGCCCATCCTGCCTCGGTCGGCCCCTCCTGTCCTGCCTGCGGGTCCATCGACCGCTCCCTCAGCCACCGTTACTGGTGCTGTCCCTCCATCAGGCCTCTCATTAGAGAGGCCTTCAACATCATAGGGCGGCCCCCTGACCTGCAGGCTTGGACCTTCGGCGGGTCCGGCCTTGAGGACGACGCCCTTTCCATCCTGGCGTCGGCAAAGTTGCGAATCTATCGCTACTTTGTCCAGGTTGGGCTCGGAGAAGCGGTGGAGGACCCGCTCATCGCCTGGTCCAGGACCCTCCAGCTTCGAGGTTTTCTTCCATCACCCCCCTTGTAAAATATGTATCATACATGTATTATATTTCATTTTTCATGTATATATTCTTTTCTTCTTTCTCTCTCATTGCCTTTGAAATGTAATATTGTCTAAGATGACAATAAATATTTTTTAATTGTCAATTGTCACACACACATACAGGCACACACTCATATATAATCACACACAAACAGACCCGCCTCGACTTGAAAATTAAAGGCGAAACCTGGCCTGCGTTCCTGACCTTCGGGATCAGGTGCTCAAGATGCCACAACCAAGGTCATCGAAGAGCCAACTGCCCCTTACTCGCTAAGCAGTCCACTGGCCCCAGACACATACAGGCACACACGCATACGACAACGAATTATTTTGAGCCCTTTTTACTAGGTTACTACCTAATCATTTCTACTTACTTACTCACGATGACAAGGCATGGTTTAAAATCTATTTAAATATACAGTTACGAGCGTCATTCTTCATCTCTTAATCAGTCAGTTTTCGTCTCTGTCACCGTTTGCTTTTTTTTTTTTTTTGGAATGGCGCCCTCCTATTGGTTGGCTACGCTCACGCCACCTTTGCCTCCCCTCCCCCCACTCGCCTTTTCGTTTATGTAACTATTGTGTTGGAGCGGGTCGCTCCTTAAATAAATGCATATATTAGTTAATAACTAAATGGAATCCTCTCTTTCTTTTTCCCAGTAAGAGACGCCTACGGAAGCCAACAGTACATAGACAGATAAAGCACATAGGCTATAGTTATTAACTAAAATATGCATTTATTTAAGGCGCCAATTTATAATTGTAACAAATAGTATTTGAATAAAAACATTCAATCGGGTAAAACACGGGCGTTGCCCGGGTCATTCGGCTAGTTATATATATATGTTTGACTTTCTCTCTCTATATATATATAATGGCCATACTTTCTACGTTTAAAATATTCACTTAATTTTCACTTTATTTTATTTTGTTCAAAATTTTATTTTTCTCTATTTCATCATTCGTTATTTTATTTATTTATTTTTATAATAATAATAATAATACTTTTTTTTTTGCTTTTTCTTTCATTCTACGGAATGAATCTATATAAATACGCGTTTCTCTCTCTTTGGTAATTTTTTATTTTTTTTAGAATACTTTTTTGCTTCTCTATCTTTCATTAAACTTTTTTATTTTATTAAGAGTTATTTATTTTACTTCCTTTATTTGTTTTCTGTCTTACTTTCTACGTAACATACTTCCAGACTATCAATTATACAATTATTTTATTTCCAAAGCGCTATATCCCGCAAGGGATACTTGCGCCAAACAAGGAGAAAAGTTTATTTACAAAAGTTATTTACATTATTCAACACATGAAAACATTAGAGATCCAGATTTTGTAGAAAGTTTAGAATGTATTTACAAAATGAATTGATCTAAAGAGACAAAGGTCGCCTCTCCCGTCAAAATAGACGTCAAAACCAGACGCCATCTATTGACCGTCGCCGCAACTAGCGGCCTCGGGTCGGTGACAAAGCCACAACACCAGCTTTGGCAAACTGAAAAGCGTCCACCTAGAGAAGACACAACACAGAGAAGACTCAGGAAAGAATGAAAATAAACTATGACAAAAAACACAATGAGAAAATCTATGAACCGGGACATTTAGTGGCAGTTTGGACACCAGTCAGGAAAATCGGAAAATGTGAAAAACTATTGAGAAAATATTTTGGCCCATATCGAATATTAAAGAAGCTGTCTAACGTAAATTACTTAATTGAGCCGAAAGATAATCCTGGCCAAGACCCATTGATTGTCCATGTCTCAAGACTCAAACCCTATTTTGAGAGAATTGATGAGGTAACTCACGAGGACGTGACGACCTCTGGAGAGGGGGAAGTGTTGCATCATGGCTAATGAACCTATTTTATTTTAATTTGTAATATTATTTTTCATATATATTAAATTCAAATTTATATTTTATATTCATTTATTTTATTAAACAGAATATATGTATTATAGAATCATCATTTGTATTTAGGTACACGTGTGACTTCACTGCTCTCTTTGATGTGAGAAATAAATAAATGATGCTGGGGGCTACTTAAAGTAGGGTTATCTCATTATTCGCTTATATAAATTTGTAGGATGGTTGAAACACGCTCTGGTAAGATGCAAGACCCAGCACAGGAGAGGATCAAGGTTGAAGAGTCTGCCAAGCCGCAACCTGGTGCAACAATATATATTTTTATTTTTTAAGGAGACAGAGGCAATTTTGTTCACACTTGGTTATCTCGTGTGCCTTCAATAAAGGTTACTGTAATATCTTTCAGAACTATTGTCTGAATCCCGATATATATGTTAAAAAGGTACAACTTCCTTAAGTTTTATCAATGAGTGTATATGAAAATATATTTTTATTGTATTAAGAACACAGTAGAGAGAGAGAATGTTTGTTTTAATTAGAAAAGAACCATTCGCGCGTTTAATAGTTCTATTTATTACATATAGATGTCGCTATATTGATATATAAATACTCAAATAATCTGTGCTACACACACACACACCTGATCTATGATAGAGTGAGGAACGGTCTAAATCAGATGTACCAAGAAATGGACTTGGCGATCTTCCAGACCGGTGTCAGCTAACGACAAGAATACATTACCCCATAGATAAATAATTCTCTCAGAGAACAAACTTTTATAGTTATTGACCATTGACTAACTCAGCAAAACTTTGGCAATCTTTGCCAAAAATTGTTTTTGTTGAGATTTCCATCGAAAAAAATAAAAACAAAAGAGATAAAAAATATATATATTTTGACATAAATCTAGTAATCCGTGTCTTGATGTTATCAATCCAGTTGGTACTCTTCTTACTCGGTTCCAAGATAACTTTTCTAGGTACCGCTCAAAAAGAACAACCTAGCTTATGATGGGACATTTGAAAATTATGCCCGCATGTGTTTCTTTTAAACGAAAAATCGAAATTTATTTTTAAGGAGAAATAACGATTATTTCTAACCTTAGGGATGAAGTATGAAAGGATGAATTGTAAAGAGTAATGATAAACGGAAAAATAAAAGTGTCCAGGGATGGGAATCGGACCCACAGTGTTCCGCTTACCGGGCAGATGCCTGGACATAGCCTGGGTAGCCTAGTGGACATGGCATCTGCCCGGTAAGCGGAACACTGTTGGTTCGATTGCCATCCCTGGACACTTTTATTTTTCCGTTTATCATTACTCTTCACAATTCATTCTTTCATACTTTATCCCTAAGGTTAGAAATAATCGTTATTTCTCGTTAAAAATAAATTTCGATTTTTCGTTTAAAAGAAACACATGCGGGATAATTTTCAAATGTCGTTTTACAATCTTTAGCCGCATTATATTGTATTATAAACTATCTTATAATATTTACAACATTGAATAATATTAAAATAAGAAAGATATATCCTGACCAGGTTCACATGAACTTTTTAGATGGCAGAGTGCCATCTGGTGGAACAGAAATCAACTAAACATTGATTTAGCCTGTTCCCTGATATTTGGCCAACCCATTTTCTTGATAAATCAAAGAAAGCCATCTATGAACGTGTTTCGGGCTGTTATTCACATATTAAAACAAAGTGTCCAATGCAGGATTCGATCCCGGTTTATGACTGTCGGGAATCGAGGGTTTTAACCACTTGTCCACCGACTTATTTACGTTGACGACCAGTTCTAAAACCATTTATTAGATACCGCTCAAAAAGAGCAACCTAGATATTTCGTGTTTCTAATTCAATTGTTAATCACTTTTATCATCATTGTTAGTATAATTTAGTTTTTTACAAGCAAAAACTGCTATCTGCACGAATACTTTGTTTAGAAAGTATTTAAATTTAATGCATTAAATGTAACGCTGCTTCTGAGAAATCAGAATATACACATTGCAATTTTGAAACTAACATCTATACTCTTAATTTGTCTCAATTTACATTGAATAATATGTGTACAGGGGTTCTTCACATTTACATTGTAGTTACATATTTACATGGTTAGAGTCTTGTGGTGTGGGATCTTGTATTCTGAATGTTTTCTCTTCTAAGATGAGCTGTTATCCTCGTTTATTTATTTTTCACTCAGTTCAGTTCCAAAGTAACTTTATTTGGTACCACTTTAAAAAAAAAACAAGTTTATGATATTTACAGTAGATAATATGTACATATTCTTCACATTTTATTTACATATTTACATGGTTGTGCGGGGTCTTGAATTCGGAGTGTTCTCTCTTCTAAGATGGACTGTTATCCTGTCTTTCTACTTATAGTCCTGAGGTTATACCTCCAAAATCAGTTTAGATAAACAGAATTTTAAATTAATAACAAAAAAGACATCTCCTGATTATGCAGCTAAAGTTGCTGATGGCTTGCACAATCAGATTAGTTGCATAATTAGGAGATTATCTTATTAAAACTCATCTCGTTCTTTTGTTTAGTTATCGTAAAAAGCCTGTAGAAGGACGTCCGAAAGCTTGCTAATAAAATTCGCACAAAATACTCCTCTTCATTCTCCGTTTTATTTTTCTATAATTAGGAGATGCTTCTTTTTTTTTTTCTCAATTTACAACAACAACAACAAAAAGTCTTTATTTAGGGTCACTGACCCTATACAGGATTCACCAGAGGTATGCATAAGAACAAAACAGTGAGATAAAGGAATCAGCGATATAGACAGAAGAAAAAGAAAAAAAAGAAAAAAAATGGTTGCCTGTAAAGTCGGTTTTACGGGCGAAGATTTTACGTGACAACGGTAGAATATTTATTGATATGAATATAATTAAATTGCACAATAGGAACAAGGAATTGAATGAAAATAAGAATTGCACAAATTTTAACTATAGAAATATATTTTGTTTACTAAAACATTGTACATGTAAACTTAAACTTAACTAATTCCTATTTGAGTGATTTTGTTGAGGATAGGACGATGATAGGAGAAATATGAAATGAAAGGAAGTGTTTCTGCTGTAATGTGTCTTGCGAAAGTCAAGTCGATAGTTGTTCCTTTTAACGTAGTTGACTTAGAAACGTTTGATACGCAATCAAGATTATACGTATTTTTCATGAAATTAAGAAACGAGTTGTCAGGCTTTACGTTTTTGTTAAAATCACCACACAGAAGAATCGGGATACTAGAATCAACTTGCACGAACGGTGGCACGTACTGGCTGTTGTGAATGTACGGACCGAGTCCTTGCCATAGTAACATTCCAATATCCTGCATACTAGCTCCTGGATGAATATATACAGCACCGAGTATAAACTTGAAGCTAGTATTAGCGGCGAAGCAAGTAACTTCAGTCATGCACATGTCACCCTTGGTTTTAATGACACGAGTTACGTCTGTAATCGCAACTTGGAACACTTCCGCCGTAGATGTCGATGATAATTTACGATAGATCGCCACTCCACCAGCCGCGTTGGTATTTGAAAATCAAAACACTTATTCAGATCGAAGGTTCAAATTTTTGCGAAATAAATTTGAAATTAAATAAAATTTGTAATTGTAAATGATGAAGTTGAAAATTAAAACATTTACTTAAATTAGATGTTAAAATTCTTGCTCAACACAGTTTAAATAAAGTTTTCTTATATCTGCCACTTTTTCTTAATATTTGTAATTTTAAAGAATCAATTCGAAAATCAAAACATTTATTCAGATCGAAGGTTCAAATTTTTGCTAAATAAATTTGAATCTATTTAAAATTTGTAAAATAATAATTAATTAATTAATTAATTTTAAACTAATAATTTACTTAACACTATCAACATTTATCAATAGTATGACATAACCTATAAACTCAGTTTGTCAACTTTTGTGTCAATCTAACAATTAATCAATCAATCATATTTTACGATAATGAAATATCAGTGTACAATTATTTACCTTTATTGTTGTAGTTGTTGTAAATGACGAATCTAAGCACTCCACATTTTCACTACAGACACAGCTGACGATACTTTAACCACACGTGTGAACTTGTATTATGACGCTTTCTTGTTTTTCCAACGCCAAGAACGTTCGAGAAAGACAAAGACAGAGACAAGCATGCGCCGATTCAATGCGCCTAATTCTCTAGCGCTTCGCGCGCAGCTGCGCGCGCAGCACTCTCGTTCGGTGACTCATCGTAACGTTACCGGGCGTTACACTTTTTCATAAGTGACTCCCAGCCGCAACCTAATTTAAGACGTTGTCACGTCAAAAAACAAGAAAGAGAAAGAGGGAAGCAAGAAAAACAACACAAAAAGAGTAGTAGTAAGAAAGTGAGGAGTGAGTGTCACTTGGCCTTTTTCTGAGATATGGACTTGTGGAAACCATAAAACGCCGTAGCAATATACTTATTCTGGGTCATATTGTCAATTATTGATGGAAGTGAAGCACAGAGTTGCCCAGTTTTGAGCATAAGGGTTCTTCTTTCTTCTTTCAGAGCAGAGCAATCAAAAATATAGTGAGTGATTTCATTTTTTAGTTTTTAATTACAGAAGGTACAAATCGGGTCCTCACCGCAGAGCATCTTTTTTTCTCAATTTATCTACCTGATACAATTTCACTTTTGTGTGTGTGTGTGCGTGTACTATTTTTTAGAGAATTTCAAATGTCCTTCAATTAAATCTTTCCAACAGGAGAATGAGCAGGGCAGTTACGCTCTATCGCATTCACACACATATTCAAATAAATATTGCCACGTGGAAAATTAGGAAAGACACAAACTTCAGGATGACACAGAAATTTATTTGAGGCAAGGACAAACTATGAATGATAAACAAAGAGTATAAAAATATAAACATAAAAATGACCACTCTGTTAATAAAATTAATAAATACTTTGTTACAATATGATATATTGAGAAAAGGGGCATTTTCTGAACGTGAAACTAAAAGTTGTTGATGGCTTGCGCCATTTATCGGAATATATCTATATATATATATAATTGAATGTCTGTCTGTATGTTTGTACTCTATAGATTCAAAAACCATACATCCGATCGCCGTGAAATTTTGGGTATATCCCCGGGAAAGTTTTTGAAAAATAATTTATTGAATATCTTGAAAATCTTTAGAGTTATTTGCAGATTTGTAGATTTAACTCGCAAGCAGCGCCCCCATTACGACGATGATAACAAGTTTTTTATCTATAATTTTTATTATCACTAAGTTTATTATCTTAAAGATTATTTATCAAAAGTAAGATTTTCTACCTATTAATTGTGCACAAGTCAAAGTTAGTTTTATCATTTATCTACAACATATATATTGGGAGAATAGATAAAATGATGATTTTGTAATGTAGAAAATTAGGAAAGACAAAATTCAGGATGACACGGCAATTTATTTGAGACAAATTTAATGATACAATTCCAAGGCAAAGATACTATTCCTTTAACTTCCAATTACCGAGGGAACCAATTAATATTGATTTTATTCAACTTATCGAGTATTTTTCAAGGGGCCGGGGAAAAATGTTCACTTTATCGAGAGATTCAAATTTACGAGTTTCAAATTATCAAAATATATCTTCTTTTTTTATATATAAGTTTATAGAGAATTGTTTTAACAAATGTTCGTTAGACAAACCTTTACTCGGGTAAAACCCGGGCGAAGCCGGGTACATCCGCTAGTGTATAAACTAATCGTTGATTTTTAATTATTCCAGAATTAGCCAAAAACCGTTTTAGGTAACGGTATTTGGCCAATTCTGGAATAATTAAAAATCAACGATTAGTTGATATTTATTCCGATAGATGGCGCAAGCCATCAGCAACATTTAGTTGTACGGTCAGGAAATGCCCTTTGTCTCGATTTATCTACCTAATCCAAGTACAAAATTGTTATGATTGATCCGGCAACACTGCCGACTCGACTTGTAAACACTCTTAGATATATAACCACGTTATAATAAATAGATGTTAATAAATAAATACTTAGTTCAGTTGCATTCTGCGTGATCAAATAGACACAAGAACAACATAAACAACATGGTGGCAGCGGAAAAGTGAGTACTTTTTCAAATAAATATATTATTGAAAAATATTAGTGAAAAAAAGAAAACATGGACTTTGTTAGGCCTAGCGAACTCGCCCTGCACGGAAATGTAGCGGAAAATTGGCGAAGGTTCAAACAGCGATTAATGCTTTATCTTGAAGCAACAGAAAAAGCCACAAAGCCTGATAAACTGAAAGTTGCCATTTTATTAAATTTTATTGGCGAAGAAGCCTTGGAAGTTTTCAACACATTTCATTTAAAAGAAGATGAAGCAGAAAATTTCGATCTTGTAATAAACAAATTTGATGATTTTTGCGAGCCTAAAAAGAACGTTATTTTTGAAAGATTCAAATTTTTTTCAGCGACCCAGAAGGATGGTGAATCCATTGATAGCTTTATAACAGAACTAAAAGGATTATCCACATCATGTGAATTTGAATCACAAAAGGATAGTTTAATTAGGGATCGCATTGTGTATGGAATACAAGACAAGGCTTTGCAGGAACGCCTCTTAAGAGAGCCCAATTTAACTCTTCTAAAAGCCATTGAAATGTGCAAAACAGATGAAATAAGCAAGCAACAGATCAAGATCATGCAGAACAACCAGAACATTTGTCAAATAAGAAAATATGAAAAGAAACACAGTCCAAAACAAAATCAAGAATCTGAAAAAGAATTCAAATGCCAAAGGTGTGGAAAGTCTCACAGAGCAAAAAATTGTCCTGCATGGGGTAAAAGATGCTCCAAATGCAAAAAGATGAATCATTTTGCAGCTTTCTGTAAAAGTTCAGCTATCAGAAGTCTGAATGATGAAACAGAAGAAACTGTATGGTCAATACATGAAGCAAAAGTAGTCCATACTTTGGAATGGAAAAAATCCATCATAGTGAATGGAAAGGAAATATGTTTCAAGTTGGACTCTGGAGCAGAAGTAAATGTTTTGCCATACACATTCACCAGACAAATGAAAGGTTTGGAAATATTTCAGACTAACCGAAAGCTAACATCATATACAGGACATGAAATCAAGATAAAAGGAATTGCCACACTAAATTGCAAAACTAAAAATAAGACGGAAAGTCTAGAATTTTTCATTGCTGATGGATACTATCAACCAATTTTAGGAATAGAAGCTATTGAAAAGCTTTCACTAATTAAGAAATGTGATGCTGTCCAAACAGAGCAAAACAATTCAGCAAAAGAAATTTTGAACAGGCACAAAAATATATTTGAAGGCATAGGAAGACTGCCAATTGAACACAAGATTAGACTAAAAGAAAATGCAACTCCAGTTATTGCTCCAAGCAGAAAAATTCCTTTTTCCATTAGAGAAAAAGTTAAAGCAGAATTGGAACGGATGGAAAAACTTGACATTATTGAAAAAGTTGAAGAACCAAGCGAATGGACACACCCTATTGTAGTGGTACAAAAACCTTCTGGGGATGTCAGAATTTGCATGGACCCCAGGGAACTGAACAAATATGTTCAGAGAGAGCGCTATATTCTGCCAACAGCTGAAACAATATTTTCTGAACTGAAAGGTGCTACAGTTTTCTCTGTATTTGATGCATCATCAGCTTTCTGGCAAGTCCCATTAGACAAAGAAAGCACCAACCTGTGCACCATTGCGACTCCCTTTGGAAGATTCCGGTTCAAGCGACTTCCCTATGGATTGAACAGTGCATCGGAGGTATTCCAGCGATGCATAAACAATATCCTTTCAGGTCTCCAGGGAACTGCTTGCTATATGGATGACATCTTGATCTATGGAAACACAATGGAAGAGCACAACCGAAACCTTGAAACAGTTCTTCGAAGGTTGGAAGAAAATAATGTCAAGCTCAATGCTAAGAAGCAGCAGATAGCTGTCAACAAAGTAAATTTCTTAGGCCATATAATCAGTCGAGATGGAATAGCCATTCAAGCTTCAAGAGCAGAGGCAATACAAAAGTTGAAAAGACCTGAGAACAAGACTGAAGTCCAAAGATTCTTAGGTATGGTAACGTACCTTGGCAAATTCATTCCTAATCTGTCTGACAAGACTGCACCTCTAAGGAAATTGATAAGCAACAAGAGTGAATGGAAATTTGGAGGCGAAGAAAATGATTGTTTTGAAAAACTCAAGGATATGGTTTCGAATGCTCCAATATTGACATTTTTTGACCCAACCAAGCCAATCACCATTTCATCTGATGCAAGCCAATATGGTATTGGTACAGTGCTCATGCAAGGGGGACAAGCAATTGAGTATGCGTCCTTCAGCCTGAATGCAACTCAAAGAAAATACGCACAGATAGAGAAAGAACTTTTGGCTATAGTCTTTGGATGTGAACGCTTCCAGTACTATATTTGGGGAAATGATGTTATTGTGGAAACTGACCACAAACCTCTCCTGAGTATTGTTAAGAAACCTTTAGAAAAGCTTTCCCCAAGACTGCAAAGAATGGTTTTACGTCTCATGAGATTTCAAATATCTTTGAAGTTTACACCAGGGAAAAACATGTTTGTAGCTGACCATCTGTCTAGAGATCCATTAAAAGATGAGGTGGACACAAGCTATTTAGAAGGTCAAACTGAATCAGTGCACATGTTGCTGGTTACCACAGATGAAAAAATAAAGAGACTACAAAAGGAAACTCATGGGGACCACACCTTGATACAACTAATAGAGTATGCGAAGAATGGATGGCCGAAATATAAAACTATGGTCTGTGATGAAGCAAAACCCTACTGGCAATTTCAAGATGAAATTCATGTGAGTGACGGAATTGTTTACAAAGGAAATTGCATCATGGTGCCATCGACTCTTCGAAAAGAAATCCTGCAGGTTGTTCATTCATCACACCAGGGCATAGCAGCTTCCAAAGAAAAAGCAAGATCAGCATTTTACTGGCCAGGCATGATAACACAAGTAGAAAATGAAGTGGAAAAGTGCAGAACATGTCAGGAATATTCAAGAAAGAATCCTGAGGAGTCAAGAATAGCTCATGAAATCCCTGAATTTCCATGGGAAAAAATTGCTGTAGATTTCATGGAGGTGAGTGGAACCAGTTCCATCTTGGTTGTCGATTACCACTCAAAGTTTGTTGAAATCCGGAAATTATCAAGCAAAAGAGAAACCGAAACCATCATGCAGTTGAAAACCATTTTCAGGACTCATGGAATTCCAAGAACTCTAGTTTCGGATAATGGACCCCCTTTTAACTCTACTGGATTCAAAATTTTGCTCAGAAATATGAATTCAAACACCAAACCTCCAGTCCCAAATATCCAAGATCTAATGGACAAGTTGAGAGGACAATTCAAACCATCAAAGGACTGATAATTAAAGCTGTGAAGTCAGGAAGAGATCCCAATCTGGCTTTGATGGAGTTCAACAACACACCTAAGTATGACTTGCCATCTCCGACCCAAATGCTTATGGGAAGATCTGTGAGAACTCTTTCGACATACACCCGACAACAGTTGAAACCACTGTTTGACACAACAAAGAATTACCAAAAATTGAGAGACCATCAACAAAAGTATGCAGGAAGTCCAAAGAGAATTTTGAGACCTTTGGAAGTAGGAGACAACATCATGTTGCAGGAAAGGCATAGAAAATGGGTTCCGGCAACAGTGACCGCAAAGCATGAAACTCCACGCTCATATATGGTGAAAACACCAAGTGGATCTGAATACCGCAGGAACAGGTCTCACCTTAGACCGAGAAAGTTCAGTGTAGAAGATTCTGCCCCAACAAGTCAAAGTCCAAGCATTCCTGGATCTCAAGCAGGGACAGCCATGGATGACAACATACAAGATCACGGAAGACCCACTTCCGAAAACAGAAGAGCATATGATCCAAGGGAGGACATTGCCAAGAAAGGTGAAGAATCATCTACTTCTCCTAGTGTGCGAACCCGCAGTGGTAGAACAGTGAGAAAACCTTTGCGTTATAGAGACTAGGAGAACTGCAATCCTTTTTTATTTTTGTTTAAAGGAAACATGTTATGATTGATCCGGCAACACTGCCGACTCGACTTGTAAACACTCTTAGATATATAACCACGTTATAATAAATAGATGTTAATAAATAAATACTTAGTTCAGTTGCATTCTGCGTGATCAAATAGACACAAGAACAACATAAACAACAAAAATCACTTTTGTACTGTTTTTCGAATACTATGATATAAATATGTTGTTGCTAGTTTGTTATAAATAAAGTAAAAACATCCCTGGAGAGATTAGTATCTTTTAAGAATATGTTTAAGATCTCTTGATTTCGGACCCAAAGAAGGTCACATGAGAAATATATTAATGAACCAATCATAACCTTTGTTTACATCGCGCGTCACCGTGACGTCCTGGCCAATGAGAGGCTTAGTCTCGGATTGGGCCAAATGTCTAGGACTCTCCCTTAATTTGAATTGAAAATAATAATAATAATAAAAACCTTTAACTTTGTTAGAAATGTGATTGATTGTTGTTGGGGTCCATCTGCCGAGTGCGACTATAAGGATAAATATTGTCCTATTTGATTTGCTAGTTTGATATAGTGACTTAATGATGTAAATCATTTTATACAATTGATTCATTTAAGGACTACTTACTATCAAACCTCCATTTGAAAATTAAACGATTTATAGCCCGTCAAAGGATTCTATAGCTATTTTTCGCCGAGGATATCACGGGATTTTGGAACAGTGACCTTTAAATTGCTACTTCTGTAATGTTGTCATCCAAGACAATTTGGTCCATTATCTATTCCATTGCCCATTTCTACAGGAAAAGAGACTGAAAATTCGCGAAATTTCGGGGCTAACTCACTATAATGAACAACATGTATATAGAATTTTTACTACTCTCCTGCTGGATAAAACATTTGTTTATAAATATTTAAAATTTTCAAGGTGATAGATAAAATGAGGGAAGAAGTGCTCAACTCCACAGACAACGGCTGATTGCTCCCCCTCCCCTTAAATTGCTTTTCCTCCTCACTCATGTACATATATAACCTTTTAGGGGAATCCCCTTGTAAGATAATAGTGTCTTAATAAAGGGTTTTGTCGTTGTTGTTGTAATGGATTCATTTAAATATAATAATTAAAATGTAGAAAGAAAAAAAAAAAAAAGCTCCCCGGCGGGGAATCGAACCCCGGTCGCCCGCGTGACAGGCTGGAATACTAACCACTATACTACCGAGGACACTTCATTAAAAGCTTTACAAATTATTTGAATATGTTAAAGAATATTTGTAGGGAATAAAACATATAAAATAGAATAAATATATTTATATAGGATAAAATAAGCCTAATGAAACAAAACGACATATTTAAAGAATTGATATGATTATCATATGGAATTAAATCTTTACAGTATTCATCCGAAAATCTGAATCATGTTTTGTTGGTGTTCAGTCTTAGTATTCAATTATCTGCCTCTAGGATTGTTTAATGAGACCGTTGGAAATCAGGATGGCAACAA
This sequence comes from Cordylochernes scorpioides, assembly GCA_030710605.1. Taxonomy (NCBI): domain Eukaryota; kingdom Metazoa; phylum Arthropoda; class Arachnida; order Pseudoscorpiones; family Chernetidae; genus Cordylochernes; species Cordylochernes scorpioides. Next base: position 13,038,576 of record CP092865.1, read on the forward strand.
TGGTGGCTTGGAGCAAATCCTAGTTATAGAACGACATTTGAAATTTTTTTTTTTTTCGCATGTGTTTCTTTTGAACGAAAAATCGAAATTTATTTTAAGGAGAAATAACGATTATTTCTAACCTAAGTATGAAAGGATGAATTGTGAAGTGTAATGATAATGATTTTTCCGTTTATCATCACTCTTCATAATTTCATCCTTTCATACTTCATCCCTAAGGTTAGAAATATATTCTCCTTTCGTTCAAAAGAAACACATGCGAAATTTTTTTTTTCAAATGTCGTTCTACAATCATGGGCCGCATTATATTGTATTATAAATTCCTAGTTGTGTTTGTTCATTGAAGAACTCGGACGATATGTCTGGAACTGCCAACTGCTGCACTCAGCCATATCGACGCCACTCAACAAATCACTCTGAACTCATCCTACTGGAATTCTTGGACAACGTGGTGGGATTGATCAAAATGGATTTACCTTGTCGTGATTCATTGTTGGGACTCGGGACTATCGTCGTCGCGCCGTGATGAGAATCTGGACTATCGTCGTCGCGCCGTGCTGGGAATCTGGACTATCGTCGCCGCGCCGTGATGGGAATCTGGACTATCGTCGCCGCGCCGTGATGAGAATCTGGACTATTGTCGTCGCGCCGTGATGGGAATTTGGACTATCGTCGTCGCGCCGTGATGGGAATCTGGACTATCGTCGCCGCGCCGTGATGAGAATCTGGACTATTGTCGTCGCGCCGTGATGGGAATCTGGACTATCGTCGCCGCGCCGTGATGAGAATCTGGACTATTGTCGTCGCGCCGTGTTGGGAATTTGGACTATCGTCGTCGCGCCGTGCTGGGAATCTGGACTATCGTCGTCGCGCCGTGCTGGGAATCTGGACTATCGTCGCCGCGCCGTGATGAGAATCTGGACTATCGTCGCCGCGCCGTGATGGGAATCTGGACTATCGTCGCCGCGCCGTGCTGGGAATCTGGACTATCGTCGCCGCGCCGTATTGGGAATCTGGACTATCGTCGCCGCGCCGTGATGGGAATCTGGACTATCGTCGCCGCGCCGTGATGGGAATCTGGACTATCGTCGCCGCGCCGTATTGGGAATCTGGACTATCGTCGCCGCGCCGTGATGGGAATCTGGACTATCGTCGCCGCGCCGTGCTGGGAACCTGGACTATAGTCGCCGCGCCGTGCTGGGAACCTGGACTATCGTCGCCTCGCCGTGATGGGAATCTGGGCTATCGTCGCCGCGCCGTGCTGGGAATCTGGACTATCGTCGCCGCGCCGTATTGGGAATCTGGACTATCGGCGCCGCTCCGTGCTGGGAACCTGGACTATCGTCGCCGCGCCGTATTGGGAATCTGGACTATCGTCGCCGCGCCTTGCTGGGAATCTGGACTATCGGCGCCGCTCCGTGCTGGGAACCTGGACTATCGTCGCCGCGCCGTATTGGGAATCTGGACTATCGTCGCCGCGCCTTGCTGGGAATCTGGACTATCGTCGCCGCGCCGTATTGGGAATCTGGACTATCGTCGCCGCGCCTTGCTGGGAATCTGGACTATCGTCGCCGCGCCGTATTGGGAATCTGGACTATCGTCGCCGCGCCTTGCTGGGAATCTGGACTATCGTCGCCGCGCCGTATTGGGAATCTGGACTATCGTCGCCGCGCCGTATTGGGAATCTGGACTATCGTCGCCGCGCCGTATTGGGAATCTGGACTATCGTCGCCGCGCCGTATTGGGAATCTGGACTATCGTCGCCGCGCCGTATTGGGAATCTGGACTATCGTCGCCGCGCCGTATTGGGAATCTGGACTATCGTCGCCGCGCCTTGCTGGGAATCTGGACTATCGGCGCCGCTCCGTGCTGGGAACCTGGACTATCGTCGCCGCGCCGTATTGGGAATCTGGACTATCGTCGCCGCGCCTTGCTGGGAATCTGGACTATCGTCGCCGCGCCGTATTGGGAATCTGGACTATCGTCGCCGCGCCTTGCTGGGAATCTGGACTATCGTCGCCGCGCCGTATTGGGAATCTGGACTATCGTCGCCGCGCCTTGCTGGGAATCTGGACTATCGTCGCCGCGCCGTATTGGGAATCTGGACTATCGGCGCCGCTCCGTGCTGGGACTCCGGACCCCGTCTCACCGTGCTGGGTGTGAGACTCGGAAAATAGTTTCTGAAATCCGACTTGCAGTTCTAGCTTACATATTTTATATTACTATCTTGCGTTTTTAAATACAAGGTCCATTATGAAAGAAATGAGCATTTACTGGCAAAATACATTTATTGATCGTAATTTGTGCAAATGTTCAATATTCTTCAAAATACATTCCTCCTGCATCAATACACTTGCGGAGACGCGTTTGCCACGTCTGAAAGGCATCCTGAAACTCCTCGACAGGAATGCTTCTCAGGAACGTTGTAACATGGTGTTGGATGTTTTCCACGGTTTCCCAATGTTTTCCTTTCATCTCTCTATTGAGTCGCGGAAACAAAAAGAAGTCACATGGAGCTAAGTCGGGACTGTAAGGGGGGTGAGAGATCACCGGGGTGTTGCTCCGGGCCAGGAAGTTGGTAATGGTGAAGGCTGTGTGGCTTGTGGCATTGTCATGGTGGAGCTTGACCGTCTCTTTAATGTCAGTCCTCACTCGTGCGATCCGGCGTTTCAGTCTCCTGAGCACCTCCAGGTAAAAGACTGAGTTTACAGTTTGTCCCTGCGGCACAAACTCACAATGGACTATTCCTGGGATGTCAAAGAAGACAATGATCATCGTTTTGATGCGCGACTTGCTCATTCGCGCTTTCTTGGGGCGTGGGGATGATTTTGTGTGCCATGCACAGCTCTGCCTTTTCGACTCTGGGTCGTATTCAAACATCCAGGATTCGTCTCCGGTTACTACAGAGTTCAGAAAGTCCGGTTCATTTTGAATCAAATCCAACAATCCTTGACAGCGCAAAACTCTAAGTTCTTTCTGATCTTGCGTCAACACTTTCGGCACAAGCTTCGCACAGACCTTACGCATTTGCAGATCCTCGGTCACTATCCCATGTACCACAAATGTGGACATGTGTAATGTGTCAGCAATTTGCTGGATGCTTAATCGACGGTCGGTACGCAAAACTTCGAGCACACGATCCACGTTCTCGTCAGTTCTGGCCGTTGTTGGGCTTCCTGAACGGGGTTCGTCGGCGACCTCCTCCCGGCCCTCCTTGAACGCCTTGTGCCACTACCCAAACTGCGATCTTGAAATGAATCGTCCTTGAAGGCTTTTTGCAGCATCTGGAATGTTTCGGTTGCATTTTTTCCAAGCCTCACGCAAAACTTTATGGCGTATCGTTGTTCAAGCGAACGCTCCATCGCGCTATGTTACAAAAGTTGAAAACATACTTCAAGCGGAGGCATTTATCTCCCCTCACACTGCTCGAACTCAACTGACGACCGGATTTATTGAAAGGGCATATCCCTCCACCACATTTCCCACCGTTTTACCATGCTGCCATTTATCGTCACGTCACAATAACATCATGCTCATTACTTTCATAATGGACCCTGTATCTTTCAGAGTTATTGTCTGAATCCCGATATATATGCTATTGGGTACAACTTCCTTAAATTTTTCTACATGAATGTATATATCCTCTTGATTTTATCAACTTTATAAATATGCTACCTGTAGAAGTTCTACAGATTTCTCTAGTTTCGATTATTTCTTTCTGTTGTCTTAGCCATCCTTCGAACTGTAGAAAAGAACTTTACCTACTGTAAGCTACCAGGTAGAATACCAGGGGTACAGGGTGTATAGGGGAACAACATGATATGGTGGTAGTGGTGGGTAGTTGACAATATATATTAGAGGCAGTCCACAATCAACAGCTATGTGGTGTGATGTCTGTGGTGAAGTTATAGATCTATTAAAAATAACCAAAAACTCCGATACCAAATGAAAGACGAAATTATACACTCATGGACAAAACTTATGGAAGTGGAAAGTCTTTGATTTCGCCGGATTTTTTAAAGGAGACAGAGAAAATTTTGTTCACACATGGTTATCTCGTGTGTCTTCAATAAAGATTACTGTGTATCAAATATCTTTCAGAGTTATTGTCTGAATCCCGATATACATGCTAAAAGGTAAAACTTCCTTAAGTTTTGCCCATAGTGTTGTGTGTAAATAAATTTATTTTAATATCTTCAAGTAATTTTAAGAATTTACATAAAACATCCTCGGTAGTATAGTGGTTAGTATTCCCGCCTGTCACGCGGGCGACCGGGGTTCGATTCCCCGCCGGGGAGTTTTTTTTTTTATAGCCTTTTATATATTTTTCTTATTCTTAATACACATGGTACAGGTCATGATAACCATAATAAGTAGAAGTTGGCGACTTCTTTTACTGTAAATGTAACACATGTCTACACATGTGTAAAGCACTTCGACTCTTTTGCACTTTCTAGTGTGCCAAGTCAGAGTTATCCAGAAAAACACAATAGTATCAATAAACATATTGACATCCCAGAAGTCTATAATAGATTTGTATCCATCCAAAACAACCCAGGATAGACAATAATTTGTTAAATCTGTATGTAAAAAGAAAACTCAATTTTAATTTATCACACCGTTAACAAATACTATGTTAAATAGTTTTCTTAGAATTTCTGAGATATGTGTGTAAATAATTTATAAGATATAAATAGTGTGAAAAAATAGTACAAATGTGATATTGTACTGGAATAAGATGCTTAAATTATTGATATTGTACTGACGCTTTTAACGCGTCCGTGGTTAGCTTTTCTTGATTAATCAAGAATAGGCATTTGGCCAATTCTGGAATAATTAAAAATTAACGAGAATAGATTATATATATTCCGATAGATGGCGCAAGCCATCAGCAACTTTCAGTTGCACGATAAGTAGATGCCTTTTCCATAATATAAATAGTGGTTAAAAAATTGAGATTCATTTCGTTGTATACTCCTGTAGATGGGTTTACAGTATCTGAAAGCTTTAGAGAACGTTTAATAAAGTTGGAAACTTATCCTCGTAGGCTGCGTTTTTATTGTAATATATATGGTTTCTTTCATTACACATGTGTATAGTCATCTTAAGAAGTGTTTCATGATCTGTCTATGATTGCATTAAATCAAGTATTACTTCACTCTCTCATTACATATGTTGTCATTATAGAACAATTTGATAATTAAACAACTTTATTGACATCTCGTCAATCTTTACACTCAAAGGGAGTTATAAGGTAATAATAATGGTAGGAATGAAGAGAGATATATATACAATCGACGTAGTCCTCTCCGAGGGCACGTCCGGATCAGGAGCTTAAAGCCGCCTTGAATCTAGACAGATCCCTGCCATTTGGGGAGTTCATGTTCAGAACATGTTTGATGATAATGTCGAAGAATTTGTTGAGAAGAATCTTGTCTTCAGGCGTGAGTAGCCCGAGGAGGTGTTCCGTTTCTTCTTCGTAATAGACCGCGTTGTCATTATAGGAGTGATCCAAGAAATCTTGGGACGAGCAGTATAAACCATCGATTCCCGACAGCCATGAACTGGGTCCGAATCCCGCATTGGGAACTTTATATATATATATTATAGATTAGAAATTTTTTGTGTGTTTGATTGTTGAAAAGAGGTGCAGTCGTGGAAAAATAAAAATAATTATTTACCTTTCAAGCAGATTTTTATTTTGAATCTCTTGAAGTAAAAATACACATATAAAATTATTTATATCACAGGAATATAGAATTTATATAATGAATTATATAATCGTGAATAAAAGATAGGTAGGGTTAAATATACATATTTACAACAATAATAATTAAAAGTGATATTTTTTTTAATATATGGTCAAAAATGCAGAACAGTCAATGAATGAAAAAATAAAATATATGTTTTTAAAAAAAATAAAATATTTGTATTTTAGATTATATAATATATATATATATATGAAGAACCTGTACATATATTAATTGGTTTAAACCTCCTAGACATAAACAATACCACAAATTTCTGGAGATAAATTTCTTTTCGTTTTATTAACATAGTATCAAGCTTTCAGGCATCTTTTGGCATCAGACGGCTTCTTTTTATTCGTTTATTCATGTACTCCTGTAGATGGACAGAGATGTCTGAAAACTTGAAACTACGTCAATAAAATGAAAAGAACAACATCTCCAGAAACATCGAGTATTATTTAATTCAACCTGTACATATTATTCTTGCTTGATTCATAACAAAAAAACTCGTAAAAGATGGACGATTGGTCCATCGAAATTGTTGTAAGATTTAGGTACTTACAGCTTGTATGAAGGCATGAGGACGTTGATGATTATATAATAATAATCTTTATTATCCATTTAGTAAGAAAAACAAAGTTATGGTAGCGAACACATTTGTAATATAGAGAAGAAGGTAAACAAACAGTTGTGATGATAATTAGTCCAGTGTGGCGCTAGCTGTCGTAGCATTCAGTTATCCAACAAATCCCCGGCATGAATGTGGAGACATCACGAGGTTGTAGCGTAACTTCTCAAATGTCGGCCTTGGTAGCGGCTTGGTCAGAATGTCCGCCTTCATGTCGCCAGTTGGGCAGTAGACCATTTTTATCACTGTCTTCTTCTGAAGATCCTTCAGGTGATGGATCTTGGTTGCGATGTGCTTGGTTCTAGAAGACACTTTTTCGGATGAACATATCTTGAGACATGATTGATTGTCTTGGTGGAAGTAGATTGGAGCTTTCTGTTCCAGTTCGAGATCCTTTAGCAAGTCGAGAAGCCATAACAGTTCTTGTGAGGCTTCAGCTGCGGAGATTAGTTCCGCTTCGGTGGATGAGAGAGATACGCAACCTTGTTTCCCAGTCATCCATGAGATGGGGTTTGATCCCAGTAGGAGCAAGTTTCCGCTTAGTGATTTTCTGTCGGTGTTGTCGCTTGCCCATGTGGCATCACTGTATGCTTCCAGCGTGGGAGGTTTTTGGTTAGATATGCGTAGCTCGAGTTCTTTAGTAGTTTTTAGATATCTTACGATTCCTTTTGCTGCATTCCAGTCACAATTTCTAGGATTCTGGTTTCTGCTGCTAAGTATGCAGACTGGAGCTGCGATATCTGGTCTGGATACTACGCTTAGGTACAATAGTGAGCCTATCAGTTGTTGGTATTGGACGTTGTTTGGTAGAAGTTTTTCATCAGATATACCGGGATATCCGCTTTCCATGGGAGTGAAAGTAGGTTTCGCTTCTTGGAGATTGTACCTTTCAACTAATTCTTGGATTTTATTCTTTTGGCTCAGAAGGAGTTCACCTTCTCTGTTCCTTGAGATTTCTATACCAATGAATTGAGTGGGGTCTCCAAGGTTCTTTATTTCGAATTCTTTTTCGAGAGTTTTTACAGTGTTTTGGATGATTATCTCGGAATCGCTTGCGAGGAGCATGTCATCCACATATAGAATCAAGTAGATGGAATGGTTTTCTTCATTCTTGGTGAATAGGCATGGGTCTACAATGCTCTGTTTGAAGTTATTTTTAATTAGAGTGCTTGCAATTTTTGTGTTCCAAGATCTTCCAGCTTGTTTTAGACCGTAAATTGCCTTCTTTAGTTTGCAGACTTTGTTTGTTTGTTTTGTATGGAGTCCTTCTGGGAGTTCCATGTAGAGTTCTTTATCTAGGTCGCCGTGTAGGAACGCTGTCTTCACATCGAGGTGGATCACTTGCATCCCTTTGTAGACTGATGCAGCTAGGAAGGCTCTAATTGTAGAATGCTTCACAATTGGTGCAAAGGTTTCTTCGTAGTCTCGGCCAAATTTCTGATTGAACCCTTTTGCTACGAGTCTGGCTTTGTACCGCTCTATTTCTCCTTTGGAATTGAGTTTCTGTTTATAGGTCCATTTACATCCTATGATCTTTTTGTCCTTAGGTAGAGGCGTTAGTTCCCATACATTGTTCTTCTCAAGAGAATTTAGTTCATCGTTCATTGCTTGTAGCCATTTATCTCTTTCTATTTTTGGTAATAGTAGGACTTCCGAGTAGCTGGTGGGTGTCTGAATGTCTTGAGCTTCAGTTTTGTACAGCATGTAGTCATTTCTTATGGGAGGTATTCCCTTTGTTGGTCTCGTGGATCTTCTTTGTGTGACCACTTGTGTTCCTGTGCTTGTACCGGGTTGAAGGTAATCCTCGGTTTCCGAGTCCTCAAGGTTTTCGGATTGTGTTCCTGGTTCCTGACTTTCCTCTGCATTTCCAATATGATTGGAGGAAGTTAGATCTGTGCTTAGTACTTGTGGTGAAGTTGTTTTTGTGGAAGCGAGGTGAAACCCATTTTCTTTTTCTATAAATTTTACGGATCTGCTGATTGTGATGTTGTCTGTATCGTGCAGGATTCTGTATCCTTTGCTTCGATCATCGTATCCAAGAAAGATCCCTTCGATAACTTTGCTATCCAACTTGTTTCTTTTTATCTTGGGAATATAGGCGAAGGCTTTACATCCAAATCTTTTTAGATGCTTCAGACTGGGCTTCCATAGTTCAAATGGAGTCTTGTCTGTAGCTTTCGAGGGTATTCGGTTGTGTAGGTAATTAGCTGTGGTAACCGCTTCCGCCCATAGAGATTGTGGGAGTCCTGAGTCAAACAGCATGCATCTTGTCATCTCCATTAGTGATCGATTTTTCCGTTCTGCTACTCCGTTCTGGGCTGGTGAGTAGGGGACTGTTAGCTGATGTTTGATTCCGCTTTGGTTCAGGAAATCTTCGACTTGTCGGTTTACGTACTCACGACCGTTGTCTGTCCGTATGGTTTGGATATTTTTTCCAAATTCCGTGTGTGCTGAGATGACGTAGTCTTTTATTTTTTCATAGGCTTCGTCTTTTCCTTTCAGGAGGTAGGTCTTCGTGTATCTGCTGTAGTCATCAGTGAAGGTGATGAAGTATCTCTTACCGCTGAGAGAGTTAGTTGGTAATGGACCGCAGATATCACTGTGGACAAGTTGAAGCGTTTCAGTTGCTCTGTACTCTGTCTTCTTTGGAAATGGGGTTTCGGTGAGTTTTCCTTGAATGCACTGAACGCAGTCTGTGCTGTGCGAACAGTTATTTAGACTTAGTCCTCTTGCTAGGTTCTCATTTCGAATCTTCTTAATTGATTCTATATTTCTGTGTCCTAGTCTGTCGTGCCAGAGCATGAGGCAATTTTTGTTCTTGCAGTGGTTTTGTTTTGCAACATTTGCTTTGAATGTGCGAGTTTGGGGGTTGTCATCCAGGTGGAGTCGGTACATTCCATTGTCAAGTATACCGTTCGCGAGGGCTGTGTTGTCTCTTTCGATGGTACACCAATCTCTGTTGAACGTTACTTTACATCCGTTGGAGGTGGCCGCACTCACTGACAGAAGATTGTCTGTTAGTTCCGGGATGTAGAGAACTTTTGTGAGAAGTAAGGTGTCAGTCTTTCCTTGGGGTGTGATGACTTTGATTTCTCCTTGTCCTATCCCTTTGACCTGCAGCTTATTGCCTTTAGCAACCACAACATTTTGTGTTTGTTCTCTGTTAAGTTCAGTGAAGAAGCTTTCGTCGTACGCCATATGAGATGTGGCTCCAGAGTCGACGAACCAGTTGTGTACACTTGCTTCTCGTTGAGTGCAATTGAGAGCTTTTGGGTTAGGTCCTTTTGTTGTTCTCTGATTTGTTGGTTGTTCTTGGGTGACACTCGACTGATTTGTGTACTTTGGTACGTTTCCTCTTCTGAAGTTTTCATATTTGTACTCTTTGTTGCTGTTGTTTCGCTTTTGATAGTGCCAACATTCTTCTTTGGAGTGGTTTGGTTTGTGGCAGAAAGAACAGAATTTCTTCTCTTTTTCTCTTCTTTGGCTTGAAGCTCCGTGGAGGCTTTTTAAGGCTTTTGATGCGGTGCTTTCGTCTTTCGAGCTTTCTACTCTGCGTGTGTGTTCATCAAGGAGTTTGTTCTTGATGAATTCAAGCGTTAGCTCGTCATCAGGCCTTGATTCCAACATCGTGATGAGATTGGAGTAGCTCTTTGGAAGCGAGCAAAGCAGTATAGCCGTGATGTGAGAGTCCTTTAGTGTTTCGCCAATGGTTCGCAGTTTGTCAACTAGTTCCATCATGGTAGTGATGTGCTGTTGCATGTCTTTGTCTTCTTCGAGTTTTAAGCTGTATAGTTTCCTTAGCAAATAAATTTTTCCTGAGAGTGTTTTTCTTTCATAGATATTTTTAAGAGTGTCCCAGGTAGCTTTGGCTGTTAGTAGGTTTTTGACATGCACTATTTGTGAGTCGGCGATGCTTAGATTAATGATAGCTCTAGCTTTTGAGTCTTTCTTTTTCCATTCGATTTTAGGTTCATCTGGAATATTTTCGGTGACAACTTCCCAAAGATCTTCCTTTTGCAAGAGCATTTCAATTTTGAAAGACCATAGTGAGTAGTTATAGCCGTCGAGCTTATTTAGGGTTACATCGTGGCTCGGGAGTGACGCCATTTTTGCTAAGCCTTTTTTCTTTGTCTTAACTCGTTAGTTGAATTTCATGCAATACTCAGTCTCATAATCTAATTGTTGTAAGATTTAGGTACTTACAGCTTGTATGAAGGCATGAGGACGTTGATGATTATATAATAATAATCTTTATTATCCATTTAGTAAGAAAAACAAAGTTATGGTAGCGAACACATTTGTAATATAGAGAAGAAGGTAAACAAACAGTTGTGATGATAATTAGTCCAGTGTGGCGCTAGCTGTCGTAGCATTCAGTTATCCAACAGAAATATTGAATTAATAAATAATCTTATTACAATCCAAAATAAGCCCTATTTTTTAAATATAATTCTTTGTAAATAACAATCCAGGTTGCTCTTTTTAAGCGGTACCTAATAAAGTTATTTTGGAACAGGATTGATCCATGTGTTATTTATGCGTACACTATAATTAAATAAGGCTTAAATATCTAATGGATATTGCTGTTACTAAAGGTATTTATAGTGTTCGTTAATAGTTTAGCTAAAATTCTATAAGAGAGAATAGAAATGTCCTATTTAAGATTCGCCATGCCAGTCCATAGTTACCTGAAGTCCTCCATTCTAGATATCCCCAATTGTTGCTTAACTCTCTACCCAAGCGTACTCAAGCGACCTATTGCGAATCAAAGCTTTACAAAGCGATGAAAAATGGGCAATTTTGCTTTTATTGTAAGTGCCTCTATAAATCCATTTTATGATATATAAAGAATAACTTATCATTAACTTTTCATTTCATATATTGCCGCCAGGAGGCGAAACTGACCGGACGTGCGTCGCTAGGCTCCGCTAGTTCCGGTAAATATTGTTTTAAATATTCATTTTACTTATTGTATAATTTATAAAAGTTTTATAAATTGTTTAATTAAAAATATTATAACCTTTTTTAATTGGCAATCGCTGTTTAAGAGTTTAGTCATTTTTGAAAGCCTTTTCAATTGTTGTTTTCGCACAAATATGCAAAAATAGAATATGGAAATAATTATTCAAACATTAAATGATAAGTTGGATGAAATTTATAACTATTTTGACAAAAAGGTTCAACAAAATCAAAAAAATCTAACTAAAAATGATATTACATTTTTGTCAACTATGGTTAGGCAAACCAAGGATGGTATTTCAACTTTAAAAGAAATAAATAACCAAGATATATTGGAACTAATGAAAACAACAATTACAGATGTTATGGACCAAAAACTGAAAGGGATCCAAGATGAATTAGTCAAAACAACTCCAACATATGCTCAAGTAGCTCGTACAGAAACATCACAAGATTACATAAAAAAAAAAAAAAAATTTACATAAGGAGTTCACAATAGTGGCAACACCTATAAATGTGGAAGATAATACAAAAATGTATCAAACTATATCAGGCAAAGTTAAAAAGCTTAGGGACGAAGGAAAAAAAATAAAGATTAACAAAATTATAAATGCTAGGAAATCTGTAATAATAAAGACCCCTACAGAATCAGACATGGAATCTCTAAATGATGAGTTAGGCAGGGCAGAGGAACTCGCAAATATCAGCAAAATTTTTATCCCCAAACCAAGAGATCCTACAGTAATAGTCAAAAATGTTAATAAACTTACAGAAACCGCTAATTTTACTAAAACAATCTGCAGTATGAACCCTGAATTGAACGAAATGGAAAATGATATCCATGTTTTGTTTAGCATGAAATCGAATAAGCCCCACCACAACATAGTTCTTAGGGTTTCTCCAAAGGTTTACCGAATCCTTAAAAATATGAATAATAAATTATATACTGACTTTGAACGCTGTTTTGTAGAAGATAAGATTCTGGTAAAACAATGTCAGAAATGCCTTCAATTTAATCCCAACCATAAATTGGCCGATTGTACTAACGTCGAGATATGCAAATTATGCGGCGCGCAAGGAATTCATGACTGTTCAAAAATTTGCAATTGTTATAACTGTCTAAAACATCCTAAATTTAGAAACTCGCCGAATCATAGAGCTAATTCCTCGGACTGTCCTCTATACAAAATACAGATAGACAGAATTATCCAACGAACGAGATATCATCCAACCGACAATTAGGCAAATTTCGCAGCTAAGATTTTTGTTTATTTAGTTTGAATATCATGCAGGGAAAAGGAATTAAATGTTTACAACAAAATGTAAGAAAAAGTATCTTGGCACTGAATGAGCTTCAAGCTTCTATAAAAGACAACCCACCAGATATCATCCTAATACAGGAACCTTATCTGATTGATAGAGATGTAATTTTCGATTTGGAATCTCAAATAGTGCATTCAACGACAGATGAACAAATTTATACTGCAACGATCTTTATGAATAAGAGTTTAAAATTTAATAAAATCAATAAATTCACAAACTCCTTTTGTACAACCACTTCTTTAAATACAGCAAAATCAAATACTATTATCGCAAACTTTTATATACATCCACATAGATTTAATGACACTCATAGAAAATTTATCCAAGAGCTTCTGGAGACCTACAATCAACAACCTATTATACTATGTGGTGACTTTAATTCTAGACACCCAGTCTGGTTTGATCCGACAACAAACTCCAATGGTTTCAAATTCCACTCCATCATAGATGAACATAACCTATTTATTCATAATCTTAAGATACCCACCTGCCGAAATTCTAGCTTTATAGATCTTACGATTTCAAACAAAAAATCAATAGGTTTGGTACAAAACTGGAAGACGACTATATTGACGCACATTTCAGATCACGTAGCAATAACCTTTAACATTTATCACAATTTTAACAGGCAAAGGACAGTTCAAAACTCAACATGGAAATTTATAGAAAAAGATGCTGATTGGAAAACATTTACCGAAAAAATAGCAATACAAGACGTAGATAATATTATCACCATGATAAACCACGCGTCAAACATCAAAGATATTGACAACATTGTAAAGACTCTCACACAAATAATTAAAGAGGCAGCTTATCTGTCACTAAATGTCAAGACAAGAAGCGGAAATCATAAAACAAATACATACTGGTGGGATGGGAAGCTGGAGAAAATGAAAAACGATTTCCACTATATTAGAAATTTGTATTACCGACATGGAAAGGTCCTTGAAAAGACCTATAAATCAATGAGAAATAAATATTTAAATAAAAGTAAAAAGGCAAAAAGAGCGAGTTGGAGAATTTTTATAGAAGAAAGTCATTCAAATAACTCATTTGGTAATGCTTATAGGATATTCAAGTCATTGAGATCGAAAAATAGAAATTTAGGATTACCACTAATAGATAATTTACCAGATCATTTAAAGACCGACAAAATAAAAAGTTTAATGAACGATCTATTTCAGGATGATATTGGAGGTTTGGATAAAGATGATCATATTTTGATTAGAAATTATACGCCTAAATATAAAAATAAAAGTAGTGTTTATATCGAATCTAAGGAAATAGAGGAAACAATTTTAAAAACAAATATTAAAAAAGCACCGGGCCCTGATTACATTAGTAACAATATGATTAGACAGGCTAAAATAAAAATAATCCCAATTCTGCATAAATTATTCAATAAATGTATAGAAATGGGATATTATCCGGATGAATGGAAAAAATCATTCTTAAAAATAATTCCAAAACCAGGCAAAACGAATTATGAAATAAATAAAAGTTATAGACCTATATCATTGACATCTAATCTATCTAAAACATTTGAGAATATAATAAAAAATAAATTAAGTAACTATTATTTAGAGAATAATTTAATGAGCTCAAGGCAGCATGGTTTTATGAAATCTAGATCAACAATTACTGGAATGGATAAAATTATAGAAACTATATTGAAACATAAACAAAAAGAATTGACTTCCTTGATAGCTATAGATATTGCGGGTGCATTCGACAATGCATGGTGGCCTGCTATTATAAAAAGAATGGATAATGATGATGTTCCTTCAGATTTAATACGGATCATAAAATCTTATTTGAATAATGAAAGGGAGGTGAAATTTACATACGAATCAGAAACTTTTTATAAGAAACTAACTAAAGGATGTCCACAGGGTGGACCTTTATCTCCACTTCTATGGAATATTTTGCTAAATGATTTGTTGATAAATTTTGATTCAATGAATGCAGATATTATATGTTATGCAGACGACGTTACAATAATTTGCTGGAATAAGACTATTGAAGGACTAAAAACCGCAAGTGAATACACCTTAAATTATGTGATCCAATGGTGTAATAGAAATAAATTAACGATCAGTACAGAGAAGACTAATATGCTATACCTACATAACAGACAAAAAATACCTATTAAGGTTAATAACAATATAATAATGCCGGTCAAGCAAGTAAAAATTCTGGGAATGAAATTTTCTAATCACAAATGGAAAAACAAAGTTAACTTTACACCGCATGTTAATGATATTCTGTGTAAGGCAGGACGTATGAAAAATTTATTATGTTCACTAAGTGGCAATATGTGGGGTTTAGACACTGAAAAGAGGTTAACTTTATTCAAAACAATCATTAGGCCTGTACTTACATACGGTTCTGAAATTTGGTTCAAATATTTAAACAATCGTTGTAAACAAAAACTGAACTCCATGCAGTACCAGATCATTTTATGGGCAGTTAGAGCATACAAAACCACTTCATCAAACTGTGTGCATAGCTTGGCAAAAATTCCACTCCTAACAGATTATATAGAATCCAGAATAATCAAATTTGATCTAGCTCAAATGTCCATTGAAGATCTAATTACTTACGAACCCCATGCTCCAAGCATAGTCAAATCATTCTTACACGCAAAAATGAATGAAATTTTTGAGAACACTAATGAAATTTTCAGAAGCTTTTTCGTATTAGGAATTCCAAGATTTTTCCGTCCAAATTTTTATAATATCCAATTCATTACAGATCATGGCAATTTTGGGAAATTTTTGGCAACTATCGGCGCCGTGAAGGAACCAGGATGCTTCTGCGGAGGTGAAATTCAAGACGCGAGACATCTACTTCTGGAGTGCCCAATTTTCCGGGATTTTAGGGAAAATAGATTTGGTCGTATTGGACAGCTTGATGAATTTGTAGACAAAAAAGAAAAGTATAAAAATTTTGATCAATTTTGTAAATACATATACAACTTTCTCTTGAATTGGAAAAAAGAGAAGGAATCTTAGAAAAAAAAAAAGAACTGCGATGCTTGCTCTGTGTGGTTTGCTTTGTTGTTTGTTTTTCTCTTTGGACAATTTTCTTTAGTTAATTTATGTAAAATAATGAATTGAACAGGATTGTATATAGCCGAATTGCTGTAATGCAGTGAAATGTATTGGCGCAAATATCCCTGAGTTTGGGATATCGCGTTTCATGATGTTAATAAAGTTAATTAATTTCAAATCAAAAAGATTTGATATGGAAATTAATTGAATTTACGATTTGATTCAAATATTTTAAGCAAAAAAAGGAAACATTTTACTTCTATTTATAAACTTTGAAAAATTCAGATCTATTTTATTTAATCTAAGAAAAATCCTTAAAAATATATATAATTAAAAGAAATATTATTAGAAAAAAATTTTGAAAGAGCACATTATAATCCATAATATTCAAAATTATTATTGTGATTATATTTAATCTGGAAGATTTCTATTTTGAATCTATTCCTCAAGATAAATTAATGATTTTAAAAACTTGAATATATTCGCCTGGAGATCTTTAAATTGAGGATGTCTATGCCCGCGTATTTGTGAAATTTCAGAAGAACATTTTTATGTCCAAATCTAAAACATCTATGTTCATTTAATACACGTTTCAAAAAAATAGTTTATACCAT
>CP092865.1:13055002-13335728 GCA_030710605.1 Cordylochernes scorpioides
GAAACACAATAAAACACTAAGACAGAAATAGACATAAGCCCCATGTGTACTAAGACACGATAAACTACCCAAAAGATGACTTAAAGGACACAACGCCGACATGTGGCCGGCCCCGACATCTTGCCACCAGTTGACTGCGCCGGTCGATCGTCTTGTTGCACCGCTCTAATATGTAAAGTAGGGAGTCATTAATGTACCTTTATTAGGAAGTCTTAAATATAGATTCTCCTGAATATATATATACAGCAAGTGATGGGTAAAAGAGAGAGAAAGATATTAGAATATATAAAGTTATATATTGGAAATATGCAGATATGGAACTATATAATTATTTACATATAATAATATATATAATAATAATAATAATAATATTTGGAAATACGTAAAATAAAATGGCCTGTGAGGGAGTACAAGGGAAGATAGCCAGGTTAACAAACAACCCCCTTGGTAAACAAGTATCACGACTTCATTCTCCCCTAGGGGACTTATCTTACTTAGAGCGGCTAGACGGGATGATCAAGGTTCAGTTCTCACCGAGGTGGTCTCGACGCCAGTTGTTCTAGGGGTTGTCCTTCTATCTTTCCTCCCCGATCTATTTCCTCACGGGGCCTCTGGATCCTGTCTCCTGTGTGTCCTTACCACCCATCACTCAACAACCACGACTGCTTCTAACCAACATGCCACACTGCATTCATCCAACAGCATAAACTACATTACTACATATATACATGTATGTATATATACATAGGTTATAGGTCCTGCTCTCCTTTTTATAATCGGATTCCCTTAAGGTATGGAAGTGGGTATAAAACGCTGGACTTGCCAACAAAAAAGAAAAAAAAAGATAGAAAAATATATACACAACACTACAGAGCCTGTATTCATTAATTCATTATTATTTATCTTATTATTATCATCATTTCCGACCCCAATATATATTTTAAATTCCCCATTTCAATTTTATTATTTAAATTAATCGTATTTAAGGCACAAAATTAATATTTATTTGTACCTCAATATGTGTATGTAAGAGATAAATTAAACACTTAGAATTTAAATTAATTTTCAATATTGGATAGTATTATCATTTTATTCACACCCACACACACACAAACTTTTATTAAGACACACAGGTCTTACAGAGGATTCTCCTTGGGGTTATACAAGACGGAGAAACCTATGAAAGTGGGAAATATACAAAGGGGTAAAAATGGAGAAAGATTATATAAACTGGGATGGGAGAAGTGGAGAGCGAAAAGAGGAAAGAAAACAGGTATTTACATATGGAACATACATATAATGAACAAGTCAATTATTATCATTTTATTCGTGATCAAACGTTGTGCCCCACTGTACGTATTACATCCCAAACACACCAGCTATCTCTGTCTTGAACTCGATATACCATCTCAGCGACCGTTAAGCCAGTTGGATAAGCCAGTTAACTTTGGGTATCAATTAATAAGCAATCCCATAATATTATGTTCAAATTAATAAGCTTGAGGGATAAGTCTCTTTCAAATACATTTATTTCAAGCTTTCGGGCACAACCGCCCTTCGACAGGAAAAAATTATATTAGCTACTATAGTTTTCAGATCTAATCTATATATACATTTGTGTGGAAGATTTGCTTCCTTACGACTACATTGAGAGGCATAATGAAATGGTGAGATATGTCCACTTCAATCTGTCAAGAAAGTATAATTTCACAGAGAACAACAAAATAAAGCTCCATAAAATAACGACCAAAATTAAAAATTCATTCGCCAAGATAATAACGGACCTGCCAATGATAAGCGATATCAATATCAAATCTAACAAACCTGATATAATAGTATACTACAAAATAAAAAAAGACATAACAATCATAGAGATAGGCGTTATCTCCCAAGACAATATCCAAACTACGGAGCTAACAAAGAAAAGAAAATACCAGCTACTGACAAAAGAAATGGCTCAAATAGAAACAATGTCTGTAAAAGCAGTAGCCATAGTGTTAACAAGGGATAGAATTGTAACAAATACAATAAACAATATAGAAAGGAAATAAACATAAGAAAATAGACTTTGCCTACATTCACAATCCTTGGTTCTAAAAAACCATGGAAACCATCTCAATAGATATAAAAAAGAACCTCAGAACAAGTCCCAGAAAAATAAAGAAATGGAAGCCATGGATTGATTGTTGGAACGATGTAGGGAGCTGGCGTGTGAAGACGAGAAACACCGGACATGTACCACAGGGATACGACGACCGTAGAAGAGATCCAGGAAAAAGACCTAGAGCAGATGACAGGAGACCTGACAGACAAGAATGGATCAAGGCCAGGGGACCATGTTACCGAGGAGCCAGCAGGAGAGACCATAGAAAGACTGCTGGAGGAGAGCTGCAGGACATCAAGGGACCAGGAGTCAAGATAACAATATTGTAAATATCTTTGTTTTCTTTCACTGCTATTATATTTTGAAGTTGTAAATAAGAGTATGTAAATCGACTGACCATTCGTTACACTTTTTAGAGAATAACTTGTAACCATTTTGAAAAATATAATAATAATTATTAGCAGCAGTAATAATAAGTAATGGCGTGGGTGAAACATCAATAACAGTCGTCCCTCGATTCAAGACCGATTTATGGAGCCTGAAAAGTTCAGGTATTAAATCCGATTTTGATGATAAACACGATATCTTTTCATCAGCACCAACAACAATTTTAGATACCATCGCAGATTTAAACATAGACCATACAGCCATTTTGTGTGTACTCTCTCCCATAACTTACGGGAATCTGTTTATAAAATGGAGAGCAGGGGAATACCTATAACTTATGTAAATAATTAATTTGCTCTATATGTACATATTTCCCATATAACTTTGTATATTCGAATTTCTTTCTCTTTATTTTTTTTTCAATCATTTCCTATATCTCTCTCAGGAGAAAATCTGTATAAAAGGCTAAAAGGGTCTTAATAAAGGTATTAATTGATTGATACTGTGTTTATGAATAAAATCGGCTTTAAGACCTGTACTTTCTCCTCCTGCTTCTCATCGCGATCTAGTGTCGGTCTCTAGGTTGATGATATATTGATCCATATACCCAAAGTTATGTTCAAATTAATAAGCTTAAGGGATAAGTCTCTTTCAAATACATTTATTTCAAGCTTTCGGGCACAACCGCCCTTCGACAGGAAAAAATTATATTAGCTACTATAGTTTTCAGATCTAATCTATATATACATTTGTGAGACGCCCGTGTCTCAAGTGTAATGCGAGGCTTGAGACACGGGCGTCTCACAAATGTATATATAGATTAGATCTGAAAACTATAGTAGCTAATATAATTTTTTCCTGTCGAAGGGCGGTTGTGCCCGAAAGCTTGAAATAAATGTATTTGAAAGAGACTTATCCCTTAAGCTTATTAATTTGAACATAACTTTGGGTATATGGATCAATATATCATCAACCTAGAGACCGACACTAGATCGCGATGAGAAGCAGGAGGAGAAAGTACAGGTCTTAAAGCCGATTTTATTCATAAACACAGTATCAATCAATTAATACCTTTATTAAGACCCTTTTAGCCTTTTATACAGATTTTCTCCTGAGAGAGATATAGGAAATGATTGAAAAAAAAATAAAGAGAAAGAAATTCGAATATACAAAGTTATATGGGAAATATGTACATATAGAGCAAATTAATTATTTACATAAGTTATAGGTATTCCCCTGCTCTCCATTTTATAAACAGATTCCCGTAAGTTATGGGAGAGAGTACACACAAAATGGCTGTATGGTCTATGTTTAAATCTGAGATGGTATCTAAAATTGTTGTTGGTGCTGATGAAAAGATATCGTGTTTATCATCAAAATCGGATTTAATACCTGAACTTTTCAGGCTCCATAAATCGGTCTTGAATCGAGGGACGACTGTTATTGATGTTTCACCCACGCCATTACTTATTATTACTGCTGCTAATAATTATTATTATATTTTTCAAAATGGTTACAAGTTATTCTCTAAAAAGTGTGACGAATGGTCAGTCGATTTACATACTCTTATTTACAACTTCAAAATATAATAGCAGTGAAAGAAAACAAAGATATTTACAATATTGTTATCTTGACTCCTGGTCCCTTGATGTCCTGCAGCTCTCCTCCAGCAGTCTTTCTATGGTCTCTCCTGCTGGCTCCTCGGTAACATGGTCCCCTGGCCTTGATCCATTCTTGTCTGTCAGGTCTCCTGTCATCTGCTCTAGGTCTTTTTCCTGGATCTCTTCTACGGTCGTCGTATCCCTGTGGTACATGTCCGGTGTTTCTCGTCTTCACACGCCAGCTCCCTACATCGTTCCAACAATCAATTCATGGCTTTCATATCTTTATTTTTCTGGGACTTGTTCTGAGGTTCTTTTTTTTGTATCTATTGAGATGGTTTCCATGGTTTTTTAGAACCAATGATTGTGAATGTAGGCAAAGTCTATTTTCTTATGTGTTTATTTCCTTTCTAAAATGTTTATTGTATCTGTTATAATTATATCCCTTGTTAACACTATGGCTACTGCTTTTACAGACATTGTTTCTATTTGAGTCATTTCCTTCGCCAGTAGCTGGTATTTTCTTTTCTTTGTTAGCTCAGTAGTTTGGATATTGTCTTGGGAGGTAATGCCTATCTCTATGATTGTTATGTCTCTTTTTATTTTGTCATATACTATTATATCAGGTTTGTTAGCTCTGATATTGATATCGCTTATAATTGGCAGGTCCGTTATTATCTTGGCGAATGAATTTTCAATTTTGGTCGTTATTTTATGGAGCTTTATTTTGTTCTTCTCAGGGAAATTATACTTTCTTGTCAGATTGAAGTGGACGCATCTCACCATTTCATTATGCCTCTCAGTGTAGTCGTAAGGAAGCAATCTTCCACAGTTTGTAACAAGGTGGTCCACCATCCTCTGTACCTTTTCACAGTGAGGGCATTTCAGGTTTTTAACTTTCGGGAACACATCTCTATCTTGTGTGAATATATAGAAACCTTAATTTTGTGGTGTGTATAGCCTTGTTTAATAAGACCTTGGCGCCTTGAGTTCATTGCCTCGTTCTTATCTGATTGATAGACGTTCTATGTATTTGTTCAGCTTTCTAGATAATATCCTGGTGATTAATTTGTACAGGTTGCTCATGGGGCGGTAGTTGATGTTCTCTTCTCCTTTAGGAAACAAGAAGGTTTTTACAGTAAACATCCAGTCTGGAATTGTTTCTCTATTCCTTATAGCTTGGACAACGGCTTTATATAGATCTTCGTGTAGCGGGGTTCATTTTTTAATGAATAAATTGTAAATTCTATCTATACCGCCTGCTTTCCAATTTGAAATTTTTTAAAGTGTTTCCTCGAATTCTTTTTTTGTTATTTCTATTTGCTCGATAGGTTTGTTTGTTTTCTCTATATTCTGGAATGCCGAAGTCTTTGTCCAAGTTTTTGACCAGAAATTTGTTAAATATTCTTTATTAATGGAGCCTTCGTTTGCTTATGTGGCTTTAATTTTCTGTAAAAAATGCTTCCGTATTCAGTTCAAACATATAATTTGCCTTATTCAATTCACTTATTGTTTCTGATACCTCTATTCTGTATTACTTTTATTTCTTAGTTTAGTTTTTCGGGAACTTTTTTAAATCCGATATTTTTCTGGTACATAAATTTATTCTTCTTCTTCTTCTTTTATTGTTCCATGTAATATATTTCCTATATATTCTCCACAAAATACATCTGTCTTTTAATCTCTAAGAGGAATCTTCTATAAGAGACCAGTGTGTGTTTTAATAAGGGTTTTTGTATGTATGTATAAACGTACATAAAGTATTATTTGCATATACACATTTGCATAAAGTGCATATAGGCACGTAAATATAGAGTAAAATATTAGATAATAAAGGTTGGCGTTCAGCCAGCCGAAATATTGGCAAAATAAATATTTTATCAAATCCAATATATGCCTTTTATTATCTAATGAATCAAATATGGATTGCTCTATTTTCAAAAAGAGTAATATATAGTATGCACAAAAATATATTTATAAAATAGATAGACACAGAATGAATAAAATTACGGAAATATCTTTATTTATACGGGGCTGCTAACCAAAATAGATGATTTTTGAGCCCCAATGGCTGCGTAAAGCGGAATATATACAAACCACTATGAACAGGCTGGAGAGGTTAGGGACAGGATCTCCGTCAGGGAAGAGGCAGGTTAGGCTGGATTGGGTTCGCGGATAATAAAATTATAATAAACATAAAATACATAAGGATTCCCTGTAATTTTTCTAGGTACTTCTTGTGTTGTTATCCAAGACGAGGCAAGATTAACTAAGCATTAGTTTATTTCCTATTATAATATATATCTTATATACAAGTCAAAAGAGATCACTAGCAGAGTATTATTCCTTTTGAATAATAGTAGAGTAATTCTTCCTGGAATGAACTTATACGATAATAACAAGGCGAAGGAAGACGAGTATCTTTATTGGTGCATAAGAGCGAGCTTTCGGGCAAAAGCCCTTCGACTGGCAAGATATAACGACGCTATGCGCATAGCGTCGTTATATCTTGCCAGTCGAAGGGCTTTTGCCCGAAAGCTCGCTCTTATGCACCAATAAAGATACTCGTCTTCCTTCGCCTTGTTATTATCGTATAAATTATTCCTTTTGGTTTCCAGAGCTCAACAATCTATGAGCCTAATACTCTGCACACTTCTAACCTTTTTTGGTCGTTGAGGTACAGCTTGCACCACACTGATGAGGGCCAACAGCGCTCGAAACGCGTACGTGGTTAGCTTTTCTTGAATAATTAAGAATCGGTATTTGTCTGGAATAATTAAAAAATCAACGATGTTTATTCTGACAGATGGCGTTATTCATTTAGTTGCACGATCAGAAGATGACTTTATCTTATTTTACCAAAGTGGCAAAACAAAATTACTGGTTGTTTTTAGTGGAAAGTTTCCCCATTTACCAAGTGTTGGCAAATATTTTTCCTTATTTGCCACGGGAAGGGGTGGGATAAGCCCCTTGTTGAACTTTCCCGGAGAAATTTTCCTGAAATAGCCGCCTTGATATAAACTGGGGTCCAGGGCTCTATAAGAGCCAAGGCTTCAGTTCCAAGAATTCCATGCTCTGCTAATTTCACTCAGAACTTCCCCCTCCCACAAGAAAGAAATCTTCCTGATTTGACTGCACATATATTTGTGTAAAACGAAAATTGCAATTATACCGCGAATGTTTCTTTTAAACGAAAAATCGAAATTTATTTTAAAGAGAAATAGCGATTATTTCAAACTTTAAGGATGAAGTATGATAGGATGAATTGTGAAAAGTAATGATAAACGGAAAAATAAAAGTGTCCATGGATGGGAACCCACAGTGTTCCGCTTACCGGGCAGATGCCATGTCCACTAGGCTACCCTGGACATATTTTTCCGTTCGTAAATATTATATAAAGTAATTTAAAATACAATATAACGCGGCTTATGATTGTAAAACGAAAATTGCAATTATACCGCGAACCATCCCTGGACACTTTTATTTTTCCGTTTATCATTACTTTTCACAATTCATCCTATCATACTTCATCCTTAAAGTTAGAAATAATCGCTATTTCTCTTTAAAATAAATTTCGATTTTTCGTTTAATTGCAATATGCGGTATAATTGCAATTTTCGTTTTACAATCATAAGCCGCGTTTTTTTTTTTATATTGTATTTTATATATTTGTGTGAAATGATTCTATTTTATTCTTATGTCGACTTAGAGCGCTATGTCCCCTCTAGGGACACTTGCACTTTAAACATAAACAAAAAATTTGAAAGAAAAAGAAAAGAAAGATATTTTTTTAAATATGTACATAATTAGTATGCAAGTTAGTTAGATGAAAAGATTTAAAAAATATCAACACAATTGATATATGTACAAAGGGTTGGTATGCAAATTTAGTTAAATGAAATCAAATTGTAAAGTATTGTGTGTATTTTCGAGAAAAGTAATTTACAGATTAAAAAAAAAAAGTTTTAAGGAATATTTTAGAATGAAAATATGCTAGATAATAGAGAATTGACTAAAATAAACTCTTCGAGTTAAAATAGAAAAATAAAACGGAGATAGAAGAGGAGTATCTTGTGCGAATTTTATTAGCAAGCTTTCGGACGTCCTTCTACAGGCTTTTTTTACGATGTAGAAAAATAAAACAGATTGAAGAGGAGTTTCTTGTGCGAATTTTTTTTTAATAGCAAGCTTTCGGACGTATGCGTCCAAAATTCGCACAAGAAACTCCTCTTCAATCTCCGTTTTATTTTTCTATATTAGAGAATTATTCAATTAAAACAATACTTTATCAGAAAGACACATCATCGATGTTTAAAAGCTGATAAAATGTAGATGTGTGATATCTTCATTATCTGATGTTTAAGCCCACGCGCTAAATTTCTATTTTCAACGAACTTCTCTCTCTCTACTTTACAAGAAAACAATATATTAATATCAAAATAATTTATAATTTCTACAAGAAACTCTTTTTTTTACTTATCCTTTTAGTCTAAATTAGACAAGATCTTGGAGGTCGTGCTCATAAAGAAGTTCAAGAACTCTTCTTGGTTCTCTATACAGGGATCTCTTGTCCTTTCCAATACAATTTAGTATATGTTGGGGAATGGCCTCTTCGGTTTTGCACCTAGTGCATATGAGGGAGCTTTTGGCTTCCTCTTTAGAGACTAGAGGGCGCAGGTGACCAGATTTCCATCTGGCCAGCTGTGTCGATTCCCTTCTGATTAGTTGGAGGGTCTGTTTTTTGGGGTTTTCTACCTGGTACCAAGAATGATGGAAACTATCTCTATGACAAGAAACTCTTCATCTCACCATTTTATTCTTCTTTTGAGATAATATTGTTGGGAGAAGAAATAATTTTATATAACTTATATATTATTTATTTAATCAATAAAAAAATACACAGCCTAATTCTGTATTCATGAAATCGTGTTATATGTTTTATAGCTTTGTTTTTAAATATTCTCTAACTGTACATCCGCCCAGCGATTCCAAACGGCTACACTGATTGGACTACCCTCATTCAACGACACTATCCTATTGAATCTACAAAGAAACAAACCGGCCTGGAAACACTTGGTGAACTGGTTCACTAAGGCTACCAAGACAGACTCCTAAACAACAGGACAGCCTGGGTAGTTGGCGATCTATGGATACGCTCCAGGAGCCTGGGTTACTCTTATGTTACTACTACTACGTACATCTACTGTTCAGAAGAGCAACAGACAGTTGATCATCTTCAGCTGTCTAGAATTCCTAAGACATAGGATACAAACAGCTATCCTACTTGGACTGACCCATCTCAATCCTACATCTATGGCCAGACTCAACCTCAGCATGGAACTTCCAGGTCAACTGGTTCTAATCAGCAATCAAAATAGGACGCGAGTAAAAGAGCTCAACACTAGTCCATACTGGTAAGCTGGACTTCCCGGGTGGTTGGCGTTCTGCGCTCCAGAAACCTAGGTGGTTATCAGAAGAAAGAAATCTTCCTGATTTGACTGTACATATATTTGTGTGAAATGATTCTATTTTATTCTTTATTTCGACTTAGAGCGCTATGTCCCCCTAGGGACACTTGCACTTTAAATATAAACAAAAATTTTGAAAGAAAAGAAAGAAATATATTTTAAATATGTACAGAATTAGTATGCAAGTTAGTTAGATGAAAAGATTAAAAATATATATATATCAACACAATTGATATATGTATATGTACAAAGGGTTGGTATTCAAATTGTAAAGTATTGTGTGTATTCGAGAAAAGCAATTTACAGATAAAAAAAAAGTTTTAAGGAATATTTTAGGACGCGAGTAAAAGCGCTCAACATTAGTCCATACTAGTGAGCTGGACTTCCCGGGTAGTTGGCGTTCTGTGCTCCAGGAACCTGGGTGGTTATAAATATCTCTCTCTCTAACTGTAAATAATTTGTTAGTTTTTAATTATAAATGCTTAGTCGTGCTGACGTCATAACTATCTTCTGCTTTATCTCATTGTGCTTAGTCATCCATTACTACGTTACAATATAC
The DNA here is from genome assembly GCA_030710605.1 of Cordylochernes scorpioides. NCBI lineage: Eukaryota > Metazoa > Arthropoda > Arachnida > Pseudoscorpiones > Chernetidae > Cordylochernes > Cordylochernes scorpioides. The sequence continues at coordinate 13,065,122 of CP092865.1, forward strand.
TTATCTATATAAAATGGTCGGGTAGTTGGCGACTTCTGTACGCTCCAGGAACCTGGGTTACTTAAATAAAAAAAAATATATATGTGGCAATATCGTTGCGGGGTTTCTTGTTGTTTGATTTGAATGGTGAGGATTGATTGAAACGCAGTCGTTTGAGTGGAAGTTGCAGCATACAGTTAGGAATAATCAGGACACGTGATTGAGTTTGAAAATAAAGGCAACGGGTTGGAGGAAAGAAAGTTTGATAAGAGCTGAGCGATTTGACTTATTAATTAGCTGATCACATGGCGGTGATGGTACTTAGCTGTGGGATGAGCAGAAGGGGAGAGATCTAGAGCCGATGTCACCTCCTTGGGAGCCCAAGCGTAACTAACTATTCTTGTCTTTCGATTTAACACCACGAGTCAGTTTCTCTCTGATTGGTTGAGAGATCTCACATGATCTTTTTCTATTGGTTGACCTACTTAAGGTGCTATCTTCTGATAGGCCGGCGGCTTCCCTTGATGAAAGCTGTGCCCTGCCTTGATAGGAAGTGTCGAGTGCCATTTTGACGTTATTTACTTCCGTGTTATCAAATACGTCCTATCTTTGCCGGAAATGTTGGGCGTTAGCTTAATATTTATAACTTCTGGTCACCGAATACATCCTGTTTTTCCAGGAAGTGTCGAGTGCTTCTTGTCTAATATAACTTCTGCGGTCACTAGAGACGACCGGTCTCTGCCCCTGCAATGTTGACACAGGGGTGCCAAAATAGTCGTGCCAGCTTTAGTCTTACTTCCTATATCTTTTGTTACTTTCTTTCCTCCAGTTACCTTGTTCTTTATTAAGTCTTTGAAAATCATACATGGTACATACATAGTGGGTCGGGGTTGCATTTAATTATATACAAATTATGACAGATGCGCCCCCTACATGTGAAGAATTCAAGAAGGGGTTAGCCTGAGAGAATTCTGTAAAGTGAAAAATAATTTTGTGGGAAAATTAGTTGTGGGTATGGAGGGGCTATATACAAACATTGCTGGTAATATAAAAGTAAAATAGAATGGTGTTGATGATATAGGTTGAGTATAATTAATAGAAATCAAAAATTTTTTAATTGTAAGAAATCAATGAATGTTATGGTACATAGTGGGCAAAAAAAAGGAAAATGCGCCTAAACGAATTCTTCTCGAGTTAAGAAATGAATTCGAGGGAGTTCTATTAAGGCTTTTGAAATCAAATAAAAATAATATAAAAATAGTTGAATGAAATCAAAATTGAATGGGTTTGGTTGAAAAAGAAAAATATTTTGTTGCATGGTGACAAAGACAACTGCTTAGTTACTTTTTTTGCTCGAATTCTGAGAAAAAGGAATCGAGGAAATTTCATAAGGTGCTTTGAAATCAAAACAAAATAAAATAAGAGTAGTGAAATGAAATCAAAATTGAATGTGTTTGGTTGAATGGTGAGAGAAAAAAAAAAAAAGGAAAAATGCCTAACCATATTCTAGTTCGAAATTGGGAATGAAATCGAAGGAATTCTATTAGGGCTTTTGAGAAATCAACATAAAATAAGATAAAATAAAAGTTGAATGAAATCAAAGTGAAGGCTTGGTTGCACAAAAAAAAAAAAGAAAAAGCCTTGTTGTATGAAAAAAAAAGAAAATGCTTTGTTGCGTTGGTGAAAAAAAAAAAGAATTGCCTAATTACTATCCTACTTGAGATTGGGAATGAAATCGAAGGGGTTTTCATTAGGTCTTTTGAGAAATCAAAATAAAAATAAAAATAAGAGTTGAACGGAATTAAAGTGAATGCTTGGTGCGTGGTGAGAAAAAAAGAAAAAATGCCTAATTATGTTCTAGCTCGGAATTGGGAATGGAGACCGAGGGAGTTTTATTAGGGCTTGTGAGAAATCAAAATAAAAATAAAAATAAAAGTTGAGCGAAATCAAAGGTGAGTGCTTGAGAAAAAAAAAAAAAATGAAAAATAAAAGGTTTCAACAACAAAGGGTGATTTAATGTTTTTAGTTTAATCGAAAACCAGTGTTTTCGTTGATAATTGAGTTGTGACAATATAAGTCAAGTGGTAAATAGAATGATAATTGATAAATAAAAATGATAATATAAACTAATTGGAAAAAAAAAATGATAATTAATGATAAAAAGTGGTAATAAGTTGAATAATTTGATAAATTGATTAAATATTTAACTTTTAATTGAGAGAAAATAATAAAAATGATTGATATGAAAAATAAGATGTATTGGTTGGAACCCTTTGGTATCTACATGCCCTGATCTAAATGTATTGATTGTTCCATTTTGCCCTATAAATGTTTTACTTGCTCAATTATGCCCTATAAATTTTTTGTCTCATCTGTAGTGACACTTAGGTGAAAAACGTGATTCTAGCCCTCAAGTGCGTTTTATGCTGTGTACAGGAGACATGGAAATCTATATAACCTTTATGTGTAATTTTTTGTCTTTGTGTGTGTGTTGTGAAAAATGTTAGAAGTCGGTTGTGTAAGAGTTGTGTGAGTTAGTTCTAGGTGTTGTTTCGTGGATGTGTAATTGGTTGGTAAAAATCGATATGTAGACTCGAACTGGAATCAAAACCGGTGGCATAGTGAGGTTCCCAGTCGACCTCAATAGGGGGTCTTCTCATTGTAATTAGAGATACGGAAGTGGGGTGTGTCGGGCAAAAGAGAGGGAATGAAATTGGAGATCGGACGAGGGCGCTTCGCTTTGTTTACAGAGGCCGAATTTATCCGCTGCGGACTACACTTCCGTCGTGGTGTCTCAAATTCTCGTTTCCTCCCGTCTATTTATTTTTGGTGCGGCTCAGATCTTGTTTTTGGAGCGTGATTTCTCCGACACTGGTTGGTTATCTTTTCAGTTATTGCTATCTCTGCGGAGTTTATTTAGATTTTCTGCGAGGATGGTTCCTAAAATTAGGAGAAGTTTTATAAATGCTTGTCCAAAATTAAAAACTGCCTCTTGTAGTTCGAAGATTTTACGAGCGGGCATGGTATAGATACACAAGTACTTAATGAATAAAATTGGAATACAGTTGTACGGTAGAATTAATAAACAAAGGATAAAAATCAGATGAAAGATAGGATATTGCCCCATGTTCGTCCACATTTTTGTAATTGGGGACTCTGAAATATTTGCTTGAACCTTATGAATTGTAGAATTTGAATGATTGGTAGGTTCGCAGTTCTCCTGTCTGAGATCTTTAGGGAGTGGTGTGATATGATTGAACTGGTTGTCAGGTTTGCAGTTTTTAACATCGGGGAAGAGTGATGTAAATCGTCTTGTTGCAAAAATGGCAGGGTCTAAATGCCTGAAAGGTTCGCTGCTGGTGGGTTTGCACCTTAATGATTCTGTTGGGAATAATTCGGGTGTTAAATGTTTGAAAGGGAACGTGTAATTGGGGTTGTGCTTTATATGATAGGTGTTAACGGCGGGTGGTGATATATAATGGATTTTTTCTGTATACAGTTTAAGTTTGTTGACGTGGATTGTGTCAGTGTCTCTTTGAAGTGGTTGATTTGGTCGATCTATGCGGACCACATTTGGTGAAATAATTTCTAATATTGTGTGAGGTCCTGTGAAATATGGCGCAAGTTTCCCTGTATTTGGGTGGTGATATAATTTTACTAATACTAGATCACCTACTTCGAAATGTGGTTGCTTGTGTCGTTTGTCATAAGTGTTTTTGTCTTGTAAATGTTTGTTTTGTGTGCGTGTGTGTGCAATTTTTCTAGCTTTGTCGATATCTGGGTACGGTGTGTTATGATTAGAGATTTCTGGGGGTAGGATACCAAACATTAAGTATATGGGTGGAAAACCTGTGGTAGAGTGGGGTGTCTTGTTATATATAAGTGTAACCTTCTTGACCAATTTGGTCCACGCGACCCTAGGATTTTCTAGGTGTAATAACCTCAGTTTTCCCGTGAGGGTGGCGTTCAGGCGTTCACATAGGCCGTTGGCTTGTGGGTTGTTGCTGGTTGTGATTAACGGGTGAATATTTCTATTAAGGAGAAAACTACGAAATTTGGGTGAAGTGAAGGCAGGGGCTCTATCCGTAAGAAGGCGTTTTGGAGAACCATCCTGGAATACTCGTTTAAGTACCTGTTGGTAGGTGGTGGTACTGGTGGATTTAGATGGAAAAGCCCACGCGTAGCGTGAAAAATGATCGACTACCACATGGAGGTATATCTTGGTGTTGCCATATTTGGCAAATCCTGCTATGGTGTCCAGAGATAAAAGGTCGAAGGGTTCTTTAGATTCCGGAGGTTGACTTAATTCTCCGTAAGTGGGTCCTACTGGACGTTTTGTTAATTGGCAGGTGGGACAGGTCTTAACTTTTTGTTTAATATCTTTTGACATACCTTGCCAGTAATATTGTGTGGAGATGATTCGTGACATTTGTGAAATACCGGGGTGATTGTATTGTGTGTGTACTGTTTGTAAGAGTTGTTGTATGAGTGGTTTTGGAAGTATAATCTTGGTTACACCTTTTCGGGAAACTGTATGTAATCCATTATGATCAATGGTCAAACTAGACTCTTTCGATGGAGGAGATTGGTGGGTCTTGATAAGGGTGGCGTCCAAGAATCCACAAAACGGGTTACGGGACAAGAGATCTGCTTCATATTGTAGTTTTCCCTTTATGTAGCGGACCTCATATTCGTAACTCGATAGTCGTAAACTCCATCGAAACAGTCTACCGGACGGGTTCTTGATGGTTTTCAACCACTGCAATGCGTGATGGTCAGAAAATATTGTAAATTTTCTGCCCATAAGATAGATGCGAAACTTCTCCACACTCTCAACGATTGCTAAGCACTCAAGTTCAGAGATGGAGTAGTTTTTCTCGTGTGGGCGCAATGTTCGGCTGAAATATTGAACTGGATATACGTTTCCGTCAGGGTGAACTTGTTTGAGAATGCCTGCTATACCGAGGGTGGATGCATCGCAATACACTTGGCATGGCAGACCTTCTTTGTAAAGGTGTAAAATGGGGTGTTGTGTGAGGTTTCCTTTTAGGTCAATGAACGCCTCTTGACAAGCTTCATTCCAGTTCCACACGACGTCCTTTTTGAGGAGATTGTTGAGGGGTGCTCGCAAGCGAGCGTATTCCGGAATGAATTTGTTATAGACGTTCACAGCGCCTAAAAAGGATTGTAGTGTTTTTCGGTTGTGTGGTTGTTTTATGGCGTGGATAATGTCGGTGTTACGTGTGAGTGGTGTGATTGTACCAGCTGTGATGGTGTAACCTAGAAAATTTATGGATTGCTTAAAAAATTCGCATTTTGCGAAGTTAAGTTGTAACCTCTCCGCTTCGCAAAAGGCGAAAAATTGTCGCAGGTGGTTTTGATGCTCCTCCAACGTGTTGGAGTAAATGATGAAATCATCAAAGTAATGTGCCACACAGTCAAGTCCGTGTCTCTGTAGGACCTGACTTATGGCTCGTTCGTAAATCTGAGGACTGGTTTTTAACCCGAAAGGTAATCGAGTGGGTTGGTATAATCCTTCAAAGGTGGCAAATGCTAACAGTGGTCGAGAATCGGGGTGTATTGGGACTTGCCAATACGCAGAGGATATGTCGGCCGTGGAAAAATATTTGGCCTGTGCGAGGCGGTCTAGGATATCCTCGATTCTCGGGAGGGGATGGACATCAGAGCTGATTAGCTCATTCACCTTCCTATAATCGATACAAAACCGTTTGGTTTTGTCGCGCTTAGTGACGAGGGTGACAGGGCTCGAGAAAGGTGAAAAAGATTGCTCTATGATGCCGTTCTCCAGCATTTGTTGTATTTGGTTACGGATTTCTTGTTGGTCACATATCGGAACACGATATGGACGTATGGTGATTATTTTTTCGGAATTCGTGGGTATTTTTACTGGTGGAATCCGTAAGCATGGTACGTTGAATTTGTCCTGTGAAAAAATGTGAGTGTACCTTTGTAGAAGTGTTGTGAACTGTGGTGTATAATGAGTGTTAGGTGTTGTGTTGTAGTATGTATGTGGTAAAGGTTTTTGTTGTGTATTAGTGTGAGTGTCGATTTCGTTGTGTGGGTTGGTCATGTGAGAGTTGTGCAACGGTGTGTGATCATCTATGTTTTTGGTGTGCGAGTTATCCCGCTGTGTGGGTGCGTTTTGGACAGGTTCATAAGTTGAAGTTGTTGTGGTTTGATTATTTGAGGGCATGTAAAAAGGGCAATTGGTTTTAGTGAAGAAGGGGCATGTAGATAAGTGGGGTTCTCTCAATGAATGCACGCAATGGTTGTCATAGGCGGAAAGTTGGGATGTGGGGAAAATTTTTTGTGACATCGCCTGACACTGCCAGTACGTGCATACATTGGACACATGATTAAAATGGTAGGAAAGGGTAGACAATGGGGCGCCCAGCTGGAGTATAGTGCATTTATTAAAATCTATGGTTAATCTGAATTTATGGAGGCTATTGATACTAAGAATTCCGAATGGTAATGGTGCATTTACTACATGGAAATACTCCTTTCGTGATATTTGTCCTATCGTCAGTGGGATAGCTAGTTTACCCATGGTTTTTGCAAATCCGTTTAGGGTTTGGAGGTGTAGTGACTGTCCCTCAAGGGTTAAATTAGGCAGGTGGGTTTTTAGCATATGATAAATACTATATGGCACTATACTCAGGCTGGCGCCTGTATCAATTAAAAAGGGGCATGATACATTAGGGGTTAGAAAAAGTTTGACAGTCAGTTGGTTTAGGGATCCTACCTCAGTCTCGAAAGGGCTGTCCGGCTGAGGTGTCTCTGGCTTGACTTGGTTGTGATGAAGTCGGAACTGGTGATTTTGGGACCGTTTGCACTGTCCGGACTTTTTCGTGGGTCGTCGGGATTGGTCGACGTCGGCATTCGCTGTGCCAGTGTCTCGCGCCGCAGAACTTGCAGTTGGACGGCGGAAGAGGTGCATTCCATGCACCTGGGCGTCGGGATGTGTTGTGGTACGGACCCGACATTGTGGGTGGTTGATCTTCTCTGGATCGTGTTGCCGGTACACTGGGCCCGTGGATCCGCTGTACCAGTCGGAACCACTCTCCTAGGTTCTCGGGAGGCACTACGCGGACTAGGCGCTGGTCGTTGAATGGCAGTCCTTCTGTCAGCGTCTCGAGGATTACCTCTTGTGGAAGTCCTAGTTGCAATCCCATGGCGGTTTTTTCCCGGTAGTAGGTCTCTAAGTTGGCTTGTCCAGTGAGTTTCATGGCGAAATATTTCGCAAAGGACGCTTCGCTTGACTCAGGGTAGAGATCTAGGAGGATTTGTCTCACCTGGAAATAACTCCGGTCGGCCAGCCGAAGTTTCCTGAAGAGCTCCAGGGGTTGTCGCACCAGGTAGTTTGGCAGGCGCAGTAATTTTTCTTGTTCTTCCATGGATGCGTCTTCCATTTTTCGGTCGAACGTCTGGAAAAATTGTGTCGCGCTGTATGTGCCGTCGAAAGGCGGGATCGCCGATTCCGCTCCATCCGAAATTTTTGCCCGGGTTAGAAGCGTTGACAGCTGATTGACGGCGTCCGCTAGGGGCGCAGTTGTCTCTCGGCCGATCACTTCCTGTCTTTCTTCTGCCCCTTCGTTCTCTCTTGCTTCTTGCCTTCTTTCCATTGTTTCCGTTGGACCGTCTGACTTTACGCCTATGGGATCCTGATTTAATTCCATCTCACTATCCTGTCGACTTAACCGTTCTGTGGCAATATCGTTGCGGGGTTTCTTGTTGTTTGATTTGAATGGTGAGGATTGATTGAAACGCAGTCGTTTGAGTGGAAGTTGCAGCATACAGTTAGGAATAATCAGGACACGTGATTGAGTTTGAAAATAAAGGCAACGGGTTGGAGGAAAGAAAGTTTGATAAGAGCTGAGCGATTTGACTTATTAATTAGCTGATCACATGGCGGTGATGGTACTTAGCTGTGGGATGAGCAGAAGGGGAGAGATCTAGAGCCGATGTCACCTCCTTGGGAGCCCAAGCGTAACTAACTATTCTTGTCTTTCGATTTAACACCACGAGTCAGTTTCTCTCTGATTGGTTGAGAGATCTCACATGATCTTTTTCTATTGGTTGACCTACTTAAGGTGCTATCTTCTGATAGGCCGGCGGCTTCCCTTGATGAAAGCTGTGCCCTGCCTTGATAGGAAGTGTCGAGTGCCATTTTGACGTTATTTACTTCCGTGTTATCAAATACGTCCTATCTTTGCCGGAAATGTTGGGCGTTAGCTTAATATTTATAACTTCTGGTCACCGAATACATCCTGTTTTTCCAGGAAGTGTCGAGTGCTTCTTGTCTAATATAACTTCTGCGGTCACTAGAGACGACCGGTCTCTGCCCCTGCAATGTTGACACAGGGGTGCCAAAATAGTCGTGCCAGCTTTAGTCTTACTTCCTATATCTTTTGTTACTTTCTTTCCTCCAGTTACCTTGTTCTTTATTAAGTCTTTGAAAATCATACATGGTACATACATAGTGGGTCGGGGTTGCATTTAATTATATACAAATTATGACATATATATATAAAATGGAAGGATTTAAAAGCACGAGTGTTTCTTTTATACACAATACAAACTTCTACTGCCCTTACTGCGATGAAAAAAATATATTGGAAAGATAATCTTTCTCCATTTTTTATTTCCCACTTTCATAGGTTTCTCCGTCTTGTAACCCCAAGGAGAATCCTCTGTAAGACCTGTGTGTCTTAATAAAGGCTTTTGTGTGTGTGTGTGTATATTGGAAGGACTTGGCTCATCACTGGTGACACAATCGTGCTTTTAAATCCTTCCATTTTATATGTATAGATGGCGCGTTATTGCTTTGTGTTAATTTATGCCTAACTGGCCTTGTCTTTATTGTTTGCGGAAGAGCATTGCTTGATGCAATTATTTGAATATAATTCTACTGTCCTATAAGTTTTGATTAGTATTTTTGGCTATTTCTTTTTTTCATTTGAAGAACTTTTTTTTTTACGCGGAGTAATCCGGAATGGAATGAATACCCAAATATGGCCATTTTTTATTAGCATCGGTGGTTCAGTGGTAGAATGCTCGCCTGCCACGCGGGCGGCCCGGGTTCGATTCCCGGCCGATGCATTTTTTTTTTACAATTTTTAAAACTCATTTATATTATTATCTATATATATATAAATGAATGTATGTATGTGTGTGGTGTGTGTGTGTGTCCTTTATGCCTGACCAAACCACTCATTGGAACGCCATGAAACTTTGGGAAGTTATTTACTATAGTACTGGGAAGGTTTCTAGTATTTGAATATAATTCTACTGTCCTATAAGCTTATGTCCATAGTTTTCTTAAAAACCATTTCTGAGATTCTACCCTTCAGTGCTGCATATATAAGCAGAAGAGTCCAATACAGTATTAGAGCTCTGAGAAGCGGTCTGGTGGATTAAATTGGCGAAACCGCTGGGAGGGTTCACCAATGATGAGTCAAGCCCTCCCAATATATTTTTCATCGCAGTAAGGGCAGTAGACGTTTGTATTATGTATAAAAGAAACATTCGTGCTTTTAAATCCTTTCATTTTATATAGATGGCGCGTTATTGCTTTGTGTTAATTTACTTCTCTCTCTCTCTCTCTCTCTCTCGAATGTTGGAGCGTCCCCGCCTGGCTGCCCTTCCCATCTCACGGTTTCTCCGGCGCTGGGCGCCTGTCGTCGGCGTGCCATCCGCCAGTACGCCATGCTCATCCCTCCGCCGCTGCTCCTTCGGGGGCCATGCGGCGGACATCGCTCTGCGGCTGGCCCTGCACGCCCTGCCTCATCCGGGGCATCCGGCGTCTAGCCAGCCTGTCTGCATCGCCTGCGGCTCCAGCGACCTGTCGCTGGCCCACCGCTACTGGTCCTGCAGCGCCGTCCGTCCTCTCATTCGAGAGGCCTTCTCCATCATCGGGCGGCCGCCGGACCTGCAGTCCTGGATCTTCGCGGTGGGCCTCGAGGACCACGCCATCACCATCTCCTCGGCGGCAAAGCACGCGATCTACGTCTTCTTCGTAGATCGCGAAATGCGTGGTGTCGCTGGAGACCCGCTGGCGATCTTCCATCACACTCTGCAGCGGTGGCAGAGGCGCCATGTACATAGTTGTATTTTTTAATCATTTCTAAAATCATTTTTTTTTACTATAACCATCATCCTCATTGTAAATTTCTCATTTTCTCATAATTAGTGCGGACTGTGCACTTTACATGTATTGACAAGATGTCAATAAAAATATGTCAATTGTCAATTGTCTCTCTCTCTCTCTCTCTCTCTCTCTCTCTCTCTCTCTCCGCGTCTGCCAAGTCATCCATACACAGGTTCTTTCTGAGCCTTGAGATGAGGGGAGAACGTGACTTACTGTCTGGAGGAGGACTCTCTGTCGTTGGGGGAATCTCCTCGACTGTATATAACTGTATATATTTTACTCTTTTACTTTATTCCTCTTTTATTTTATCCATTTTTACTATGTACTATATACATTTTACTATATATACTACTACCATTGACTTGTGTATGAGGTCAATAAAATATTTTTAAATCTCAAAATCTCTCTCTCTCTCTCTCTCCAGGGGATTATTAAACTTAGGATACAAGATGATACATCATGAAATTGCTAAAGTTATATAGAGCTTAGTTATTGATCGTGTTTTAATAACAGTATGTCGAAGCTATAGTGGAAGGGCATCTAATGTCCTTATTAACTACCACCACGGGGCAGGGAGCTTTAGAATCCTAAGTCGGTCAGGCCAAAAGGAAGAAAACAGGGATTTTTTTTGTTGCTTATTCCTAGTACACGTGGTACAGGCCATGGTAATCATGGTGGGTAGAAGTAGGCGACTTTTTTTACTGTAAGTGCACCACATGTCTACACATGTGAAAAGCAGTTCGACTTTGCACTTATAAATGTGCCACCAGAGCCCAGTTTGATTACTTGCACTCGCTGGTGGGGTTGGAATTTTGCAAGAATCGGAGGCCATTGTAGCATTTTTTTTTTTAATCCGAAAAAAGTTTCCATTACGGAAATCGAACCCGGGTCGTAGCGGTCGAAAACCACGGTATTGACCATCCTTCCATCGACCCCCCCCCCCCCCACAGGGAAAGTGAAACCACCAGCTCAACACAATACCACATATACGGATCTGTAGATATATAATGAGATCCATTAAATAATATCATTGTGTCAATATTAAGATGAAAACATCAAGCTTCTCCAGAAATAAGTTTCTTTTAAGAAAATTTAATTCGGGTCTCTAGTTTTCAGCCATAAAAGTCCGTCTACAGGAAAAACACGATATAATAATCAGATAGATGGGTAGTCCTCAACCTTTAATTCATTCAACTGGTGAAAACATTAAGCTTCCAGGGAAAAAAAGTTTCTCTTTTAAAAATATTTATTTCTCTCGGGCATGAAAAAAATTCCTCTACATGAGAGAAAACTGAAACAATAATCAGATAGATGGGTAGTCCACAAGTAAGATGACAACCTTTAATTCAATCATTAGAAAGGAAAGTGTTGAGTTTTCTACAAAGGAAAGTGTTGAGTATTCTACAAAGGAAAGTGCTGCTGAGTCACTTACAGGATGTTTACAGTAAACACAACGCCTACTTTCTACTTCCTCCAGTGCTCAGCCGAGTTCTAGACATTCAAACATCTCGATGTCGTAGAAGATAGTTTCGATTTAGTAAGAATTAAAAAAATATGGTTATATAACACTTAAAATTTAAAACCATTTTTTTTTTGCTGTGTCATTGATGTAATGGTATATTGGCATATTTACGGTAGAGCCATCTCTTGATATATATATACGATTCTTGGTACATACAATTTGTACCTTCAAAATTAACCCTTGGTACATATATGTGGCAATATAATAAGGTGGGAAGAGAAAAAAATGACATCCGAATTTGAAAGAGGTCCCAAACAACCAGAAGAGAGAGAGACGGGCCTGCCACCGCCGGGCGGCCGTTCGTGTCGCACACAATCCCCAACTGTCTTAAAAGTCCCAAGGTGTTAACGGACGGGCCCCAGTTGCCGCCCCTTGGAATGTCGCTGCTGTCTCAAGTGACCGGACTTTACCCTCCCGTCTCTCTCTGGGTTGGCTCTAGGTTTGCTTTATTATTCCTGGAAGAGTATATATTATTACATATATATTTCCATATGTAATTACAAAATTAAGCCCTCCTTACATATATCTTTGATACATCTCAATCTTGGTACATACAACTTGTACCTTCAAAAAAATTGATACCTTGGTATATACATAATAACTTAAATTTTAATTGCTATAGGCAAACCATATACGAGCGGTCAGAGAGAGAGAGAGAGAGAGTAATGCTATATTGGAATTGAACTGTATTTATATATAAATATTGAAATATTTTACTGAAAAAAACATTAACAAAATTGTCATGTAATTCCTAATTCTATATTTAGAAGTAGAAACAGTAGAACTTCTTTATAAGGATTCTTCTTTATAAATCCCTGGACACTTTTATTTTTCCGTTTATCATTACTCTTCCCAATTCATCCTTTCATACTTCATCCACAAGGTTAGAAATAATCGTTATTTCTCCTTAAAATAAATTTTGATTTTTCGGTGAAAAGAAACTCATGCGGGATAATTTTCAAATGTCGTTTTACAATCACAAGCCGCATTATATTATATTGTATTATTTCTTCCTCTTTTTCGCAACTCATTTGCTGTATCTCTCAAGAGAATTTGTATATAAGACTAAATGTCTTTAAAAAGACATTGATGAAAAGAAAGGGATTGAATAAATATATCTTTAAGAAATGAAGACATTAAAGCATGAATGTTTTTTTTTACACACACACATAAAATAAACTTCTACTGTCTTTACTGCGATCAAAAATATTGGGAATGCTCTTGACTCTTCAACGGTTTCGGCAATTTAACCTATGACTTTGAACAATCGCTCAGTCCAACTACCATTGCAGGTGTTTTAAACATCTGGCTGATCGGGAAAACTGTTGGAAATAGCGACTTGATTTCTTCAGTGATTATTCAAGACTTCAAAGAAGGAAAAAATACAAATATTCAGGTTCTTATCTAAAAACCTCTTTGGAAACAAAAGCTAACTGTTATAAATAAAATAAAAACTTAACCTACCAGACCGTTTCTTAGAGCTCTAATCCTGTATTGGACAATTCTGATTATATATGCTACACTGAAGGGTAGATTCTCATAAATGGTATTCAAATAAACTATGGACATAGGCTTTTAGGACAGTAGAATTATAGTATAGAATACTAGCGAATGTACCCGGCTTCGCCCGGTTTTTACCCGAATAAAAGTTTGTCTAACGAACATTTGTTAAAACGATTCTAGCAAACATCCAATTCCTACTGAATCTATACTTGTCTATACTCTCGATAATTTTAAATTTTTTCCCGGCCCCTTGATAACCCCTGCTCTTAGAGATATAAGAAGGGTTAGATCAAAAATGTTATTGGCGCGGCATGATGGTCGGTGGCATGAGAGAATCCTTTTCACAGACGAGAAAATGTTTCCTGTCGAGGAAAAGATTAATCGTCAGAATGATAGGATATATGCTCGTAGCTCTCTAGAAGCTTCTTTGAAAGTTAGAAGACTTGAAAAAAGTCACCATCCTTTTTCTGTCATGGTTTGGTGGGGAGTTAGCTACCAAGGTCTAACAGATCTCCACTTCTGTGCCAAAGGGGTAAAAACTACAGCTAAATATTATTTGGTCCCCTCGGTAATTTGAAGTTGAATGAAAAGGCGTACAATTCTATCGAAGAGGGAAGCAAACGTTAGGCCTAAAAGATATTTAGGGCTAGGAGGACGCCACAGCCGACAAACAGAGAAATGGGGGCAGGAAGTCGGCCATCTTGGATCGAGGCCAAATCTCTCCCCCACCACTAGCGGGTCAATGTTCTGGGTTTGGACATGTCGACATCTCCTTGGTGACATTCTTCTTTTGGTCATTCTTTCTTTCTCTTCAGCCATCTCGCTTCAATTTAAACAAAAAAAAAAATTTTTTTTTAGATAAAAAAGAAGGCTGGGGGACATTTTAATTAAACAAAATATGATTTTGTTCATTTTATTAATATAAGCTTTTAACATAAATATGCACTCATGGATCAAACTTAAGGAAGTGGAAAGTATTTGATATCGCCGGTCTTTTTTTTTTTTAAGGAGACAATTTTGTTTATACTTGGTTATCTCGTGTGTCTTCAATAAAGGTCACTGAAATATCTTTCAGAGTTATTGTCAGAGTTAAAAGGTACAACTTCCTTAAGTTTTGTCCATGAGTGTATTGTCTGAATCCCGATATACATGCTAAAAGGTACAACTTCCTTAAGTTTTGTCCATGAGTGTAAAGCTATATTTTAAAGGATTAAGTGACTCTATCTTTTGGTGCACATATATTTTTACGATTAAAAAAAAAAATGCAAAGGTCAACGTTTTACGAACTTTCGAACCTCTGGTCCTATCGCCTGGTGATAATAGCAAAGAACGCTGACACAATATCTTATAACGTAGCAATGAATTTGCATAGATTGTATATCAGAGGATTACCAATATGTAAATATTTTCCAAATATTATATTCAAAATAGTGATATTGAAAGACAGGGACGTTCAAAAAGTTAGTGACACTGTGTCGAACAATAAAAAATAAACTTTTCACTTTTTCGCCTTTTTTGTTTACTCGTAATCTATATCTTCTCGGCGATGACACTCATGGACAAAACCTAAGGAAGTGGAAAGTTTTTGATATTACCGGTCGACTTTTTTATTATTATTTTTATTTTTAAGGAGACAGAGGCAATTTTGTTCACAATTGGTTAGCTCGTATGTTTTCCTTCAATAAAGATCACTGTAATATCTTTCAGAGTTATTATCTAAATCCCGATATATATGCTAAAAGGTACAACTTCCTTAAGTTTTGTCCATGAGTGTATATAACACTTACTACATATAACTTTGGACCTAACTATTGACTCTCTAGTAAAAATTCTTTCAGATGAAATCCTGTTAGCGATTACAAAATAAAAGATGTGCTCTGAAAAGAGATCTAACGGTTTGGAAGAGAGACATATAGTTTTAAAAAAGTAAAAAAAAAAATAGAACAAAAGTAAAATTTTATTATGGAATTTTATTGTATTGGATTGGTTTTCTTAAATACCCTGTATTTACTAAGGAAGCCAGCTTAGAGGGATTTAGAGAACCTATGGACATAAGCTTATAGGTCTATAGAGGTACATACATACAAGGAATAAATAGAAAAATAATAAAATAAATAGAAATGACCAGAGAGTCATGATGTGGAGCTTCTTGCAAGTGGTGCGATGTTTTCATAGTCAAGATTAAAAAAAAAAGCAAATTTATTTTGTTGGTGTCATTAGTCCATTTCTGGATCAAGGCCATCCGTTTGGTTTTCCAATCTTTGTCTTCTTTTTCCATCAAGTTATTTCTCTTTATGACAAGGTTATCTTTTCATGTTGATATATTTCTATTATAGGTTGAAGATTAATAGTGAAAGTTATTTTATAAGAAATTGCACTTTATATATTTAGATATCTTTAAAGATAAATGAACACCATTTTTATGCTACTATAATTATTTTATTCTTTTATCATGCTTGCACACCTGCACATTATATCACAAGCCTTTGTTATTTACCAGATGATGATAAAAACGTTCGATTCGTTTCGAATCAAAACAGAGTAAAGTAATAATATATCACTGATATATTATCTTTAAACAGATCAGATCACATGTTTTCTTGGGTCGTCCTCTTTTCATGGAATCCAAATTCTGGTCTCCATATTGAGATTTTAAATATAATAAAATTACGATATACTTTTATTAAAAAAATATAAAAACCTCTTACGTAATATGTTTCTTTATTATACAACGCAAGCTTTCGAACTCTTACTCTTCAACGGGCGCAATTCCATATTGATTATGGAATCATGGTAAACACCAAGGTAAGATAATCATACAAGTCTGTTATATAGAAACCTCGAACTGGAGTGTTATTGGACATTTTGAATGGAGCCTAAGGGACACAGTTTAAAAATATTTAACAATTCATCCAAAGAATTCAGAATAAAAGATGAAGATAAGAGCAAAAAAAAAAAAGTTGAATGTTTGGAATATACCCAACTAGTGGGTAAACCAGAAATATCTCCCAGATTCCGGTTTGACCACTCCGGATGATGTTCCCCTTAAAATGGATGTCAAAACTGACCCTCGCATTCTTCTACAGCTCTGGTATTCCTCCCTCCCTGTACAACCCCGTTAATACGGTCTTGGCCGCATTCTTATACGGTCCTACATATTTATTTCACACATTTTTCATCATTGGAATATATAGAGCAGAATATTTCTGTACAACCCCGTTAATACGGTTTTTTTTATCAGCATTAAGGGGAAATATATAAAGCCCACACAACACACGCTATTCCTATAAAACCCCTTTAATACGGTCTTGGCTACCTCTAATACGGTCCTAGATATTTATCAACATTGGGAGATATATAAATATTGTTATTTCTGGACTACCCCTTTAATACGGTCTTGATTACTTCTAATACGGTCCTACATTTATCAACATTGGAGGAAATATATAAAGCCCACACAACACACACCCCTATAAAACCCCTTTAATACGGTCTTGGCAACTTCTAACAGGGTCCTATACATTTATCAACATTGGAGAATATATAAAGATTGGTATTTCTGGACTACCTCTTTAATACGGTCTTGATTACTTCTAATACAGTCCTACATTTATCAACATTGGAGGAAATATATAAAGCCCACACAACACACACCCCTATAAAACCCCTTTAATACGGTCTTGGCAACTTCTAACAGGGTCCTATACATTTATCAACATTGGAGAATATATAAAGATTGGTATTTCTGGACTACCTCTTTAATACGGTCTTGATTACTTCTAATACGGTCCTACATTTATCAACATTGGGGGAAATATATAAAGCCCACACAACACACACACCTATAAAACCCCTTTAATACGGTCTTGGCAACTTCTAACAGGGTCCTATGCATTTATCAACATTGGAGGGAATATATAAAGTTTTTATTTCTGAACCACCCCTTTAATACGGTCTTGATTACCTCTAATACGGTCCTACATTTATCAACATTGGGGGGGAATATATAAATATTATTATTCCTGTACCACCCACCCCGTTAATATAGTCTTGGCTACCTCTATAATACGGTGTCCTAGACATTTAACAACATTGGAGAATATATAAAGCATGTGAGATTCCAATAGACCTCTATAATACGGTTCTCTACATATTATAATGCTGGTATATGATAGGAAGGAATCCAAATATAATCTTTCTGTCTTAGAAACAAAATTTTCTGGCATTCTATAGTTTACAGATCTTCTTTCTTATCTCCACTCAATCACACTAAGGTATCAAGCTTGTAAAGCTTGAGACTTTTGATGGTGTTTGCCAGGGAAGAGTAGAGCTCATCAATGGATGAGTCAATACAGTCAATAATGTGTTTGACAACCACTGGGTGAAGTAGAATGCGTCTGCTTTTGTCATTAAGACTGAGAGCACTACTCAGTGGCAGGCCGACTTAGCTCCAAAAGAAATGGCCGCCTCTGACATGAGGAACAGATGCCATGTGCAGCCGCTCATAACATGGAGTACAAACGCTGCTCATCCTGTATCCCTGGATTAGAAGCCCTTACAGGGTACATCAGCCGGGCCAGCTGAGCCCATGTTTTTAGCGATCTTGTTACTGCTCCCCCTCCTCCTTTTTTTCATCCGGGCTTGGGACCGGCAAAGGTGGAGTTTACTATAGTTTCCAGATTAAAAAGGACGATCTGTCATCTGATTGTGTCTCCTATATAAATGTGGCATTCTTACATTCAACTGAATGTAATGGACTTCTTCATTTGATACGGGTTTATACTGTAGCTGATTTGGTTACGGGATATCTGCTAGAATTCGCCATTGTAAATTTGTCTTAATAAAGACTTTGTATGTTTTAATATTGAAAACATTAGGCTTCCAGGGATAATTTTCTTAAAAAATGATTTAATTCATATCTTTAGCTCTCGGGCATCAAATTTCTTCTACAGGAGAAAACATACTCATACTCACGATACACAATACAATGTAGAAAGGCTTTCATGCCCGAAAAAAAAAAAGAAAAAAAGATAGAGATAAGAATAAAATTAAAAACGTGTAGCCATTGGACATGCGTCAGACCTGGAGGCTTATTGTTGGGTGCTGCGCTGCCAGGAGTACAGGAGCTCCATCTATGATTCCTTTCTTCCTATGGTGAATCTGTATAAGACCCGTGGTCTTAATAAAGCATTGTGTGGGTGGGTAACTTTGGACATGGGTCAGATCTGGAGGCTATTGTTGGGTGCTGCGCTGCCTGGAGTATAGGAGCTCCATCTATTATTTCTACCTGTGGTGAATCTGTATAAGACCCGTGGTCTTAATAAAGCATTGTGTGGGTGGGTAACTTTGGACATGGGTCAGATCTGGAGGCTATTGTTGGGTGCTGCGCTGCCTGGAGTATAGGAGCTCCATCTATTATTTCTTCCTGTGGTGAATCTGTATAAGACCCGTGGTCTTAATAAAGCATTGTGTGGGTGGGTAACTTTGGACATGGGTCAGATCTGGAGGCTATTGTTGGGTGCTGCGCTGCCTGGAGTATAGGAGCTCCATCTATTATTTCTACCTGTGGTGAATCTGTATAAGACCCGTGGTCTTAATAAAGCATTGTGTGGGTGGGTAACTTTGGACATGGGTCAGATCTGGAGGCTATTGTTGGGTGCTGCGCTGCCTGGAGTATAGGAGCTCCATCTATTATTTCTACCTGTGGTGAATCTGTATAAGACCGGTGGTCTTAATAAAGCTTTGTGTGGGTGGGTAACTTTGGACATGGGTCAGACCTGGAGGCTATTGTTGGGTGCTGCGCTGCCTGGAGTATAGGAGCTCCATCTATTATTTCTACCTGTGGTGAATCTGTATAAGACCCGTGGTCTTAATAAAGCATTGTGTGGGTGGGTAACTTTGGACATGGGTCAGATCTGGAGGCTATTGTTGGGTGCTGCGCTGCCTGGAGTATAGGAGCTCCATCTATTATTTCTTCCTGTGGTGAATCTGTATAAGACCGGTGGTCTTAATAAAGCTTTGTGTGGGTGGGTAACTTTGGACATGGGTCAGACCTGGAGGCTATTGTTGGGTGCTGCGCTGCCTGGAGTATAGGAGCTCCATCTATTATTTCTACCTGTGGTGAATCTGTATAAGACCGGTGGTCTTAATAAAGCTTTGTGTGGGTGGGTAACTTTGGACATGGGTCAGACCTGGAGGCTTATTGTTGGGTGCTGCACTGCCTGGAATATAGGAGCTCCATCTATGATTCCTTTCTTCCTATGGTGAATCTGTATAAGACCGGTGGTCTTAATAAAGCTTTGTGTGTGTGTGTGTGTGATATTAAAATAAATAAATAAAAATAAACTTATCCCCTGGAAGCCTGATGTTTTAAACCTTAATATTGATACAAGAGAAAGTATGTTGTCTATGAATGCATAGAAGAAACAGAAGTGAAATCCTGTGAAGACATACGTTAATAGATTATCTACATTGTCCTACTCTATGACAAATCAATTGATGCAAAACTTAAAAAAAATCAAAATTCTTATTTTACTCTATCCTGATAGTGTCAATGTTTTTTAAATTTCAATAGGTGAAAACTTGTGGCCAAAAATTCAGAAGCCTCCAAGCCTCTTAGAACTAAATTATGGCCTCACTTGGCATGTCAGCATTTTTATCTTGTAATATATACTATATATTTTATAATTATTACAGCCTTGATGTCCATAACTAATTAACCATTATTGTCCATTGGTGTGGAGCTCTCTCTCTCTATGATAGATATTGGGTGTGTGTGATCATGATATATTTGCATAGAACACTTACATTCATAGATTATCTACACTGTCCTTCTCCATGAAAGATATTGGGTATGTGTCCATGATATATTTGCATAGTGTTACGCAAACTTTGACTTTAATCATCATAGATGCTGACGTCACTACTATTACGCGACTTCCAACTTCTACCTTCAAACTTGCTGTTATGTTTACCGCTAACTTGTTTTAACAATAATTGTAATGGAACAAGTCGTTCCTTAAATAAATATATATTTGTTTATATCAAAAGGGATGTCCTCGTAACTACAACATACGTAAGTACAAAACAAATAGAAATCCTTAAGAAAGAAACATCGTATTTTGCTAAGCCTATATCAATTTGGTAGCAGAGCGTGGTTTGGGCGCGCGAATTGGACTAACCGCCAATTGATCCATTTAAATCAAAAAGAAATTAAATAATTGGACTAACCGCCAATTTAGAAAGAAAAAAGTTGAATGAAAATGGATACCCATAACTTAGCAAAAATCGAACAGTTAACAGAAAACAACTATACAACGTGGTCCATGAAAATGGAAGCAATTATAGATTCAAAAGATCTCTTCGAGGACGTAATTGTTAATGACGAGCCAGACTTTACAAATAATAAACTAGAATATGATATTTGGAAGAAAAAGAATCGGGAAGCATACAGCCTAATAATATTGTCACTTTCGGATGACTTAACAATCATCTTTCGAGGCGATAAAAGGGCCAAAAGAATTTGGTACGACATAAAGAAAAGGTTTGAAGGATCTCTAGAAAATAAAAGGATAGACCTAATGTTGGATCTAGCCAGACTAAAATTGAACCCAAATGAAAATGTTAACATGTATATTGTACGAGCACAGAAACTGGCACAAGAGATCACCCAGCTAGGAAAGACAGTAACAGAAAGAGAACTTGTACGATACATTGTTGAAGGACTCACACCTAACTTTGACACGATCGCAGCAGCACTGTCAATAAACAGAGGAATCTCCTTACCAGACTTGAGACAAACTCTACTGGATTTCGAGAAGAAAAGACAGGACAGAAGCAAAAATCATGAAAATGCTTTCAGATCATCAGGCAACCAATTCAAAGAAAAGTCATGGTTCATTTGCAAAAGAAAAGGACATTTCAAGAAAGACTGTTGGTTCAACCCTAACAACAAAGGAAATCAAAATAATACAACAAACAAAAATAACATGGCCAGTACAAGGAACTACCATAAAGGACCAAAACAAAACAAAGACACAGCCAGATCAGCAATCCAAGAACGAACGGAGGAACCATCCCAACGAAGAGACTCCACTTCAGAATACGCACTACATGCAAGCACAAGGGAGGAACGCCCGACGACTCAGGACGTGTGGATAATTGATTCTGCGTGCACAAGCCACATGACTTCCCATGGTGAATGGATCGAGCACAAGACGGAGGATAGAAGAAGCATACAAGTGGCGGAAGAAGGGAGACACATCGAATCTGCCTCATCAGGATTAATCCAAGCTACTGTACAAGGTAAGGACAAACTTAACAACGCTGTAACCCTGCATAATGTCCTCCATGTACCACACCTGAAAGGAAATCTAATGTCCATTCCAAGCGTAGTAAGAAGAGGGAACTCTGTTCTTTTGAATTCTGAAGGAGCATACATATACTCTTCTGATGACAAGCTAATAGGAACAGGAAACTTTGATGGTAACATGTACACATTGAACCTATCACGTTTACCTGAAACAACTCATGTTCCAAACGAACATTGCTTGATTTCAAAGGACAATTCTAGGACTGCATGGCACAGAAGGTTAGGACATCCTAGTGACAACAAATTAGACCTGATTTTGAAGAACAATCTTCTAAAAGGCTTGGACTCTATAAATGGTACCCTTGATCAATGTGATGCTTGCTCCTTGGGAAAAATGACCAAAGTACCCTATGTTCACACAGATAGCAATCAGGAAAGCTACCCCTTTGAAGCCATTTATGTCGATCTCTGTGGTCCAATGAGAATAAACTCCTTGGGCGCAAGTAAATATTTCTTGACCATCGTAGATGGATTTTCTAGGAGAATATTTGCAGAATTTCTCAAAGATAAACTCTCAGCAGCAGAAGTTTTGAAGAAGTTTATTGTAAAGAGAGAAAACGAGCTAAACTCAAAACTAAAACGACTTAGAACAGATAACGGAACAGAATTTATCAATAAAAACCTTGAAACCTTCATAGAATCCAAAGGAATTAAACATGAACTAACTACACCGTACACCCCAAGAAGCAATAGGAGAGTTGAAAGAGCTAACAGAACACTATTAGACAAAGGCCAAACACTTCTGGCAGACTCCCAATTACCCCTACACTTCTGGGCAGAAGCTGTGAATACAGCTGCATATCTGTACAATCTAACTCCCACAACCAATGACCCAGACACTACCCCCATGGAAAAATGGAAAGGTAAAAAGCCATCCGTCTCTCACATCATGAGATTTGGTTGTGAAGTCTTCTATAAACTCGAGAATCATCAAAGACACAAACTAGAAGCTAAATCTAAGAGAGGAATATTTGTGGGCTATTCAAGATGCAGAAGAGCTTATCGAGTATTTGATATCACAGCGAGAGTTATTCTTGAAACCGCAGACATTCACTTCAGAGAGAACAATAATGTCATCTCAGAAGAAAAACAAAGTGATAATAATACGGACACTGACACATATTTCTTCATTCAGGAGGATGAACAACTGGACAATCATGTTCTATCAGATGTTGATATTGAAGAGCCAGCACCAGATACCATGATCAACAGACAGACAGAGTCAAGTGGATCAGACAGACCACAAAGAACTCGAACAATACCTAAAAGATTCGATGACTACGTTCTGGCTACTACGAATGAAACCATTCCGAAAGACTATGAAGAAGCCATCGCATGCGAAGACAAGAAACATTGGGAGAACGCAATGCTTGAGGAAATACAGAACATGTACTCGCATCAAGTATGGGAACTGGTACCTAGACCTGTAAACGCTAAAGTTGTCAAAAGTAAATGGGTATTCAAAATATCTAAAGACCAAGAAAACAAAACTTACAAAGCTAGACTTGTTGCAATGGGATACAACCAAATCCCAGGAAGAGATTACAACGAAAGTTTCAGCCCTGTAATTAAAAATGCCACCCTCAGGACTATTCTGTCAATGGCAGCAAAAAAAGATTCAGTCATTAAACTATTTGATGTGAAAGCAGCCTATCTAAATGGAAACATTGAAAACACAATATTCATGGAACAACCTGCTGGATTTGTTCAAGACAGAAACAAAGTTTGCAAACTCAACAAAAGTATTTACGGTCTACCCCAATCCGGAAGATCGTGGTACGAGAAATTCAGTCAAGTACTTCATGACTGTGGACTGGAAAAACTTAAATCTGATCCTTGCGTATTTAAATGGAAGAATGAAGACAAATACTTCTATATAGGGATATATGTTGATGACTTTATCACTGTCTCAGATTCTGAAAATACCTCAAACAGATTCATCAATAAATTGAGACATCACCTGGAAATAAAGGATGTAACATGTAAAGGCATGTTTTTGGGAATCAAGATCATACAAGACAAGGAGGGAATTTCGCTACAGCAAAGCCACTATGTACAACAAATATTGCAGAAATATGGAATGGAAAATTGTAAGGAAGTTCCAACACCAGGTTCCAAAGAAATCAATTTGGACAATCATATTAAAGATGACAATTGTGATCAGCACACTTACCAAGAAGCCCTTGGAATGCTAATGTTTCTAGCTGTTAACACCAGACCCGACATCGCTTACATCACTAGCAAACTTTCACAGTACTCCAGACAACCAAAACAGATGCACTGGACAGCAATCAAAAGAGTGATGAGATACCTACGAGGAACAATTGACCTAGGAGTGAAATTTGAAAGAGGGAAGACTGGAATCCTGAAGTCCTACACCGATGCCAGCTGGTCGACCACTCATGATGGAAAATCCTACGGCGGATATGTATTGAAGCTCGGCGAAGCAACTATAGACTGGAAAAGTAGTAAACAACCACTCGTCGCCCTCTCCACAATGGAAGCGGAAATGATAGCTGCTTGTGAAAGCTGCTGTCAGATCAAATGGATAATAAACCTGTTACGAGAGCTGGAAGAATGGAATTTCATGGAAAAACCAACTGCGATCTATACAGACAGTCAGTCATTGATCAACTGGATCTCCAGCCCTAAACAAAGCAGTCGCTGTAGACATATCAACAGAAAGTACCACTTCTTCAGAGACTGTTATGAATCCAGAGACATCTGCCTTCTGTACAAGCCATCTCAGGACCTGGAGGCGGATATCTTCACAAAGGACCTATCCCGAGACAAGATGAAGAAACACCTGGAGAACCTCAGCATCGTGGGAATAAAGACAAAGTAAGGAGGGAATTGTTACGCAAACTTTGACTTTAATCATCATAGATGCTGACGTCACTACTATTACGCGACTTCCAACTTCTACCTTCAAACTTGCTGTTATGTTTACCGCTAACTTGTTTTAACAATAATTGTAATGGAACAAGTCGTTCCTTAAATAAATATATATTTGTTTATATCAAAAGGGATGTCCTCGTAACTACAACATACGTAAGTACAAAACAAATAGAAATCCTTAAGAAAGAAACATCGTATTTTGCTAAGCCTATATCACATAGAGAGCGAGAAAACTTACATTAATATATTATCTACGTTGTTATTCTCTATGATAGATATTGGGTGTGTGTCCATAATATATTTGCATAGAACACTTACATTCATAGATTATCTACACTGTCCTTCTTCTCCATGAAAGATATTGGGTATGTGTCCATAATATATTTGCATAGAGAGCGAGAAAACTTACATTAATATATTATCTACATTGTTCTTCTCCATGAAAGATATTGGGTGTGTGTCCATAATATATTTGCATAGAACACTTACATTCATAGATTATCTACACTGTCCTTCTCCATGAAAGATATTGGGTATGTGTCCATGATATATTTGCATAGAGAGCGAGAAAACTTACATTAATATATTATCTACATTGTTCTTCTCCATGAAAGATATTGGGTTTGTGTCCATTATATATTTGCATAGAGAGCGAGAAAACTTACATTAATATATTATCTATATTGTTCTTCTCCATGAAAGATATTGGGTATGTGTCCATTATATATTTGCATAGAGAGCGAGAAAACTTACATTAATAGATTATCTACATTGTCCTTCTCTATGATAGATATTGGGCGTGTGTCCATAATATATTTGCATAGAACACTTACATTCATAGATTATCTACACTGTCCTTCTTCTCCATGAAAGATATTGGGTATGTGTCCATAATATATTTGCATAGAGAGCGAGAAAACTTACATTAATATATTATCTACATTGTTCTTCTCCATGAAAGATATTGGGTTTGTGTCCATTATATATTTGCATAGAGAGCGAGAAAACTTACATTAATATATTATCTATATTGTTCTTCTCCATGAAAGATATTGGGTATGTGTCCATTATATATTTGCATAGAGAGCGAGAAAACTTACATTAATAGATTATCTACATTGTCCTTCTCTATGATAGATATTGGGCGTGTGTCCATAATATATTTGCATAGAACACTTACATTCATAGATTATCTACACTGTCCTTCTTCTCCATGAAAGATATTGGGTATGTGTCCATAATATATTTGCATAGAGAGCGAGAAAACTTACATTAATACTATATATTAGCTACATTGTTCTTCTCTATGATAGATATTGGGTGTGTGTCCATGATATATTTGCATAGAACACTTACATTCATAAATTATCTACACTGTCCTTCTTCTCCATGAAAGATTTTTGGGTATGTGTCCATAATATATTTACATAAAGAGCTAGAAGACTTACATTAATAGATTATCTACATTGTCCTTCTCTATGATAGGTGTGTGTGATCATGATATATTTGCATAAAAAAACTCATATTGAAAGGTTATCTACATTGTCCTTCTCCATGAAATATTTTAGATTATATTGTGTTCATGATATATTTGCATATAAGAATGAGAAGTAAAATCCTGGAGGTGAGCTGGTCAGTTGATCCCAGACTGGTACAGCCTGGTACCATCACAATAAAGATTCTAGAAGATGGAAATCTTTGCCGAGAAGTTGAAACACCTGGTTAACCAATGTACTATATTAAGAACCTTAACATACATTTACTACAGTACAACAATGCGCAAAATCTCTGTGACTATCATGATGGATCATCATCATGTATTATCATCACCGAAATCAGCCATGATGTAATGCCATTTTATCCTTTAATTTTTCTTACAGACAATCTTAGAATTACCAAACATGAACCAGATTTAGAATCTAGGCGATCATATCCTACTGTTTTAAATAACTTCTATTTCTCAAGATTGTATTACCATTATATGTGATTAGCTTTAACATTTTAATAACAACAATGCTTTATGTAGCCTAGTGTACATGGCATCTGCCCGGTAAGCGGAACACTGTGGGTTCGATTCCCATCCCTGGACACTTTTATTTTTCCGTTTATCATTACTCTTCACAATTCATCCTTTCATACCTCATCCATAAGGTTAGAAATAATCGTTATTTCTCTTTGAAATAAATTTTGATTTTTCGTTGAAAGGAAACACATGCGGGATAATTTTCAAATGTCGTTCTACAATAACAATGCTTATTACACTAGTATTATTAACGTTATTCCTGAATTACCCCTACATTTCTGCTTGGAGAATCTGTATAGGATTAAAAGGTCTTAATAAAGCTTTTTGTTATTGTGTTTCCCAAGATTGTTTTTATACACTTTCTGTACGCTGCCATTTGTCCAAAATCTCAGGAAGTAGAATAATTCATCATCACGTATGTTTATCTCCAAGCTCAGTCATCATGAAACACCTTGTTCTATCTCACATCTTCAACATATTCCATCAGTCAATAATCCCTTGTACCAAGATTAAGATATCAGACTTCCAGGGAGAAATCTCTTTTCAAAATCTTTAATCTCCAGCCCCCGGGAACGAACGCCCTACTACAGGAGAAAACATAATACAATAATTGTATTTTTTTTTTCTGTAGAAGGGCGTTCGCGTACCTGAAAGCTAGAGATTAAAGATTTTGAAAAAAAAAAAAGAGACTTCTCCCTGGAGAGAGAGATTGAGATTGAAACTGATTTATTACAATGTCCATATATGATTATATAAGGTTAATTACAAAAGGAGAGAGAGAGAGATGCCTGATGTTTTATTTAATATTCCATCAATGGTATCAGAATCAAAAGCCTGAAGCTATTCTGAAATGTGGGATAAACCGACAGTCAGCAACCTGTATTTCCAGGATCAAAACTGTCCATACAAGACCGCTTCTGTTCCAGGATGGTGGCAAGACTTTTCTACAATGCACCATCTACAGGACCAAAAAGGCCTCACCAGACCACATCTTGGAATATATGGGAGCCTACAGACAGGACCTATCTTCCAACCCTACCAAGATTATAAATTTAATCCATAAATTCAGTCTCCATGACCTTGTATAATTATACAATGGGATAATCTTATATACAGTTAAATCCGTCTATAGCCACCCCTCTAAATAGCGCCTTCCTCTCTATAGCGCCCGATTTTAAATACGTAGTACGATGCGATTTACATTAAAAGTGACCTGTCTATAGCACCCCCTCTCTATAGCACCCTATTTTGGTGAGTCCCAAGAGGGGTCGTTATAGAGAGGTTTAACTGTATATTCTAATTTAACACATTTCCTATTATAAGATTATTGAACCAATTCTTCTTTTAGAGGCTTTCCTCTCTCTTCAAGACCGACCTGAGGGTGGAGCAGTCATCCGGGCTCTCGATTATAGGAAGTGCCTCATAGAAGAGAAGCTACAAAATTTTGGAACAAAATAAATACCTTTTACTTTTAACAATGCAATATTTCTTCAAATTGTACAGAGTTTGTGGAGGAATGGTATAAACTGTCCATTTTCGGAAGCCATGACCTGGGATCAAATCCCACATTGAACCTTTTTTTTTTTTACTGAAGAGAAAGTTTGTTGTTGTTGTTGTCGTGTCCAAAGAAGAGTCTCAGATGTCTCCATGCATCTCCATCACAGCAGCAGCAATATCCACTATCTTGGGTGTGTAAAGCTGCTGCTCTGGGTCTAAGTCAATTTTCTGCAAGGCTGCGGCCATTGCTGGGCATGAGAATATGTGAGTAGGTGTTAGTTCCACACCAGGACAAGTTTGTCTCCTTGGCATTTCAGCGACCAACGGCCGTCTCTT
Organism: Cordylochernes scorpioides; assembly: GCA_030710605.1. Lineage (NCBI taxonomy): Eukaryota > Metazoa > Arthropoda > Arachnida > Pseudoscorpiones > Chernetidae > Cordylochernes > Cordylochernes scorpioides. The sequence continues at coordinate 13,093,422 of CP092865.1, forward strand.
TTCAAAAGATCGAAAATTTATTAAAGAGAAATATCGTCTGATAAGTTTTTCGTCTTTTGAAAAAGGGCGTTAATGGGTCGCCAAAACGTCAAGGTCAATTAAAAAAAAAAGGTTGATGGAATCTATAACTTGAATCGATCAAAATTCAACCTACAATTATGGAGTTCTCTATTTATGAAGAGTATTTTCTTTAAATAGTAATCATAAAATATTAAATAATAAAAAAACTAATTACAGAATATCCTTTTATAAACACAATACATTTATTCGTAATATCTTATTTAATCAACCACGTTTTAAAATCGAATGTGTGTGATAAAATGTTTAATATAAAAGTTTTTTTCAAAAATTCTATATACAGTTACGAGCGTCATTCTTCATCTCCTAATCATCTCTGTCACGGTTTGCTTATTTTTTTTTGAATGGCGCCCTCCTATTGGTTGGCTACGATCACGCCACCTTTGTAACTATTGTGTTGGAGCGGGTCACTCCTTAAATAAATGCATATATTAGTTAATAACTAAATGAAATCCTCTCTTTCTTTTTCCCAGTATGAGACGCCTACGGAAGCCAACAGTACATAGACAGATAAAGCACATAGGCTAAAGTTATTAACTAATATATGCATTTATTTAAGGCGCCAATTTATAATTGTAACAAATAGTATTTGAATAAAAACATTCAATCGGGTAAAACACGGGCGTTGCCCGGGTCATTCGGCTAGTATATATATAATATAATGTGTGAGTGAGTGTGTTAAAAAGAAAGAGCGAGAAAAAGATTCTCATTCCTGAAAAACGTGTGGAGTTTATTTTAATATATAAAAATTTTTGCATTGAAAAATAGAAAAAATAAATTTCAAAAGCTATTCTTAAAAAAAGCAGCAGATAAAAAATTGGAAGATAAATGAGTAAATAAATATATATATATATATATCTAATATTTATATATATTATCTCTCACACACAAAAACATCAAGAAAGAATATTAGTTTTATAGACACGTAATTTCAAAAATAACACAGAATCAAATAATATATTAACAATGTTTAGAAATTGTATTATATGGTGAATTTTGTAATAAGAGTTCGAAGATTTAGTATTATATATATATATGTATAGTATAATAGAATATACATTACATTTTTAATATTTAAACGTTAATATTTTATAGAATTTAAAAATAAAAGCTAGTTTTTTGCCATTTAATGAACACAGTATGTGGTTTATTATCCATGTTTAAATATTTACAAATATAACGTTATGAAAATAATTTTGGAGAATTTTTTTTAAATTTTAAGATTATTTTGGGGTTTTAACCACATAAAATCACATGGGATAAATTTCTATTTGGGGGTGGAGGGTGAGGATTTTTTATAATTATATCTTATATTTTCTTAATTTTATTTCAATTTTGAAAAATTCTAATTTTTTTTTTATAAATAATTTTTAAAAGGAAAAAAAAATCAAATATAGAGACTAATACATAATATATTTTTATAATATGAAAGAAGCACCTTTATTTGATAATATAATGAAAAATTATTAAATTGAAATGCATACTTACACTCTCGTTGTCACTTATTTTCATTATTTAAAGTATTGGTATAATATTAATATATAGAGGATAAATTATATAATAAAATATGTGAAAAATAATAAAAAAAATAAAATAATAAAAAAAGTCATGCGTTTGCTATTAATCTCAAAAAAGGCATCTGCCATCTAAAAGTTCATGTGAACGTGGTCAGGATTTATTTTAACAATAAAATATTTTATAGGAGAAAATAAATATAGTTTATTATAAATTGTTACATTTTTTTTTTTTAACATAGAGAAAGATGTGTATCATTCTAATTTATTTTGGCAAATACATTTTCACAATTTATACTTTAAAAAAAAGTTATTTTATGAATATATCAATAAAAACATATTTTAAAAATTTCATTATGGACATTTTGATTATAATGCATATTTAAAGATTTATACAGTTTCAAGAGACAATATATTTTAAAATTCAATAATGTTATTTTATGGAATATAATATATAACAACATTTTAAAGTTTATATATATAAAATGTTTTAAGATTTAATACCAAAATGTTAAGCTTAACATTGACATTTCAAAGTTTGAATATTCACGATTTAGAGGTGTTAAAACCATATTTAATGTAATAGCAACGTTTTATGGTTAAAAAATATCATTATGAAATTAATAATAAATAATATTTTGGAGTTAAATAGTAATATTTTAAATTTAAATATTGTCACTTTCCTATTTAGTGCCTTTTCATATCTATTTTATTAAATAAAACTCAGTTAAACTTACATTTTTACCATACTTTTATTTAATATCGAATCAGGCACGAAATCGTTTAACTTTAAGTGTAAACAAGTATATGGAATAAAATAAATAAAATATTACTGAATATTGGGATATTTCAAGAGAAAAATATTAATTTAAATCGATTATGTTATTATAAAACTACACAAATATCATTTTACATAAAATATGGTTTTAAACCTTTTAAATCTCGTTATTAAATTTTGAAATGTCGTTGTTAAACTTAAAAATATTTTATTGAATCTCAAAATATTAGTTATTAAACTTTTTAATATGTTATATCATAAAATGTCGTTAATAAACTTTAAAATTATGTCTTTGATCTAAGATAACTTTATATATGCTCAAAATTTTAAAATGTCCTTATTGAATTTAAAACATTCTTAATTAAATCAAAAGGGTATATATTATCTTTTGAGAAATCAAAATATTGAAAACCAAACCAAAGCTTTAAAATGAAAGTTGGTAAAAGCAAGAAAAATATATATATTTTCGTCTGCAATATATTTTTAAAAGTTTATAAATGTAGATTAAAAACAAAATCTCGTGGACACATAGTTCCATATTTTTTTGAGAAAGACCAATAATTTGTTTTTTTTTTACAAATAATTTTATACTAATAAATAAAATTACTAATTTTGGAGAGTGTTTTAAGAAAAATAAAGTTATTCCTGTGAAGAAAACAAATCTTAGATAAATAAGTTGATATATGGCAATTAAAAACAGTCTTTCATCCTTTTTAGGTAGAGCTGTGTTTGTTTTTGTAAATATATGTAATATATTCATATATATAATTAAAAAATTATGTATATTTAAAATTTTCTATAATGTTAAATTTTGAAGTTGTGAATAAGAACAAAATTACTATAATCTCATAGAGGTACATTTAATTAAATGAACATGACTAGCGCGCTATCTTAATTTTTCTATTCATCATTTTTAAATATTTTATCATAAATGTATTATATAAATAGGGAGTTAAAATTGGTTTTGTGGGCATTATAATATAAAAACACACTTTTTTATATATACCAAACAAAAATATTATTTTATTTACAATATCAAATTTTAGAGAAAAATATCGATTTCATACAAATAATTCTGTTAAATTGAAAATTTTCTTTCGTGAAATACTTAATAGAGCCTCTACGATGACAATTTATTCTTATATTTTCAAATTTAGCAACATCGATATGTCTAACGATATTTTGAAAGGAAAAAAAAGTTGTGGCTTATTAAGCGATGTATTATTTGGTAGCATTAAAAAGGTAATAAAATATTTTAATTTGGAGAAAGTTAATATTTATTAATGTTTTTATATAACTTCATATATAAATATTCAAACGAAGAAATAAGATCCGACATTTAAAAAAAAAGTAATCGATAATTTATGAATGCAAAAATATGTCGTCTGATTATTTGAGGAATTTTTCTAAAATGTTTGATGGTACTTTTTCACCACTCTCAGGTAACTATAATTATATTAAATACAGTACCTAATTTATTTAAAATCTAAATAATGATGCTTAAAGTTTTTTAAAAATTTATATATAATTTGTTTTAACAAAATGAATAAATAAATAAAAGACTAGACATTTATTAAAACGTACCACTTTTTATAAATAATTTAGAATTAATATAAATTGATTATTTTTCTAGTTTGATGGATTTTACATACGGTTTTTAAAGGAAATTTATATTAATAATAAAACAAAAAATGTATAGTTATTTTAATCTAATATAATCGAAAACACATAAATTCACAACTGATAGTATTAATGGTTATTTAAATTTATGTTCTAAGCTATAAAATATATTTAATTAACTTTTGAATTTAAAAAAAATAAATATTTCCTAATTTATTTTTAAAATTTTCACAAGTATATTGTGTTAAACTCTTTAATATTTCGAATGAATTACCTTAAAGTTTGATAGAAAACTAAAATATATCGAAGTTTGAAAACTTTTTAAAAAATGTTATTCGGATTTTGAAATATATAGAACAGAGTAAAAATATTGTTTTATATTTTTAAAACGTAAATTATATATAAAATATGCCAAAAAAACTAATACGTAAACCAAAAAAAAAAAGCGAATTTGTATATAAATAAATTTTATTTTATTTTTCGATACAAAAAAATATTGAGATGAGATTTAAAAGAGAGGGATTCTTTTATATTACGTCGGAATGTGATTTTATTATTGATAATGATCGAAAAGTCAGAATATATAGCAAACTAATATTCTGAAAATTTCCATAAAGTCAATACGTGAAAATTTATGGAGGTATTTTTTTTAAATAGTACGCTAAATGAAAAAAGGAAGGTTGTTTTTCTGCGCGGCTCTTTTACATTTTAAATTAAATAATTATTAAAAACATTTTCCAGCAAAGCATTGGCCGATAAGCGTCAAAAAAGAAAAAAAAAAAGGTTATAGAGAAAGAGAAAAGACAGAACCATGATAATCATTTTCTAAATCTTGAAAAATGAAAAAAAAAAAAAAAAATGGAAAGAGAATATATATTTTCCTTATAGTAATGATTTTTTTTCGTAATTTTAAAAAAATATATATATTGATAGAAACAATTGAAATATATTCACTAATTAACTTTATATATTCGTTATTTACAACAACAACAACAAAAAAGCCTTTATTTAGGGTCACTGACCCTATACAGGATTCACCAGAGGTATGCATAAGAACAAAGCAGTGAGACAACGGAAATAGCGATATATACAGAGTAAAAAGAGAAAGAAAAAAAAAAAAAAAAACAAGAAAAGGAAAAAAAAAAATAATAATAAGAAAGAGGGAAGCAAGAAATCAACACAAAAAGAGTAGCAGTAAGAAAGTGAGGAGTGAGTATCACTTGGCCTTCTTCTGAGATATGGACTTGTGGAAACCATAAAACGCCGTAGCAATATACTTATTCTGGGTCATATTGTCAATTATTGATGGAAGTGAAGCACAGAGTTGCCCAGTTTTGAGCATAAGGGTTCTTCTTTCTTCTTTCAGAGCAGAGCAATCAAAAATATAGTGAGTGATTTCATTTTGTAGTTTTGAATTACAGAAGGTACAAGTCGGGTCCTCACCGCAGAGCATCTTGGTGTGGTTTTCTCTAAAAAAACTTGAAAGTATTCTAACTTGTGCGAGTAGTCTTACAACCGGGAAAGGAAAATCCCCTAAAAGGTATCCCTCCGTCATGAAAGATATGTGAATGTCTTTGTAGTGAGAGTATAGCTTAGATTTATCCATTCTTGTAAGGTCGTTTTGTATAGATTGGTCTGCCGCTGTTTTTAAGAGCCCTGTAATCGCGCTCCTCAGCGTTTCAGGGTCATCACAGGAAACAAGTGCAGGGGATCCATTATCGTTAAGCAGATTAGTGAGCTTTTTAATGAAACCGATGGGTGTGCCCGAAGCATTAGAGAGTTCCCGTGTTCTATTAAAACATATACGTGGCAATCTGTCACTGCTCATATTCAACACCCGCAGCCAATACTTCAGGGTTAATTTTAAGGCTGTTACACTCAATGAGATACGACCGGTTTCTAATCTGATTAGGTAACCTGGAGTGTATCTGGGCAGATTCAGGAACCTACGGGTAAATATGTCTTGTATATTGTCCAGTAAGTCTTTATGCTCTGTTGCCCATAATGGAGCGGCATACATCAGGACAGCTCTCACTATTGTATCAAAGAGTTTGATTGATAAATTTATTGACTTTGCTTTTGATTTTATTAATATTGGGTGTGTGGCGTTAATTGCTGTAAGTGCTTTTCCTTTAAAGTAATTTGCCGGGTGAGTAGTTGTTATTGTTGGTGTCAGAGGGAATCCCAAGTATGTATATCTTGAAGTTATTGCTATGGGTTTATCATTCCAGAACCATCTATCCTTATTTGAGGGTTTACCTCCATTACGGAACACCATAATCTTTGACTTGGACTCATTTAGTGTCATTAAGTTCTCATCGAGATATTCTTTCAGTATTTTGATCTTCTTTTGGAGGTTTATCCTGGACTCACCTATAATTGCTATGTCGTCGGCGTACAGCAATAAATGGATATCTCCAAATTCTGGCAAATTTACACTCGGCAGGTCTGAGTTATTATAAATTTCGATTAAGTCCGTGATAAATAATATAAATAGCAGTGGGGAAAGTGGTTCTCCCTGGAGGACTCCCGAGTTTATCTTAATACTTTCCGTAAATGATCCCTTCCATCTGATAGCTATAGTTGCTTGTTCGTAGTAACTTTTGATCGTACTTATGAATTGGTAACTTATGCCTAGGTTGTAAAGTTTTTTCCAAAGTAGTGAGTGGGGTACAGTATCAAATGCCTTCCTTAGATCGACAAAAAAGACATATAGTTTTCCCCTCTTTTTTCTTAATGATAGTTGGATTAAAGTAGTTAGTGTAAATATGTGGTCAATACATGATCTTTCTTTTCTAAATCCCGCTTGGTTTTCGGGTATAACCCTTCTTCCTTCGACCCATTCCTCCAGTCGTGATCTTAGGATTGATGTGAAAAGCTTTGATACATTGCTAATCAGTGCAATACCTCGGTAGTTGGAGGGGCTGTTCTTATAACCATTTTTAAAGATTGGGTGTATAGTGGAATTAGTCCAAATTGCTGGGTATTTTCCAGTCGTCATAACACTATTGTAGAGTTGTTTCAACAGCAGTATGTACGAATCAGGGAGTGTTTTTAATACTTCATTGGGGATGCCATCGGGCCCGCATGCCTTGTTACTCCTCAAACCAGCTATCTCCTTGTATATGTCTGCATTGGTTATCTCTGAGTCCAATATGGGATCGTTCTGAGAAATCACATTATGTAAATTACAGATTCTCAAATTTTTCTCTGTAGTCATTAGTTCGCGGTAAAAGTTCAGCCAGTCCTGTATAGATATTTCTCCTTGGATTATAGATGTGCTTTTGTAGAGCGCAATAGTTTTCCAGAAGGTCTTTGAGTCTTTAGCATTTCTGAGTATTTCCTGTTTTTCATTATCAAAGCCTTTCCTTTTTAGATCCAATAAAGCGAGATATTTCTTTCTGGAAGAAGCATAACATTCTCTGTCTTCCAATCTATTTGTTTTACGATATTTCTTCAGACTTTCTTTTGCCAGTTTTTTCATATCATAGCAGTCCTTATCGAACCACGGCTTAGATTTCCTGGGGCCGCCCTTAATTGAGTAGGTTATTTTTGCAGATGACATTGCTTCCAAAATTCGCTGATTGAAAGTGTATACAAGGTCATCGGAGGCTGGTATGTTTTTTTCCCGCAATTCTTCCAGTTTCATTTTAAACATTGCGAGTCCATCGGCTGACCATCTATATCTCGTAATATTATAATCTTCCCGTTTGGTTTTTTTCTCATTGAAGTTTTGGCCTTTTATCGTTAAAACCAAAGGATGGTGGTCTGAGTACAGTTGGTCATCGACTTTGAAGTCCAGTAAAATTTGTAGTGAACCCTGTGAGAGTATGCAATAGTCAATAGTTGAAGAGCCTCTTTCGGATATGTATGTAAAATCTCCATCTTTATCACCTCTAGATCTTCCATTAACTATTGTCAAAGAATTATCTTCCAGGAAATCAAGAAGTTTATTAGACAGAGATGATATTATAAGATCTTTAGCCCTTCTTTCCGATGTTAGGGGGAGCTGGAAATTAAGTGGATTGTGTAGTCCTCCCAACTTCCCAGTTCTGATGTTTAAATCTCCAAGTAAAATAATTTCTTTTCCATCTGCTATTTGCTTTTGAATGTATGTAAACAGCTTATCTAAGTTATGCAGCTGTATTTGGTTTGGAGGAAGGTATACAAATATTAAACAGATAACATGTTGGGGGGCTCTTGTGTTTGTTGATAAGAAAATAGATAACCAAGTGCCATCCTTTTCAGAACTCTCTACTCTATATTTCCCGCCTTCCCTAAAACCGACAATTATACCCCCTGACCCTCTTCCCCTTCCAGATTCTTTGGTGGCAGGTAATTCGATAATTTGATAATCTTTTAGTGTTATGTTAGTCCTGTTCAGGCACCATGTTTCAAGTAGAGCAAAAATTTCGTAGTTCTTTATGTGCTCGAGGAGTGGAAATATCGAAAGAATCCTATAGAAACCATTTATATTCCAACATATTATTTTTTCGGCGATGTCTCGCGAATTTTCAGAAAAATTTGCATTGTCATCGTCTTGAGAATCATATTTACATGTATTTATGTCGTAGTAACTTTCCGTTATTTGATTATGGGGCGGAGAATTAATTTGTGATTTTGATGTCGTATTTCTTCTATTTACACAATTGTTTCTACAAGGTTTTTGCTATATAGCAACTCCTGTGCTATCAACAACTTGGCCATTCATCACTTTACAGACTTTATCATTTACCAAAAGCTTGTTATCTCTCAACTTCGATTTTATTCCCCTTTCACCCAATTCTTTCCTTTTTGCAATTAGGATGCGCCGTTGCTCTCTAACATTTTTACTATAATCTTTACTTATCGAAATTTTAGTATCTCTGAGTTTGTAGGCATTTTTAAATATTTTTGCTCTATCAGCATAATCAGGCACCACAACAAGAACTGGTGCATTGGATCCGCGTGAAAGTCGGTGACATTTTGTTATTTTTAAATCATCTCCGATTTCCATTTTATCTCTAATTATGTTTTGAATCTTTAAGTTGCAATCTGCCTGATTTTCGTCACCCTCCCTCTCAATACCATAGAACACTAGATTGGGCTCACGCAGTCTCGTCTCAAAAAATTCGACTCTAGCCTCCAGTTCATTTACCTTTAACGAATTACATGAAGCCAGTTTTTCGGTAGCCTGTTGAGACTCTATACATTTGGTTAGCTTCTCCTCTATATTGCAGAATCGCTTATCCCAATCATCCATTCGAGTCTCTATTTTGGTAAGTCTGATGTCAATTCTCTCTCCTAGACTCTTTATTTCCGTCGCCATGTTCAAGATTAGCATTTTTAGCTCGTCATCTATTGATTCTCTCTCTCCTGAGTGTACTGACGCAGTCAAAGTAGTTTGCTTTTTGGTATATTCGTTATTTATTTTTTTATTATATTAAAAAAAATACTTATTTTCAAATTTGAAGATAAACATGCATGTTTAAATTTGATTGAAAAAAAAAAAAAAAAAAGAAAAAAAAAAAAAAGTGCATTTATTATAAGACTTGAGTTGCCATAAATTTATTTTGAGTCAATTTTCGATGTACAAGAATACTTCAATTAATATATAAAAATAATAGCAAAAAAAAAAAAAAAAAAAACTTTCATTTTTGTTATCATAATTTTTTAAATTTTGACCTGCTAGAATTGAAATACTATCTAAAACATATTTTCCCATCCGAAAATATTTCTTTCATTCAATAAAAAAAGTCTTGTTATTAGATTTATATTATTAATTTAAGGTAACGTTATAATAAAATTACCTCTTCGATTTAATTTTGATAGCACAAAAGAATCCTTGATATTTCAAATATATGTTCTATAATAATACTTATTAATTTTTTTTTAATATAGAGAACTTATAAATAATTGAATTTTTGGGATTTTTTTTTTACAATTCAATATTTATCGTTCGAATTCTTTACGCTTCTTTGGCAATTAGTTATGTTCCTTGCCGTGTTTATCCTATAACCCCCCCCCCCCCTTTTGTATAGCTAATGAATATTTCTTGTTTCCTATTGGCTGAATGGAAGCAGTTGCCAGTAGGAAATGACTTCTTGGCAAGGAAATTCGCTTCATTATACACATTTTTTTCCTAAGAATTATTTTAATTGATATAATAATTATTTTCAATATATATATGTGGTAAAAAAATCGCTATTTGTTTTCATTCGCCAAAAAGAAAGCTTTCGTTTTTTCTAAAAAATAAACAAAGTTATTCTTATTTTCCTTCAAGTAGAAAAGTGGCAAAAACCACAATACTGGGCATTTGGTAATGTGTTTAAAAATAAAAGTGAAAGGCACTGTAAATATATATTTCTCTTTTTATTATTAATTTTTTAAAATTATCTTATTATCTAATGTTTTTTTTTTAGCTATGATAGTCTCTTATATTTTTTGGAATGTTTATCGATAAAACATAAAACTTTGATGAAGGTATAGTATATATATATATATTTCTGTTGTTTATATATATATTGTAGTATCTCAAAAATCTGTTTTATTTTGTTTACTAGAAATATATGCTACCGTGTTAATTTCTGTTTTTATCCTAACTATATCATTATTATGTTATACAGCCATCTTCTTTTTTTTTTTTAACGAAGGTTGACCATCGTAGAATTATCCTGTTCTTATCAAATGTTCTCGTATGTTCTAATTCCAGAACATTCTGCTAGGTTATCAAACCAATCCTTCCATGCGTCAACTTCCATATGGTGTATATTCCATCTCAATAGATGATCTCACCAAGTACATACTAAATATATAAGATGGCGCTAAAACATTTAATATCCCTAAGAGAGCATTGATGTTTTATCTTTTTTTCTATAATAAGTTTCTTTTGTCTTCTTTGTGAATGATGGAAAAATCAAAAACATTATAAACTTGATATCACACCTTTTTATTATCTATTTGTTCGATTTGGCTTGAAGTAAGTTTTTTTTTTTTTTTAAATCCTAACACGCGTTTAAATCTTCCTATGTATGTTTATTCTATCATAGTCTTTTTTCAACTCAAGATATTTTATTTCTTAAAAATTCTTTATATATAAACCTGACAAAAAATTGGAGAAAAAAAAAACGAAAAACTATATTGACTTATCCTATGTTTTTTTTTTGACACTAAATAAATTGAAGAAAAATGAAAAAAAAAAATCACGATATCAAAAATTCTAATAAAATGATAATTTAAAAAACTATATATAAACCTGAAAAATTGGATGAAAAAAAAAAGAAAAACTATATTGATTTATCCTATGTTTTTTTTTTTTTTGACACAGAAAAATGAAAAAAAAAAACCAATCACGATATCAAAAATTCTAATGAAATGACAATTATTTTTCTCTAAAGTGAAGAAAGAAAAAGAAAAAGGTTATATTTTCTCTCTCTAAAATTTGGTGAAAAGGTTAAAAAAAATGGTTTGTGAATAAATCAATGGGAGATGGATTAGGAAGGAAGAAACATTTTAAGATAAATATATCTAAGAGTAGAGAATTATATGGGACACAAACTTGATGAACACTGACATGGAAAGGCACTTGAGGTGATCAGTTGCTTAGAAGAACGGCACCGATGTAAGAAGGGGAAAAATGATAGAAAGGCACGGGACAAACAGTTTTTTTCTCCTATATATGAAAATAGTGGATAATACACACAAGTATTTCGTCGTTTAGATTTTTTTTTCTCATAATCGTTTCACTTCACGAAACATTGGGCTCTTTTTTTCTTTTTTTTTTTATATCTTTAGATTCTTTCAACCATTTAAAGAGATAAAATCTCTATTTATAAATTGTGGCATCTTTTATTCCTTTCCCATATTCTCTCGTTCATAATTTGTAGATTTTTTTTTATCGAATTGTTGCGTACATCAACTTCACATTTTCCAAAATCAGACTCTTAAAAAAAAAAAAAGGCCTCACGTTGGCTGACATTCAATATCTGACGATGTGGTGATATCATGTGGTGAACCTATTGGGGGGGGAAGGGATGAATTAAACAAAAGAAGTGGGAAAAAAAAGGGGAGGATCATATTAGAAGAAAAAATTCGTTTGTAGAATGGGATTAGAATTCCGAGTTTCTGCTTTAAAAAATGTTCACAGGGTCTTCGACTACCCCCGCCCATGTTTAGAAGAAGCAGGAGTTGAAGATGTTTGGTAAAGCCCACAGTGAGATTGAAGAACATTCGACCTTGGCTATCAGGAACAATTTTGTCTCTTGTTCCTTCTGGAAAAGGCTGGATCTGTCCCGGTTAAAACAGTGTGGATTCCTTCTTGAATAGCTTGGGTTTCTTCTTGAACAATATGTAAATATTCCAGAACAACCAAGATTTTTTTGTCTTGAACATTCTTTGACGATTCTCAAACAACCCGGGTTTCTTCTCACGAAAAATCCTTGAAACATTTTCGGAGAATAAAATCTCAATTTATCATCGAATACCAGTTCGGAAAAACCCGAATTTCTTGTCGAACATTCTGGATAAACTGCTCTGAAAAACACAGATATTTGCCCGAACAATCTGTTAGACATCCTAGAATCACGAACAATGTGGCCAGAAAGTTAAAGAAGCACACAGAAGGTGCAGATTTTCCCTCGAGGACAAGGCCCAGAGACTTGCTGCTGCTCAGCTTTTTTCCGGATCTTTTCTGGAACACACCACGACGGCCTTCAGTATACCTGACGTAGTTCCATCAGTATTATACGGAACCTTCTATGTCTAAAATATATACTTCGTTATATATTTCTCTAATATATATCTCTTCTATAACATTTCTAACTTATAATTTTAGACTTCTTGTGTGCAATGATGAATTACGGTTATGTGATCAAAACAATGCTTACTTTTTGATATTAAAAATAAAAAAAGGCCCATCCTGACCAGTAGCACATATACTTTTCATATGTGAGAGAGAGGGAAGACTGTTTTATTATATTTCCGTTAAAGTACTACATGTAACATATATACTTTTATTGCCATTATATAGAACATTGTTTAAACGTGTATGTGTGTGTATATATATTGTTTATGACGATGCGTTAACATGCTTTTTTTTTGTGTGTGTAGTGAATAACCAACAATAGACGAGATTATACGATTTTAAATCCTGCATAGATTTTTTTTTTGTGTGCACATGATCAGTTCGTACAACTTAGTCGGGAAAAAAAAAAGGTTAAATATTAATGGCACATCAACAAGTGTTAATATGTATATATATGTTAAAGATAGAGTCTCTTAATTGTTTAACTTGTATGGTAGGAATAAAAATGACTGCAGATATACCTGCAATCTCTCGCTTGTCGATGTCTACCAGGGACTCGAAGAGTTCCTTCAGGGGATTCTTGGAGGGTGGCACGCCGTGGAGCCAGATGAGACACATCCGATACCCGTGTTCTTTGAAACTGTTCTTTCCTGGAACAGAGAATTCTACATGTTGGCGGCCTTCTTTCTGGAAGACTGGCGGTTAAACTACGATATGCAAACTAGACAACGGAAATACCTCTCTATATATATGTTCTTACAGAACATTGTTCATACAGAGAGAGGGAGGGACAATTTGACAATTAATAACCTTTATTGACTTCTAGTCGACATAAAATTTAAACAAAAATCAAGAGCGAACATAATGTAAATCTATATATATATAAATGAATGTATGTGTGTGTCTGTCCTTTAAGCCTGACCAAACCACTCATTGGAACGCCATGAAACTTTGGGAAGTTATTTAGTATAGTACTGGGAAGGTTTCTAGCAAATAAAATTTTTGAAATAACTTTTCGCCTAAAAATAATCAAGATAAATATTCTAATTTATCTGTTATAATTCAACAATCTGCTCTAAATATTATCATGATTACGATGATTTTGTAATGTAGAAAATTAGAAAAGACAAAATTCAGGATGACACGGCAATTTATTTGAGACAGGAATAATGATACAATTCCAAGGCAAGATACTATTCCTTTAACTTCCAATTACTGAGGGAACCAGTTAATATTGATTTTATTCAACTTATCGAGTATTTTTCAAGGAACCGGGAAAAAATGTTCACTTTATCGAGAGATTCAAATTTACGAGTTTCAAATTATCAAAATATATCTATTATATTTTTTATAAGTTTATAGATAATTGTTTTAACAAATGTTCGTTAGACAAACCTTTACTCGGGTAAAACCCGGGCGAAGCCGGGTACATCCGCTAGTTTCTTATAAAATAAATGAAGCTTCCAGGGTTAATTTTTTTTTGTAACTTTTTATTTTAAAGCTATAATAATGTAAATTTAAAATAAAATTATTTACAGATCCCTCATTAAAGGAACGTCTGGGATTCATCACTTGTCACAAGCTACCCTGAAGTCGGATAGCTTGCTTAGATAGAAATTGTTGCCCCGGACATTCAATGCAAGTTCAATGCCGAGGAATCCACTCAGAATAATCTTCTGCCCAGACCTAAGTAGACCGAGGACTTTCCCCCCGTCATATGGCGGGATACAACCGCGCTTTCTATAGAATCCCTGTCAGCACATCCTCATATAGAGGGTGTAGAAACAGTCTATATTGTCGAACAGCTTTATTCCTTTAAAATTTTTGTAAATATATACGACGTCTGACAACTAAATTATGTAAAAATGGTAACCATGACTAATAAATAAATCCCAATAACGAAAAAACCTATGTCAAGCCGACTCTTCAATCTGACCAAACAGCGCGGTTTCTCGAAGAAGATAATAGCGGTGTTCCGAAATAAACCTCGAACAAAGAACTAATGTTGAAAATTCTGCTTTAAAATCGAAAAAAAAAAGGAACTCCGGTGAAATGTTGACTTAATGAGAGGCAAGTTTATGGAAATAATTGTTTATCTCGTACATAAATATGAAGGTGTTTAAACGTTTCAAAAGTGGCAAGGAAAAGTAGAATACAAAAGAGAGGCTATACTATCCAACATCACAAAATTAAAAGAAAGGATACAAGAAAACCGTTGTTTGGCTAACATATTCTTGCAGATGAATTAAATATTTATAGGGAAACAATTCGACAAATAATATTGAAAAATGGGCATGAAAAAAAAATGTTGTCCGCTTTGTTTGACTTTTTTATTTTGATTGATGACCAAAAACATGAATGTGTTGAGTATGCAAAAAAGAGTTCGTAAAAACAAATTATTTATTTGTGACATGGAATATGGTGTTTCACTTTGATCTTACTAAATAGAAGTTCTCAAACTCATCAAAAGGTTGAGAAATTCGTCTTCAAAAGACAAAGAAAGAAAATACTGGTGCGTTTTTACGACAACAAGGAAATTATATACCATGAATTTTTCCCTAAAGGGCATACTGTTAATAATATATATACTTTTTATTTATAGAGTACTTATTATATATATATATTTGGAAAACATTTCCAAGATATTCTGATTGGCGCTATTTCATGAAATGGATCTCCACTGTTCTTGTAAATAAAACAAAATATCTAGGTCTGAAGGACAGAACCCCCGAGTAGTTGGGGACATCTGTACGTTCGGAACTCCTCTGCTGGATTGTTAATTAAATAAATACTATATTCCGAATTTTTACCTATTGTAGTCCAGGATTTTAAAATTTTGTTTAGGTTTCTGCGATCTGCAATATTTTTTTAGAAAACTTGGTTATTATCATAGATTCTTTTAAAAAATGAAAACACTTTAAGCGCTAGCGAGAAAAATGTAATTGAAAAATTGCCTTATAATTTTGTTCAAAACAATGACGTATTATGCAGTCAAGAAAATCAAAACAAAAGAGTTGTCGGTAAGGAAATCTGTGTGTTAAAGACAGACTTCATTTCCAGGACAGACCAAATATAACGGAAGTATTCCGGGAATAGAGAGAGGGGGAGGTAGTTCTTTTTATTCTGGTAGTCTCGGACAGGTGGGGGAAGTCTGGTTATTTTAGGATAGCCCATTCTCGCTATATCCAGCAGACTTTCACTGCTCCGTCAGTGTTGTTATTTATCCCAAGTGGTACAGTGCCCTGGGTTTCCTCGCTGTAGTTACCGGTGTACTGATGCTCGATGGCTTTGATCTGTTCCTGCGTGAAGCCCCAGTGACGGGCCAGTTTGCGCCAGTCGCCAGGTTCCAGGTAGCTATGGGCCAGCGTCCACACCAGGTGTTTCATCTGTGAGGTAGACTCCGGGCCGTTGGCAGCGGGGGCGGGGGAGTCCGCACGCTCCGTTATGGCAGGTGTTGTGGTCGCGGTAGTCGTGGTCGTGGTGCTGGAGTTGTTCTGTTGCACCACACACTCAAATATCACACAGCGGTACCATCGCTCCCAACGCCTAAGTTGTTTAAAATACAATTAAATACGTGAGGGAGGTTGAGGCCCCACATGCACTTCTTTTGTTACCAATGATTTCATGTTGTTGTTCTTTATTCACCTCTCTTGTAAAGCTGTCAGAAAGTTCATGAGATCCAGTGTGAGTTGTAGTACAGGATTACTGACCCAATGATTTTTTATTGTTGTTCTTTATTTCCTTCTCTTTTGTAAACTTATCAGAAAGCTCACGAGATCCTTCCCTCTGATCCTAATAATCAGATCTCATGTAGTGGGGTTCAGCTTTATTTAATCAGCTATCTCTAGCCAAATCTGATGCAATTGGCCATCCTGGAGTCAGACAATCTACCATCCTATTCGATGAGAGTGACCTCTTCCGTCTCATCAAGGCTTAATGTCAACAGGAATGTTGCAATCCACGACTGGTAGGTACAGGGCATAGGTAAAAAAATAATCAAATCTATATTTATAAGATAATAACGCCAACGACTTCTAAACTTAAGTCCTTCCATCTACGGATAATAACCTTCCAGAACAGTTACAAGGCTTTTCCCATTTTTGTACCAGGTGTACCTCCCAACCTTCAATCCCTAACCAGATCATCCACTGCATTGGCTCCTTCATCGACAAAATTTACACATCCCTAGCAGACACCATTGACAAACACACTCAATGTCCACAGACTTGACACCTTTTTATAATCAAGTGGAGATAAGTAAGAAAAGACCCACATTGCTGAAAGTATGAATTTGTCCGTAAATTGAGGTAGACTCCTACATAGGTGTATAGACGTGTGTTTCTCTACCCCAACTGTACCCGAGTCGGATGTTTTTTTTAAAGAGCACCTTCCTTTTTTTATGACTCTCGTTTGAGTCGAGCAAGTGTCCAATATCGCGGCGGGCGATTGTATAGAACCATAATCCGCCTGTTTATAAATACATATGGCGTGATGCTTGTAAGCAAATAAAGAAACTCATACACTCGCTGAAATGATTATCAGCAAAATAAAACTTGTGAGCGTCCCTTAGAAGAAATATTTAAAAACACAAGGGAATGGATCACACGCTAGTGGATCAAAACAACAAACAACTCGCCCCAAAAATATTGTGTACCAAAACATGTTTTGATTTAAACGGAATTTCTAGTTTATAAATATTTTTATAGAATCATTAGAATGTAAAATATACTCTTCAAGTTACTTGTGTGTGGGTCCTCTTTTTACTGGGTCTATATATCCAATTGAAGAAGAAGGCACAGTAAACACTGAACAAGAACACGTGCGTCCCCCGCCCCAAATTCTTCCTTCAAAATAATAACAACAAATCGAGGATATGAGAGAAGAAAAGCCTTGTTGGGGGAAAGAACTGGATTTCGATTTGGACCGGATATCCGGGTCAAACGACTTCCGCTTTCCACGTGAATGACCTGTGATGTTTGTTGCCTTTCCTCCCTAGATGCTTGGAAAGGCATATGCAAAATAGTCGTTATCCTGAGTGTGTATATATGTATGGCATATGATAAGATTATATGTCTTAATAAAGACTTTGTGTGGCATATTTAGGATATATACAAATTGATATTTCGGAGAAGAGTAAAACGCTTTTCTTTATATACTTTTTTTTGTCTCGTGTAGCTAAAGTAAATTTAGGATGTTGCTGATCATTTTTAAAATTGTAGGTAATTCTGTGAAATGTTTTTTTTTTCTGGTTAATAAAAACATTAAAGGGGGTTGGTGGAGGAATGGTATATAAACCGTCGATTTTCGGCAGTCACAATCCGAGGTCGAATCCCGCATTGGGAACCTGTTTTCTTAAAAAAAAAATAATATTGTTTCAATGGACCCTTCTCATTCTTGTCAAATTCCAACTCCCCCATGAATGCAAGTAACCAAATGGAGCTCTGGCACACTTGTAAGTGCAAAAGTCGAACTTCTTTCTACGTATGTAGATATGTGGTGCACTTACAGTAAAAGCAGTCGCTTATTACTTACCACGATGATCATGTAGTATTTGAGATATATACCATCATTAAAACATGTATATATAATCATTATCATCATAATTTCCCGACTTCCCTCCCTCCCCCCCCCCCCCCCCCCAAAAAAAAGTGCAAATTAGTTCGTTAACGTGCAAATTTTCATAGGCTTTGAATATGTTGAACTATGGCTTTATATCTACTGATTGATTCAGTCGTTTTGACGGAAAAGGATAACAAACATCCATTCAGCATTTCATTTATGTAAAAAAAAAAAAAAAAACGATAGCAAGGGATGTGAGGGAGGAAACAAACATCCGACACGATGAGAACAATCGAGAAGCGAGGACAATGATAGAGCACTGAACTAATATGGTTGGAGATGAAAGGCCCGCACAAAGCAGCAATAAAGGGGGAGGAGGTACGTCGGACTTTGGAGCATTGCCACATTGCTGCTCGCTAAACATAGGCCAGATAGTGGCTGTTTCCACAGGCGGTGAAATCACTCTTTCATCCTCCCTCGTATGACTAACCCCCCGTGGCAAGTTCGTCGTACTAGCTTCTCTTTCTCTATCCATTCTTTCAACACTTCCATCCTTAGTTCGTGCAATACGCTTTTAAGAACTCCTACCCAGGACTTGAATTCGAAACTAGCATTAAATCAGTTTTTTTTTTATAATAAATTTCTACAATGACACCCCAGAGATTCGTGTACAAACCAAACCCTGCATTGGTGCAGATAAAGCGGATCACCAACAAAATCTACACAGCAATAGACCTCATCAACAGCCATCACACGAAGATGCCAAATTTTCAGGCACTGGGATTAGGATGAAAAAGTGCCACTGCTCTTACATACTTTCAGCATCATAATTCCAGTATGAGTATTCTCAAACACCTGCCATGTACCACGTATACTTAAACTCAGTATCAACAACTAGTTTTAATGCCTCACCCTGAATACAGCCCTGACCTGGCACCCTCAGACTTCTGCTTGTTTAGAAGAATAGAGTTTTTACGTGGTAAAGCATTTGAAAGAGTGATGCAACAACAACAAAAATATTTATTAAGACCTTTTAGTCTTATACAGATTCTCCAAGCAGAAATGTAGGATAAATGCAGGAAAAAAGTAATAGTACCTTAATGGTTATATGATATTTATATACAGGAAAAAAAATATAAAGACAATCAAGCTAATAGATTAGTCTGGGTAAATTGGAGGAAAATAAATTTATTATACCTGGATTTACCGCGGATTCACCGCAAATGAAGTTGAAAGAGTGATGCAATTTTATTCCAAGCAGTTAGAGGGTGGTTCAGAGAGTTGGATAAGGTGTTTTACCAAAGTGCTTTTGCAAGTTAGCAACAACGCTGGATCAAATATGTTCAGAAGGAAGGTGGATATGTTGAATGGTTCTAATATATAAAGGACTGTTAGGAGTTGCTATTTACAAAGTTTCTGTTTTCTAGTTTGTCATTTAAAAAAGTTATTACCGATTGTGCATTATTTATTGACCTAACCTTGTATATGGTAAATATGTATATGTTTAGCCCTATATTATTATTTTTATATAATTATGTATATATAGGTTATATTTATAGAGAGAGAGGTATTCTCTTGTTATTCTTTTTTAATATGCAAATCCCCATAAGTTATAGAAGGGTAGAAAAACACTGGACTCAACAACAAAACAACAATTATAGAGCTTATTTGCACTGCATTTGTAAAATTATTTTTAGGAGAGAAAGAGAAAGACATATATATAAAAAATAATATACATTTACATATTTTTTTCTTCTAGTTGCAGCGCGCGCTTGATAAAAACAGTACACGTTGTACGGGATCTTCTAATCTCATGGTGGTTTAGCAACTCTATATACTTTAAGTAACTTAGTTGTGTGTCTACACGTAAATAAACAGGTTTACAAGATGCTCCGTTTGATTAGTTACATTTACCAGAGGAATGTTCGATTTATACGAGATTATGGGGGATTTGAAGAAAATTTATAAACTGTCTCAAAACGGATTCCAAGCACAGTTTGTCCAAGGCAACGTTTCACACTACCATACTCCTATATAGGTTTGTTGATGTTGTTGTTGTCGTGTCCAATGAAGAGCCTCAGATGTCCCCGTACATCTCTATCACAGCAGTCGCAATGCCCACTATCTTGGGTGTGTTTACTGTATTGTTGTTGTCGTGTCCAATGAATAGCCTCAGATGTCTCCATACATCTCTATCACAGCAGTCGCAATGCCCACTATCTTGGGTGTGTTTACTGTATTGTTGTTGTGTCCAATGAAGAGCCTCAGATGTCTTCATGCATCTCTCTCACAGCAGCAGCAATATATAGGTTTGTGGAACATAGAATATGTGTACTGAACCCTCAAAGTTTTCAAAAGATTTGTTTCCCTCAAAACTTTCTGTAGAACATGGTTGATTACAAGGGACAGCCCCATGGGATGGAAATGCCCCAGAGTGATAAGAGCGGGAGAGATAAGCCACGTGGATCAAGGTCCGTTGTAAACTCAGCAAAGTAAATATAGAATTCCCCACGATGAGATAGAAAATAGAGGTAACCCAGGTTCCTGATTGATTGGTTGGTCCGTGTGTGGGAAACGCTATAAATACATTTAAACATAAGGTCCACCCGTCATCTACAGTGCACTCATGGGGACTAAACTTAAGGAAGTTGTACCTTTTAGCATGTATATCGGGACAATAACTCTGAAAGATATTACAGTGACCTTTATTGAAGACACACGAGATAACCAAGTGTGAACAGCCTCTGTCTCCTTCAAAAACACAGACGACCGGCGACATCAAAGACTTTCCACTTAAGTTTTGTCAATGAGTGTATATACAAGAAATGGTACCACGATTATATAGCATGCATTAAATGGTGTCATTTATTGTAAATAAATCTCGCGCTAATACTTTATGTTTTTAACTGGGCCTATATCTGGGTGTGTAGTCTATTATTTGGCTGAAGAGCACACTACTAGATGAGAGTGTGTAATTTATACTGTTCTCTAAGAGCTTATGTGTCCATAGATTTACTAAATACATTAACTAAGAATTCCTTTAAAATGCCAGGAATATAAGCAGAATAACCCTGTATATTCTAGTAGATACATACATGCAATATCATAGCGGTATGGTAGATTAAACTGGCGAAACCGCTGGGAGGGTTCACCACTGATGAGCTAGGCCCTCCCAAATAGTTTCCATTGAAATAGGGCCGGTAGGAAGTTTGTTTTATTTGTAAGAAGGCAAAAAAATCGCGTAATAAATTAAATCATCTACATTATAAATAGATACGTTCATATAAAAGAAACTTTTCTCCTTTGTTCTTAGACACTTTTTGTTATTTATCTAAGAAGATTATTAGAAATGTTTATTTTCGTGAGAGTTTATCCTTACAAGAGAGCAACAAATTCATCTACAGTACACACACAGCAAAGGATGTAAACAGATTTATTATTTGCATATTTACACATCAGCATATGATCCATTCCTGCAGATACACGGGTCCTCGGAAGTTTAGTGGTGAACTCTCCTAGCTAATTGAATCCATTATACCGCTGTGAGGACTCACCACTGATGAGCCAGGCCCTCCCAATATTTTATCCTTGCAGTAAGGACAGTAGAAGTTTGTTTTATGTGAATAAGAAACATTTGTATACTTATTAGTTTTATTTCCATTCTAATATGGAGAAGGGCGGGCACTCACATGTCCTTGAAGTTGGAAAAAAACGGCTCCTAAAAAGGCAGATGAATCTATTATCAGATCCACGGTATGATTAGAAGGCAAAGTTAAAAAAAACATCCGAATTATTTTTTTCCTCTAAAATCCTCAACGAGAATGGATCAACTGGACCAAGACAACCGAGTCTTACCACCACACTATGGCTATGGATCGAACTTTGGTGAACAGCCTGATTGAGAAAGACAGAATCACCTGGGTTAGTGGGAAACTAAGGCCTCTTCTCGAGATATAGAGTTATTGTAATCCTGGTGGTCGGTCCACAGCGATGGTTGTACAGTACCTGATGGTGTTTGAGACTCTGCTCCCGCTCCACCTTGATTAGCATGTCCACGATGGCCGTGTAGCTGCCTCGAGCGGCGATGTAGAGGGCCTTCCTCCCACACTGCACATACCCCCACATTGTCTCAAACATCTTCCTACAGACAAAATGTTTGGATATAGTTGAGTACTAGCCCTGATTGGCAGGGTAGCTTTACCTGAGAGATGGAGAATGATATATCTGTATAGAATTATTATTATTTTTTTTTGCTTATCCCTAGTACATGTGGTACAGGCGATGATAATCATGGTGGGTAGTTAGCGACTGCTTTTACTGTAAGCGCACCACATGTCTACACATGTGAAAAGCAGAATTATGAAAATATATAACATCATCACACATTCAGGCATGTATAGACTTTGGTTATTTATATACCCCCACATCGAAAGTCTCTCAGAAAAATCTGGGAAAGAGAATTATAGCTTAATCTATGTGATTAATGCAGAGATTAAATCCAGCACAAATTGGCCCGTATTGTTTACTTCCCTCTGCTACAATAAAAAGAGGAGAAATTACAAAAATATATATATATCACATCTACCATAATGCAGAAATTGAGAGATAAATTGTTAACTAAAAAGCGAGATTCTTTTGTTCTCATTTTATATCATCTATAGTAGTTTATTATATTTTTGGACATTTATATATTTAAATATTTGAAAATAATTTCCGCACACATAAATATTTTACTGAAATGATTTAAAAATTGTAATGGAAAAGTGCATTTGGGGCTCATCAATGGTGAACTCTCCCAGAGGTTTCGCCAATATATATAATCTATTGACTTTAAAAAAAATATATATATATATAAAATTGTTAGCTTTATATATACTGAATATAATATTTAAATCAAAAATACAATTCTTTCATTGGCCTTGTAGAACGAGAGTGATGTACGCGTGCTCGCATGCTTTAGTGAAAAACACAAACATCCTCGAGAGGCGAGTTGCCCCTCGAAATATTGGAACATTAAAATAATTATAAATCCAATATATGCATCTTTTTTTAAATATAATTTTAATTATGGATTGCTCAATCTTCAAAATATATATTTGTGTAACTATCAGGTGAATACAAATATATGAAGCTGTCTCAAAACACGCTATCCATGTGTGGTTACGGGGTATATTATAGCAATGAAAAGCTGCTTCAAAGGCGGGACCGAACCTAATAAGAACCAGATGACGACAAGCATAACTATTTAGCATAACTTTTTAGCATTTTACATAACTAACCATACATACATTATATCTGAAAGTAGTCTCCCTCTGATACCCCATCCTTCAGGCATTGCAGGACAAACAACATGACCTTGTCCATCAAAACACAACGTATTACTTCATTGTGACACAACCCCTGCTATGTAATTAAACATTGGCTATTGCCAATATGCAATATTTAATTGTACCTTCAGGAAGTTTTATTTTTTCACAATTTTGAACATCTTAATTAGTTTTTTTTTTTTTTAAGAATTATATTGGCACTCCGTAGGCATGCTCTAAATAGCTGACGCGAACACAGTGTATTCACATAAAGTCTAAACGTTTGTATTTTTCTGATGACCTTCAACAGACGTCTTTCTTTATCACAATCTTACTTTCTGATGTTCTCAATCCATCTTTGCCCTTTCATAATGAGACATGTCTCCCACCCATACTACAGAGTCCTCATAAGATTCCTGTTTTTAAATCTTGACTAATTCTTCTTTTCAGATGTCTATTTCATGTATTAAAAGTTCTTTTTTTGTTGTTGTTTACTATTACAATTCTAGTTTCGATTATTTCTATCTGTTGTCTTTGCCATCCTCCGAACTGTAGATAAGAACTTTACCTACTGTAAGCTACCAGGTAGAATACCAGGGGTACAGGGTGTATAGGGGAACAACATGATATGGTGGTAGTGGTGGACAGTTGACAATATATATTAGAGGTAGTTCCCAATCAACAGCTATGTGGTGTGATGTCTGTGGTGAATTTATAGACGACCTATTAAAAATAACCAACTAAAACTCAGATATCAGATGAATGACGAAATTATACACTCACTGATAAAACTTTAGGTGAAAAGTCTTTGATGTCACCATTGTATTTTTTTTTAAGGAGACAGAGATAATTTTGTTCACACTCGGTTATCTCGTGTGTCTTCAATAAAGGTCACTGTAATATCTTTCAGAGTTATTGTCTGAATCTCGATATACATGGTAAAAGGTACAACTTCCTTAAGTTTTGTTCATGAGTGGATATAGAACATTTTGGTCACACTTGGTTATCTCGTGTGTCTTCAATAAAGGTCACTGTAATATATTACAGAGTTATTGTCTGAATCTCGATATACATGGTAAAAGGTACAACTTCCTTAAGTTTTGTTCATGAGTGGATATAGAACATTTTGGTCACACTTGGTTATCTCGTGTTTCTTCAATAAAGTTCACTGTAATATCTTTCAGAGTTATTGTCTAAATTCCGATATACATGGTAAAAGGTACAACTTTCTTAAGTTTTGTCCATGTCGTCATTAAAAAAGCAAGCACTATTACTACCCAACAGCTGTATGTAAATCCATGTCAGGGTTGGCAGCCAAGGTTCCATGCTACAGGTTGTTTGGACCGCTAGCAGATGTACGTAGTGAAGCAGACATCGTGAAGTTGTCTGATTTCTAGGCAGTAGGAGGAAGATTTCCTATCTCCACAGACGTCATTTAAATTGACATCTTCCTTTAGATATCAGCTGACGTCCATACACGACGATTTCCTCTAGAGATTCCCTCTTTTTAACAACTCAAACATTACTCGTTATTTTATGTCGACATCTGGCAGAAAGGCATTTGACGTTGCTCTTACCTCAACCTAAAATTTAACCCTATAATTTGACAATATACGAGGAAAATATAACAGCTATAAGTATCCGTTTTGATTTAGATTTAGTATATATACTCAAAAGGACAAAACTTAAGGAAGTTGTACATTTCAGCATGTATATCGGGATTCAGACACAATAACTCTGAAAGATATTACAATGACCTTTATTGAAGATACACAAGATAACCAAGGGTGAACAAAATTGTCGCTGTCTTCTTAAAAAAGACTTTCAACTTCCTTAATTTTTTCCATGAGTGTAGGAGCAAAAACTATCCACCATCCGCCTTTGTAATGTAAAAAAACTCAGGTCGGTGTCAAAGACACAACACCATTTTTAGAAAATTCAGAACACCCACATGAAACATGGTTTCAAGCTATGATCCTCGTCAGTTCTAAATAGAAAAAAAAAAAAAGGTTTTCACCTATATAGCTCTAATATACCGAGTAACTCAATCCCAGTTATATGTGTTGTCGATTTTATAGCCTGGGATAGGAATCCCTGCCCCTAGCTGATTACCAGCAGAACGGATTTCTTTTGACACATTTCTAAAAGTAGTTTGAAAAAAAAAAAACGAGACACAAGACACGTTTTTAAAGACGCATTTGAATTTAGATATTACTGAATTTCAATGTCAAATATGTGAAACAAAGTGGTGTTCTATTATGGAAAATTGCTTGAAGAGATACATGGGTAGTATAGCAATCTATCAAGGCCTTGTTTAAAAGACCTTAGCCTTAGTTACAGATTCTCCTGAGAGCTACATCAAATGAGTGAAAAAAAAAAAGAAATATGAATTTATACAAATTTATATGGGGAAAAATATATGCACATATAGGAGAGAGAACTAGGAAGTGGAAAGTCTTTGTTATCGCCGGTCGTGTGTTTTGTTGAAGGAGACAGAAGTAATTTTGTTCATACTTGGTTATCTCGTGTGTCTTCAATAAAGGTCACTGTAATATATTTCAGAGTTATTGTTTGAATCCTGATATACGTGCTGAAGCTTCCTTAAGTTCTGTCCATGAGTGTAGGTTATAGGTATTCTCATGCTCGTTTCATTTTATTTACAAATTCGCGTAAACAAAAAATTATAAATATAACAACAACAAAAAAGTCTTTATTTAGGGTCACTGACCCTATACAGGATTCACCAGAGGTATGCATAAGAACAAAGCAGTGAGACAAAGGAAATAACGATATATACAGAGTAAAAAGAAAAAGAAAAAAAAAACAAGAAAAGGAAAAAATAATAATAATAAGAAAGAGGGAAGCAAGAAATCAACACAAAAAGAGTAGCAGTAAGAAAGTGAGGAGTGAGTATCACTTGGCCTTCTTCTGAGATATGGACTTGTGGAAACCATAAAACGCCGTAGCAATATACTTATTCTGGGTCATATTGTCAATTATTGATGGAAGTGAAGCACAGAGTTGCCCAGTTTTGAGCATAAAATTATATATATTAAGTTGATCGCATGTCATTTTTTTTAAGTGGACGAGTGTGGGTAACACCCTCGATTCCCGACAGTCATGAACCGGGATTGAATCTCGCGTTAACATTTTGTTTTAATATATGAATAACCATCACATATTATTCATTGTTGTAATTATCATAAACTAGGTTTCTCTGTTTGAGCGGTACCTAATAAAGTGATTTTAGAACATGTCATTTTTAAGTAGAAAAGTTTACAAGATACATATCTCGTATCAAGGAATCTATTTTTAATATGGCGCAAATGTGTAGAAGGCGTTTGACCAACGGAATCCAGGTGGAATCTGATACGTCAGTGAAACCAGTTGGTAAACACGGACTTCCTTCCAGTGATTGGAGTCCAAGGACTTCCTGATCAAGCCAATTTACAGTACCGCTGCTAGTTGTCCAGACTGTTGTTTTAGGAATATTGTATAATTAAATAATATTATCACGGTAGTGATAACGAGTATTACAAACGTTTGAATAATTTATTTATTAGAATGTAATCTATTTTATAATTTACAAGTGATAATATGCAAGCATGGTAAGGGGGTGATGACTATGCAAATATTTATGATGATAAATAACAGAGTATTCAAAATAATTATTCTGTGGTAATATGTTGCAAAGATATTGAGTATATTGTGTTACTCTTAGGTTGGGGAAAAAGGGGAAACTTTTCTTTTTTCTTGTGAATATTTGACAAAAAAGAATAAAAATAACTAATTTAATAATGAAATAGATATCAATACTTTGTGTTGTAGAATTGATAACCTAGGTGTAATAGACGGAAGTAATGGCGTAGGCCAAAGAAATAGTAATACCTGCTAATACTTTTGGTTCCTTGCACTCACTGATGCAAGAACCGGAACCCATAGAAACTATTTATTTATTAAGAAATAGGAATATCTCCTGATTATGTAACTAAACATTGCTGATTGTTTTCTCCATCTATCAGAATAAATACCAACTTAACTTATTTTCTTCAAATTAAGAAATTGATATACAGTGGTACCTCGACATACGAGTTTAATTCGTTCCGCAACCTTGCTCGTATCTTGAATTACTCGTATCTCGAAGCAAATTTCCCCATACAAAATTCCCATTTAAAATCACAGATTAATATCTTCAACACTACCGAACCGAACTCGTATCTCGAATTTCGCTCGTAACTCAAAGCAAAAAATCACTTGCTCGTCGGCTCGTATCTCGAAAAACTCGTATGTTGGGGCGCTCGTATCTCGAGGTACCACTGTATTGGAATAACAATTATACACTCATAAACAAAAGGAAATATTACCTTCTAGCATGTATATCGGGATTCAGACAATAAATCTGAAAGATATTTGATACACCCTTATTGAAGACACACGATATAACCAAGTATGAATAAAATTGCCCCTGACTCCTAAAAAAAATAATAATAAATAAAACAGAAAACTGGCGATATCAAAGACTTTCCACTTCCTTAAATTTTATCCATGCGTGTATATTGTAGTATAATTTATATTAATTCCGATGGATGGCGCAAATCATCAGCAATGCTCATTTTCAGGATTAGGAGATGTCTTACCACCTGATTCTTTCCCTTGTTCTATCTCTTCCCCATTATAAATAATATATTATTATTCTCAAGACTCAATTTACTTCCCCCCACTCTGCAAGTTTAGGACCAGTTCCAGAGGTTGCCGAGAGCAACGGAAAATTAAGAAAAAGGCTTCTTCTTATCGAGCAACTGAAAGTTGCTGATGGCTTGCGCCATCTATCGGAATAAATATCAACTATTCTCGTTGATTTTTAATTATTCCAGAATTGGCCAAAATACCCATTCTTGATTAATCAAGAAAAGCTAACAACGGAAAAGTCCATTACCCCTGACAATGTCATTCAAAGCACAAAGCGGAAATATGAAGATAAAAATATATGAAAAAATAGTACCAAAAGTGAAATTGTACTGGGATCAGGTGGATAAATTAAGAAAAAAGATATCTCCTGATTGCACAACTAAAAGTTGCTGATAGCTTGCGTCATCTATCGGAATAAACATCAACTTATCGTTGATTTATTATTTTATTCTAGAATGTATTTTTTTATGTATCATATATTTTTTTCTCCTATTATTATTTCGTTATGCCCAACTTTTACTCTCTCTCAATATTGTATGAGAATTTGGGATATTAGAAACATCAAATAGAAACATCAAGATATGGGGTTTGTAATATATTTTCTTAATATCGTAAGTATAATTTTAAAATATGTAAATAATATTGAGCATTTGTATATAAATATATTGTCGGGGTTTAGTTAATGTGATACTCCTGTCGAAGGGCTAATAAAAGACATAAAGCTTGAGAAAATAAAAAATTATACAAGAAACTTAGCCCACTGGGGAAGTATTGTTTATTATATTTGCCATATAACTTTAGAAAAATAAAACGGAGATTGAAGAGGAGTATCTCGGAGATTGAAGAGGAGTTTACACAAGATACACCTCTTCAATCTCCGTTTTATTTTTCTATTTTAACTCGAAGAGTTTATTTTAGTCAATATAACTTTGTAAATTCGAATTTCACACACACAAAAACCTTTATTAAGACACACAGGTCTTACAGAGGATTCTCCTTGGGGTTACAAGACGGAGAAACCTATGAAAGTGGGAAATATACAAAGGGGTCAAAATGGAGAAAGATTATATACACATGGTAAATATATTAAATTTTAATTTCATTCTCGCACTATTTCCCACTCTATTGCTTTCTTTATCTATCGGAGAGAATCTGTACATAGGACTGAAGGTTTTAAGTAAAGGTATCAACTTATAGATTGATCAAATCGCAAACATTTCTAATTTTCTGTCACACTAGCAGTAAAGGTGTAAGTAGGAGGCAGCTCTTTTGGATCGTGCCCTTTCTCAACCATTAGGTAAAATGAATATAAAAATTGAATATATGAACAATAAGTCTGCAAGATGTGTGATAAACAATGATATTAAACAAATAAACAAAAAGCAAGAAATGATAAGTGAACAAGATAAATAGAATCATATACAACAGATAAAAAGATGTTTTATGGAATGGCTGATGCAATGAGATAATTAATTTGGAACTAGAAGGTGTATGTAGAAGTGAAACTACGTGAGCACAGCAGCGAGGTGGAAGGGAAAGCTGTCGTCGCAACACTTCCTTCCTCCAGCTGACAGTCCTACCTCTACACGGCGCCATATTGCAAGTTTGGAATTCATCGCAGGAGGGAAAATGTTGGAAGTTTGGAGCTTTCCTTCAGGAGCGCTAAGATTTTTACCAAATGTGCCTATATGTGACAAACATTCATAAACATTCCATATTTAATACTTTTTGATTCCAACCTTCATATATCCCTTATTTCTCTCCATCCCTGACCCGGGGATACTTATTTGTGTTTCAGCTTGCTTGGTTCATTGCCACAGTGCATTTGATCGTTCTGCTTGGTACAGTCTGTTGGTAGGACTAGACGACCATTCTCAAATGGCCAATTAGTCGAGTTAAAGGCAGGCAGGCATATATAAGCAGAATGGACCAATACAGTATTAGAGCTCTAAAGAAGCGGTCTGGTAGATTAAATTGGCGAAACCGCTGGGAGGATTCACTACTGATGAGCTAAGCCCTCCCAATATTTTTTCATCGCAGTAAGGACAGTAGAAATTTATGTGTGAAGGAAACATTTGCGTTTTCATTTGCTATGTATAGATGACGCGTTATAGCTTTATGCTTAATACTGTCTCTCACAAAATAAATATATTTATGTTATATTGAATATCTAATCCCCTTTGTGATTTACACTCATGAACAGAACTTAAAGAAATGGTAAGACTTTGATATCGCCGGTCGTTTATGAATTTTTTTTTTAAGTAGTCAGAGGCATTTTGTTCACACATGGTTTTCTCGTGTATCTTCAATAAAAGTCACTGTAATATCTTTCAGAGTTATTGTCTGAATTCCGATATACATGCTAAAACGTACAAAACTTCGTTAAGTTTTATACATGAGTGTGTATTTTGTACAATTTCTCTTCAAGTTGCGAGTAGTCCTGACCTTTATGGAACAGTATGGAACGTTGTTATAACTTAACCCAACTGTTGGTTCTAACGACTACCTACACTGTAAGTACAGCTTATGTAGAAGAATTTTGTATTTACAAGGTGACAGAGTCCTGTTTGGTTACTTTCGTGGTTAGACTAAAGACAATAATCTAGCTGAGAACCACCGTGTTTATTTATAAATCTCCAAATTTCGACCCCAGGTTGTCCAACACCCGCTGTAGGAATGTTTTCCAACCCTACAGTTGCCCAAACAGGACGTGTGTTGGAAACTTGCCAGGACCTTGGCTCTCACCGGAATTGTTGCTTATGGTCCTCGTGGATTGTACAGCTGGCAAACTGTGTTTCTCCATTGTACACACTGACTCCTCTTAATGGAAATCTTCTGTCGTGTGGTATAAACTGTCGATCCGGGATCGAGTCCCGCATTGGACTTTTTTTTTTTTTCAGAAGAATGAACTTGCTGATTCTTGTTGAAATCCGACCCCACCAGTGAGTGCAAATAACCAGATGGGGCTCTGGCCACACTTGTTAGTGTAAAATTTGAACTGCTTTCTACTTGCGTAGAGAGAGATATTTATAACCCACAGGTCCCTGGAGTGCAGAACGCCAACTACCCGGAACCTGTGTAGATATGTGTGCATTTACAGTATAAGCAGTCGCTATCTATCCACCATGAATATCATGACTGTTGTAATTCGGATATGTACTACCCACACACCCATATCGCAGTGTGCTAAAAGATAAGAAAGAACTACCGAGCTAGATATGCTGAGTAAATATTTTCTTTTTTACTTGTCCACCTTTCTTAGCTTTCTCTTATCCAGTTTTTCATCAGGAGAACCCTGTATAGAGGAGAGCTAGCGGTCCTAATATAGAATTCCGTGTAAAAATATATTTTATAATTAGAATTTATATTTAGAAATATTGAAGAAGCTTCCCCAAAACAGCCTGTTGACATCAGCTGGATGTCAACAAGTCAGACAAACCCGGACAGTTGACGACTTTCGCACGTGGTTTCAGAAGTCCGGGTTACTCACAGAATGACATATTATAAGTATTTCATAAAGTACACCACACAAAAAGTTTCTTTTATAATTCATTAGCATTGGCAAGCTTTCGAGTTAAAGAACTCTTCCACAGGCGTTTCTCTCTTCCAGATATTTACATTTCAAAGTGAAGATATCAGGCTTCCGGGGATAAGTTTTTTTTTTTTTAATATTTCAATTCACAAATCTCAAGCTTTCAGGCAGGAAAGACCTCTACAGGAGAAAGCCTTTACACCTGTGGAAGATTTCTTTAACTCGAAAACTTGCCAATACTAATAAATTAGAAAATAAAATTTTTGTGCGGAGTACTTAAATATTTACAAATATTTTGTGCAATTTCCTACGCGATGGTAAAAAATATATTTAAAAATAAATCTTAAATATATACTTTTTTCCTCTACTTTCTTTAAAATATCTTGGAAGAATCTTATGCATGCTGGACCGTCCATTCCTGAGGTTGTAAGCGCCTGATATTTCTTGCAAAGTCCCCATCTCACTCACGATTCCTCTACACTCTCTCCTCCAAATCTTGGAACATATATTTTAATGGAAAATCCCATTTTGCAGATTGGTTGTATAATTAAGTTATAAATGAATATCTTCATTTCATAAGTTTATGCCCCAAGCCCTTTCTTTCTTCTTTCCCTCTATTTGATACATTGTAAATAACATTGCTGATTATTGTTACCTTTACTGTTATTTCTGTATACAGTGGTACCTCGACATACGAGCGCCCCAACATACGAGTTTTTCGAGATACGAGCCGATGAGCAAGTGATTTTTGCTTTTAGTTACGAGCGAAATTTGAGATACGAGTTCGGTTCGGTAGTGTTGAAGATATTAATCTGTGATTTTAAATGTTTCTTTCTGACCAGTACTTTTGTTTTGTTTTTGCTTTTCCTAAAATGTTTCTTTCTTCTTCTTCATTATTGTTTGTTCTATATGCAAAGCTTTGTTTTTTGAGACTTGAATAAACAAATTCAAGTTTATTATATTTTTGTGTGCTTTTAAAGTTAAAACACAACAGGTAGTAACACGCAGTCGCGCCATCACGATCAGTTAGCAGCGTGCTTCCGCTGTGATAAGTTGTGTTTTGTGTTCGCGTTGTGTGTTCGTGAGGATATCTAATTTATTTCTTTACATTCACTTTTTTGTTTTTGTGCAATGAATATTTGATATTTATAAATACGTTTTTATTATTTAAAACCACGTAACAAAAATAACTGGGGTGACATTTTGGAGGTTGGAACGGATTAATGGTAGTTCAATTGTTTTGTATGGGGAAATTTGCTACGAGATACGAGTAATTCAAGATACGAGCAAGGTTGCGGATCGAATTAAACTCGTATGTCGAGGTACCACTGTATATCCTCTTCTATTCAGATAATCTGTATAAGACCAAAAGGTCCTAATTATGCTTGTTGTTGTTATGAACTTAGTTGTTATAACCTATGTATATAATATCATATCAAAATATAATTATAGATCTATATTTACATATTTCTCTCGCATATAAATTTGCATATTCGAATTTCTTTCTCCCTTTTTTCCCCCCTCTCAATTGCTGTATCTCTCTCAGGAGAATCTGTGTATAAGATTAAATGTCTTATAAAGGTATTGGTTGATAGTATTGGCTCACACAACTTCGAAAATAATTTGAAGTTTTCAATCGTCATTTTCAGATTATTGTGAGGTTATTTGTCACTTTGCGGCTTCCCTGGAGCGTCCCCTTCTGATCTAGAGCCTTCGGAACTGGCTTTCGTATGCTGATCACTCACATGAGCTTTTTATATGGAAGAATGCCATCTAGTGAAACAAAAATCAACTAAACGCCGATTTAACTTGTTTCCTGATATTTGACCAACCCAATTTCTTGATAAATTAACCCATCCAAGGGAAAAGCCATCCACGAACGCGTTTCGGGCTGTTGGCCCTCGTCAGTAATGATGCAGGCTGAGACTGTGTGTAATTAAGATGAAGGTAAACGCTCCACGTATTCCCAGTTGTAGAAAGAAAGAAAGAGCACAGAGTGGAATTGGCGGTATGACCTGGCAGGATACCAAGGTCAGTGACTCGCCACTTCCTTTGTCTGCTGTTGCTGCCCACATTTCCCGCCCTTTTTTTTTTTTATGGCAGCCGAGAGTGCTGTTGCTAGGACCTTTCTGTTAACTGTTAGAGACAACTTGGACTGTCAGCTGATATTAAACTGGTTAGACGTCTACAGAATCAAGTACGCCATCCATCTATATGTATTGGCGTTAATATCAAAAATGTTTTTTCTTTCTCTCAATTTAATTACCGTACGCACTAATTATTTATACGAGGATGGTCGGATATTGGTATTTATTCGATTACCCAATGCTTTTTTTACCCCCTATACACACAAACACTTGTGGAAATATAGTGACACACCCTGAAGGAATTGAAGATAAAAACATAGACATTGACTCAACTTCTTGTGGCGTGTTATGAGCGAGTAAAGTGTTGATGCCGTTGAAGAATAGCTAAATGCGGGCCTGTACAATATATACCAAGTTTCAAGATATTCCATCAGTTACTTCTGAATGGAACACTTTCTATTTCTCCCCACTGGTTTATCTTATTTACTTATCATTTATGTAGAATTCCGAAATGGAAGAAATTGTCATTCATTTTGGATTTACACTCACAGACAAGACTTAAGGAAGTTGTACCTTTTAGCATGTATATCGGGATTCAGACAATAGCTGCAAGATATTTGATACGCAGCGACCTTTATTAAAGACACATGAGATAACCATGTGTGACCCAATTTGCCTATGTCTCCCAAAACTGAAAAAAAAAAAGAGACGACCGATATCAAAATATGAAACTTCCTTAAGTTTTGTCCATGAGTGTATTTTACTTATCCCAATACACATCAGTG
The DNA here is from genome assembly GCA_030710605.1 of Cordylochernes scorpioides. Lineage (NCBI taxonomy): Eukaryota > Metazoa > Arthropoda > Arachnida > Pseudoscorpiones > Chernetidae > Cordylochernes > Cordylochernes scorpioides. Next base: position 13,128,152 of record CP092865.1, read on the forward strand.
TTTTTCTAACCTCTCACATATCTTATAAGAATCTGTTTATAAAAAATGAGAAGAGGATAATACCTTGTATATTTACCACTATATCAAAATGATTACATAGCTCTCTATATGTACATAATTCCCATATAACTTTACATATTCAAATTTCTATATCACCCTTCTTTTTCCACTCCTTTTCGGTGTATCTCAGGAGAATAAGACTACAGGTCCCGTCTCTAATAAAAGTATTGAGTGATTCATTGAAATATACATGGTAAAAGTCATGATAACCATGGTAGGTATAAGGATTTTTGGCCGCTTTTATTACGTACGTAACATGTCTACATATATAGAGACAGACTGACAAGGTGTTTCACGTTTAGCAACGTGTGCTCAGTGGTGGTTTTGAAATTGCCTCTAGCCATATATAAACTGAATGATAAAAACAACATTTTTTACTTTCCCGCCAAAAAGAGGTAAACCGAAACCAAAAGTAACCTATTAAAAATTTCACGATCTTGTTTAGCCGTCGTCAACTATTGTATAAAGGGCACGATAGGGATAATTGGTAAATTTGAATAATTGGAATATGGGTAATATCGGAATTTTACTGTAGGCATAGAAAGGCTATCTCTTTTTCTTCAAAAACAAAATTAAAATAAAAAGGACTTCATTGAAAAGGGAATTCTGTTAGGTAGATTATACTACACTCTTAGCCAAAAGGCCGAGAGGTAGGCAGGTATAGGTACAAATTTTCACGCAGTTTTTCCCAAGGACATGACTTTCTAACGATGTTTTTCCAAGAAGAAGAAGAAAACTTGGCACAAAGGTAAGATGGGGATGTTCCAGCACATTATTTGTTGTGCCAGCTTCCAAAATAACTCCCGGAATTATAAACGTTAAATGCGTCGCATCCAGCGTTGGTTTGGCACCTGAGTTCTTTCTGCTGGAATTATGGATTCCATCTGTGTAACCTACCTATCTACAAACACTCCGTTATATACACTCATGGACAACACTTAAGAAAGTTGTACTTTTTAGCATGTATATCGAGATTCAGACAATAACTCTGAAATATATTACAGTAACATTTATTGTGAAGACATACGGGATGATCAAGTATGAACAAAATTGCCTCTGTCTCCTTCAAAAAACACACGAACTGCGACATCAAAGACTTTTCACTTTCTTTTGATTTGTATGAAAGATATTACAGGGACCTTTATTGAAGACACACGAGATAACCATGTGAAAACAAAATTGACTCTGTCACCTTCAAAAAACAGACGACTGTCGATATTAAAGACTTTCCACTTCCTTAAGCTTTATCCATGAGTGTATTATTATGATCCAAATAGACTAGCGCGCCATCTGTTATCAAATTACAAAACTATTTTAGAGGCGTAATATTCTTTTTAAAATAAAACAATTTCTACTGTCCTTACTGCAATGGAAAAATTAAACTGGCGAAACCGCTGGGAGGGTTCACCACTGATGAGCCAGGCCCTCCCTTTAATTTTTCCATTGCAGTAAGGACAGTAGAAATTGTTTTATTTTAAAAAGAATATTACGCCTCTAAAATAGTTTTGTAATCCAAATAGACGCTTATTTTAAAATCTCCTTGATAGAGTACAGTGATAAAACTTATACACATACTTCCACTACTATTGCTACACATTCCCCGCACAGTTGCATAACCAATTCGAAACCTTATTCACGCCTCAAGGCAAGACTTGAAACATTTGTACACGAGTGGATATAGACGACGCCTTATTACCTTATAAATATTGATTCACACACTTCTTTCTTCATGTTTAACACCCAATCCTCTCTTTATACAGAGTAGCTGTTTTGTCAGAAAATATATCGTAAAGGATAACAGAATTATGATGCATTAGCGCGCTATATGTTATAAAAAATTCAAACTATTTTTGACGCGTATAATTATTTTTTGAAATAAAACAAATTTTCTACTGCCCTTAATGTAATGATGGGAGGGCCTGGCTCATCCATGGTGAACCCTCCCAGCGGTTTCGCCAGCTTAATCTATCATGCAAGATTACAGCGGTATGGTAGATTGATCTGGCGAAACCGCTGGGAGGGTTCACCACTGATGAGTCAGGCCTTCCCATCATTGTAGTAAGGGCAGTAGTAAATTATTATTTTTTATTTTTCAAAAATAATGATACACGTAAAAAAACAGTTTAATTTTCTTATAAAGGATTGGTGAAGAGAGGGAAGTTGAGACCCCCAGCTCGAGGGCATCCAAGAGAAAGATAGAGGATGAAGGAAAAAAGAAGAGGAGAAGGAAGAAGGATGAGCGTCAGGTATGTAAATAGGGAGACTATGCAAATTACCAAGGCCATGTATAATTTACCATGCAGCTGGCATATTTATAGCCTCGTGTGTGGAAACTATCCAACAGTGGGTGATAAACTTGGGATTTTTGAATGGTGAGGTCCACCATGTATGCTGATTTATTTAGGACACACACACTATAGAACAAAATATTATCACAAATAAAGAAGGTAAACATATTATTTTTAAAGTTAGAAATAATGGATTTTATCTTATAAAGTTCAAAATAAGAAAACAGTGAGATGTGAATATGTTTGTTAGGATAAGGAAACAATGGGCAGAAGTGGATGGGAGAAATATACACTCATGATCAAAACTTAAGGAAGGAATAGCTTTTATCGTTTCAGTAAGGTTTGTAGATATAATATTTGAATATACAGTTAAACCTGTCTATAGCGCCCCCTCTTGGGACTCACCAAAATAGGGTACGATAGAGAGGGGTGCTATAGACAGGTCACTTTTAATGCAAATCGCATCGTACTACGTATTTAAAATCGGGCGCTATAGAGAGGGAGGCGCTATTTAGAGGGGGCGCTATAGACAGGTTTAACTGTATATGTTGAACCTTGGAAAAAAAAAGTTATTAAAAATGTTATCGATATATGGGCAATTGTTGTTGTTGTGTCCAATGAAGAGCCTCAGATGTCCCCATACATCTCTATCACAGCAGCAGCAATGTTCTCTATCTTGTGTGTGTAAAGCTGCTGCTCTAGGTCCATTTCAATTTTATGCAAGGCAGATAGATGGCAATTGAATTTATAAATTAGATATATGCAATGTACAATGAATATATGACATCGCTGCAGAATTTGATGGAAAATCGCTAGCGGGTCTCCAGCGGTGACACCATTAGTTTAGAGGTACTAACTAAGTACAACTTGCTGATAGATGTCATATATAAAGAACACTCTGTGATGTTTTCCCCTAATATTCCGAATCTAACGACATTGATACCATAACACATAATTCCAAATCTTTAAATAAAAAGGTAAATTTTGGATCAAAAAATAATTTATTTTACCAAATTGGCTTACCAAATTTATCAAGTTTGGTAAAATAAATTATATTTTGATCCAATATATGCCTTTTTATTTAAAGATTTATTTATGGATTGCTCTATTTAAAAAAAAAAAATTGTAAATGAACTATTGTATATAGCCACTCCCCACATTAATGTAAATATGATAAACTGGATTGCTGAGCGGTACCCGATGAAGTTAGTTTGAACTGTGAAGTTTTTTTCATACACTTTTGTTAGTAGCCCGTAAAACCATATTTTTTCTGTGAAGTTTACGTAGTAAGTTATTTGACCACGGGGGGATATTGAGTTCAACTTTGTTGACGTTTGATGAGAGACGCCGAGATAAGGTCCTGCGCTGATATGGAAGACATAAACCAAGTCAACTTATCTCTGAGACTGAGGGAGGGTTGCTGCTTAATGGGGGAGTTCTGGGAAGTGTGGTATCTTCCCACGCTGGGATATATATATTGCCACGTGGAAAATTAAGAAAGTCAAACTTCAGGATGAGTTCTTATTTTCCGGGCTAATTGGCCTTTTGTAGCAAGGTATAAACTTCAGGATGACACAGCAATTTATTTAAGGCAAGAACAAAACTATGAAGTATTAAAAAAAAAAAAGATAGGCAATGAGGGAAGTTTACAGAGTAGCAAAATATAAACATAAAAAATGATACTCTGTTAATAAAATAATAAATACTTTGTTACAATATAGTTACAACTTATAACAACAGGATACAAGAAACATCAGAAGAGTGGCTGCAACCCCTAGTTTTCGAATCTTATTTTCTCCAGATACTAAAACATCACCTCTACAAACCTAACAGGACAAGCTGATATCTCCAGAACCTCCAAAAACAACGTTTGCCAGCACCAAGAAGATCAAACAGTTTCTAACATCTTCAGAGATTCCAGACTGAAACTCTACTTAACACATTCAACCAAAAACTTTCCATTTCCTTAAATTTTTCCACGAGTGTATATTAATTTCTAGAAAACCTAAAATAAACTAACTGAGAAATTCCATATTTCCCTGCCAAGAACTTGAGCCACCGCCAGCCTGGGGTATGAACAAATGTGGGGCGAGGTGGGGCAACAATGCTTTGTTGAACAATGACCAGCTGGCCATATCCTGCCAACGCGACAAACACCTTATCTACAGATAAGAGATAGGGGCGTTCTCATCATTCTAGAACTGATAGAAACGTCAGGATTTACTGATAGAATTCCTTCCAGAATGGAATAGGATTGTATGTGACGCCATCTACCGATCAAAATTATAACTTTTTGGTTAAAAAAAAAAAGAGATTATTTAACAAAAAAAAAAAAAAATCTCGAAATATCCATCTTAAAGTTGGAAAAAATATGTGTGAGTAGAAATAAAAAAAAAAAGAATACCTGACTGGTCTCTCATTGGAGTTAGGAATATGCCAGGTCAACTCGTTTTTTGGTTTTACAAAGGTGATTGTGGATAGAAGACTTTTGTTTATTATTGTATTAGTGACATCTTTGATATGAAGGTCGATCATCGTGTAGAACCCCATTTCACCCTGTTCTCAGAATTTCTCTTCACATCTAATATTATTCTAGTAGGTTATCAAACCTAGTTGGTCTACCTCTCTCTTCATTCTTCAAGTTTCAGCATTCCTCCAGTATGTATGGTGTTTAGATGATCTCCTGAGTACATGTTCTGCTAACTTCCATTTGATGACTTCATTTAGATAATTCATCATCATTGTAGTACAGCCATATCCGATATACCATTTCACCCTGTTCTGAGTATTTATCTTTATCTTTTATTATAATTCGACTAGGTTATCAAGTTAATAAGCCTTCCTTGGTCTCCCTCTCTCCCTTCATTCTTCAAGGTCTATCCAGTATGTTTAATAGAAGTTCTACTGATGACCTCCGAGGTCCTGAAAACTTCCTTTTTATGACTTCATTCAGATAATTCATCATTATTGTAGTACAGTCATATCCGATATACCATTTCACCCTGTTCTGAGTAGTTTTCTTTACCTCTTATGTTATTTTCTACTAGGTTATCAAACCAATCTTTCCTTGGTCTCCCTCTCTTTCTTCAAGGTGTATTTCTTCACACACATGGGAATAAATTATTACAAAGCAATAACACACCATCTATATATAACAAATGAAAACATTAAGACGCGAATCTTTCTTTTCACAGTATGGTCAATAAATTATCTTCCGATGATTCCCTTCATTTATACACTTTAATAACATCATGTAGTTCAGCTATATCTGATACACCATCTCATCCTGTTCTGAGCAATTCTCTCCTCGCATCCTCCAGACACCATTCTATCAGATAGCCAATCCTTTCTTGATTACGTTCTTCTTTCATTCTTCAAGGTCCAACCAGCTCTTCCAAGCAAGGATTGGTTAGATTAATTAAAGGTCTTTGTCAAGAAGATAAAAGCTAACGGGGAAGACGAGTTTCTTTTTTATAGAGAAACTGGTCACCGTTAGATTTTAACTTTTCTTAGCAATGATATCTGGTGATTCCTTCTGTTGGTCTATGTGTTCTACAATGAGACATACATCCTAGGATCGATTGACCACCCAGATCTAGAAGGCCATAAGTCGGTAGTCCCCCTTCTAGCTTAGCAAAACCTACAGCCTCCTAGGAGGCAGGAGAACGAATTTTGATTCGTCACCTTGCACCATACAAAGGGGGAACTTGGGCAAGGAACCCCCCCCCTAACTCAGTACTGGACCTAGTATATATATCGCGACATAATGATTAGAATTGGTTCTGTAAGTCTGGTCATCACAAAGTCTGACAGGTGATGTCCAGCTGTCGCAGCGACCCCATGTTGGGGTCATTTAAAATCCAGCTGTTGTCGTAGTGACTCGGTACAACACTCTGTATATCTTCACTTTGGATAGTTTAAACTGGAGTAACTGCTGAGAAGAGATTTTTTTATCTTGCTGAGAGTTCCTACCGATATTTGATAATCTTTCAGGTACAACTTTCTTAAGTTTTGAACTCATGTTGGGGTCATTTAAAATCCAGCTGTTGTCGTAGTGACTCGGTACAACACTCTGTAAATATTCACTTGGGAAAGTTTAAACTGGAGTAACTGTGCTGAGAAGAGATTTTTTTTTTACGTGAGTGATCCTACCGATATTTGATTAGGTACAACTTCCTTAAGTTTTGTCCATAAGTGTATTTTGATATCATTTTACCCAGATATATATGCTATCTCATTGTATTCTACATTTATACCAGATTTCAGATGAATACAGAAATGAGCAGTCTCACATACCTATCACCGTTACAGGTCAAAAATTGATAAACATTTCACTGATTCATTGACCGATATTGTCTACTATCAGTTCTACAGTTTAGCAGAAAGTTGAGAATATTGTAACAAAGTATTTATTAACAGAGTATCATTTTTTTATATTTTGCTACTCTATAAACTTCCCTCATTGCTTATCTTATATTTTATTAGTTTGTTCTCTTATGCCTTTTAAATAAATTGTTGTGTCATTGTGTAGTTTGTCTTTCCTGATTTTTCACGTGGCAATATCATTAGAAAAAGAAGATGGCTAGAAGACATGTTTGTTATGTTCCTCCACACCAAGACTATATATAGCTGAGTATCTATTTACATACTGCTTCTTCACTGTGTTCTATGCACGAAAAACGATGTATATAATATCAACTTTTGTACATAGATATTCTTTCCTTTTCTTCTTTTTCTGAGCGAGGATTCAATTTCTTCCCCTGCTTCTCATTTCTTTTTTTAGATTCATTTCTAACAGGAGAATCGTCTTTATAAGACGGAATGTCTTAATAAAGGCTTGTGTGTGTGTGTGATCTATTTACTTATTGATAATTTCTACCATTGTTTGCTTTGTTCCCATTTCTTGGACTTCGGGACAAATTTATGTAAGACGGAATGTATTTGTTGTTGAATACACTTTTGTTACTGTCCAAACCTGCAATTCACTTGATCAGAGGAGTCGAGAGAGGAAACTCTTAAATATATATCGTCATATATATCTTAATTACCGGAATAGCTATAAATATAACTTTTTATATGTGATTTATTTATTTATTTCAACACACAAAACGCGATATCCCGGGTAGGGATAATTGCGTCGATTTACATAAAAAAAAAAAACAAAAAAAAAAACCAAACAGTTATAAACATATTAAGCAAGAAAAAGTATATGATTGAATACTTTTTTTTTAACGAAACAAATTCGGGAGAATAAAAAAAGAGAGCTACCTACATTGTTTGATTTATCTTTCAATGTTTTATTTTTTCTGTGAAAGACACTCTGTGTTAGGGAATAGTTTCTAGCGATGCTAATCTTAATTTTCGTACACACTCATTGACAACACTTAAGGAAGTGGAAAGTCTTTGATATCATCGGTCGTCTTTTTTTTTTTTTGAAGGAGACAAAGTCAATTTTGTTCACACTTGGTTATCTCGTGTGTATTCAATAAATATCACTGTGTATCAAATATCTTTCAGAGTTATTGTCCCGATATACATGCTAAAAGGTATAACGTCCTCAAGTTTTGTACATGAGTGTATACTGATAACTACACTTTTTCAATAAACTTCCAACTATAACACTTTTTTCACACTAAAAAAAACCTCGATATATAGGTCAGACATTTTGAAAGCGCTCACGTTCAAGGCCCACTTTCTGAACTAAAAAAGGTTCGCGCTCCTATTATGGCATGGATGACCTATATCAATCAATCAATACAACCTTTGTTAAGACCTTTGGTCTTATATAATACAGATTCTCCTGAGATATCTACAGCTAATATGTGTGGGAAAAAGAGGGAGAGAAAGAAATTTGAATATACAAAATTATATATGGGAAATATGTACATATAAGAACTATAATGATTATTTTGAACTATATACAACAACAACAACAACAAAAGCCTTTATTTAGGGTCACTGACCCTATACAGGATTCACCAGAGGTATGCATAAGAACAAAGCAGTGAGACAACGGAAATAGCGATATATACAGAGTAAAAAGAGAAAGAAAAAAAAAAAAAAAAAAAACAAGAAAAGGAAAAAAAAATAATAATAATAAGAAAGAGGGAAGCAAGAAATCAACACAAAAAGAGTAGCAGTAAGAAAGTGAGGAGTGAGTATCACTTGGCCTTCTTCTGAGATATGGACTTGTGGAAACCATAAAACGCCGTAGCAATATACTTATTCTGGGTCATATTGTCAATTATTGATGGAAGTGAAGCACAGAGTTGCCCAGTTTTGAGCATAAGGGTTCTTCTTTCTTCTTTCAGAGCAGAGCAATCAAAAATATAGTGAGTGATTTCATTTTGTAGTTTTGAATTACAGAAGGTACAAGTCGGGTCCTCACCGCAGAGCATCTTGGTGTGGTTTTCTCTAAAAAAACTTGAAAGTATTCTAACTTGTGCGAGTAGTCTTACAACCGGGAAAGGAAAATCTCCTAAAAGGTATCCCTCCGTCATGAAAGATATGTGAATGTCTTTGTAGTGAGAGTATAGCTTAGATTTATCCATTCTTGTAAGGTCGTTTTGTATAGATTGGTCTGCCGCTGTTTTTAAGAGCCCTGTAATCGCGCTCCTCAGCGTTTCAGGGTCATCACAGGAAACAAGTGCAGGGGATCCATTATCGTTAAGCAGATTAGTGAGCTTTTTAATGAAACCGATGGGTGTGCCCGAAGCATTAGAGAGTTCCCGTGTTCTATTAAAACATATACGTGGCAATCTGTCACTGCTCATATTCAACACCCGCAGCCAATACTTCAGGGATTTTGAACTATATAACTATATATTATAAACATATAGGTTATAGGTATTGTGTTTTCTCGTTTTATTTTTGTATAAGTTAATGCCAAGCCCTTTCTTTCTTCTTCCCCCTTATTTGATACATTGTAAATAACATTGCTGATTACTATTACTGTATATATCTTCTTCTACTCGGAGAATCTGTATAAGACCAAAAGGTCTTAATAAATATTGTTGTATTATTATCCCTAGTACACGTGGTACAGGTCATGATGATAATCATGGTGGGTAGAAGTTGGCGACTGTTTTAACTGTAAGTGCACCACATGTCTACACACGTGAAAAGCAGGTCGACTTTTGCACTTACAAATATGCCAGAGCCCCGTTTGGTTACTTGTACACTCGCTGGTGGGGTTGGACTTTTACAAGAATCGGGGGCCATTGGAGCATTTTTTTTAATCAGAAAAAAAGTGCCCAATGCGGGATTCGATCCCGGGTCGTAGTGGTCGAAAATCAACGGTTTAGACTTCCATCCTTCCACCGACCCCCTAAACTTTTTGTTGTTGTTATAGGTATTGTCCTGCTATCCTTTTAATATACTGATTCCCGTAAGTTATGGAAGAGGGTAGAAAACACTGAACTCTCTCAACAACAAAAAAACAGTTTTAAAATTGAAGATACTTCGCCCAGTAAATCTTTATATTATCTCGACGTTTCGATAAAAATATTTAGCCCTCGTTAGGAACAAATAAAAATTAAAACAATTGGAAAGAGGGAGCAATCTCTCGAAATATTTTAAGAAAAAAAATGTTTTTTTTTTTTCTTTACAGATCCAGCTACGCCCTTTTATATAATTGGACAGTAAAAAGCAGTCGCTAACTACCCACCATGATTATCGTGGCCTGTACCACGTGTACTAGGGATAAGCAAAAAATATATATATAATTGGAAAGGCGTTAAAAAGTATTCTACCCCTTTTAAACGCCTTTCCAATTGTTTTAATTTTCATTTGTTCCTAACGAGGACAAAATAATTTTTTGTCGAAACGTCGAGATAATAAAAAGATTTACTGTTCGAAGTATCTTTAATTTTAATAACTATAAATGCCGGCTAGGCAACCTCTATATTCATGATAACACAAAGACATAAATTTATCAAAATTCCAAACTATTTAAAAGGCGCAAGATTATTTTTTAAATTAAACAATTTGTAGTAAGGGCAGTAGAAATTGTTTAACTTAAAAAATAATCTTACGCCTTTTAAATAGTTTCGAATTTTGATAACAGATGGCGCGCTAGTGCATCATACAGAAATTTATATCAAACTTTATACACACCATGAAAAAATAGTACAAATGTGATAATGTACTGGGATAAGGTTCATAAATTAAGAAAAGGAAAAAAGGTATCTCCTTATCGGAATAAATATCAACTATTTGTTAAATATTCCAGAATTGGCCAAATACCCATTCTTGATTAATCATTAAAAGCTAACCAACGAATAGTTGATATTTATTTCGATAGATGGCGCAAGCCATCAGCAACTTTCAGTTGCACGATACGGAAATGTTTTTTTTTTTCTTTTATACACACGGTCTGGATGATGACCTAAATTCGACCATCTCAGGTCATAGCAGTAGATTGAGGTCAGGCGGGGTGGGGAAAGACACCCCTACTGTTGGGACAGATAGACAGACCACCGTATCTTCCTTCTACCAGTTGGACCCAACAATGGAGAGAGAGAGACGTAATCATCACACATTACGTAATCACGTTTCTATTGTTGGTGCGGTGGCGTGACGTCACACAACAGCTGATGGTGAGTCGTCGAAACCTGACGTCACAGGTTTACCAGGAAAGCCAACGACGTAAGATATTGCGTCTTTGAGAAAGTTCCAGAACATAAGACATTGTGTTGTGTTTGTGTTCGTTCTGTTTTTGTTCATGACATTGAAACTATGGTTTAACGCTATAACTTTTGTTTTCATTTAATTGAAAGAAAAAAAAAGTGAAATTAAAATAATTTTAATTCTCAATTATGAATGACGCTCTTAAACCGTGCGTATAAATTGATAGTTCCAATTTGAATATTTGTGAATTATCATTTTCCAATCACACACGTAAATATAAATTTCTAAAGTGATTAGTGGAGGAAAATTAGAAGACTGGAAATTTTCGAAAAAAAAAAAAACCGTTTATCATATTCAGAAAGAATTAAATCTTAATTTAGATTTTTGGAAGTGTAAAGAGGATATCCAAAGGTATCTCAATTAGAAAATTCTATATTTTGAAAAGTCTAAATTCTTTCATCAAGTATTATCAAAACACTTCTTTCGTATTCTACCTGCCGCTGATCTATCCTGGAATGGAAAGGAAACAAAAGAAAGGAATAGACAAAGAGACACATATCGACATTGTTGCGTCACACTCAAGTCGAGAAAATTGGGAAATTGCTGAAAATGGAGGTCAAGTGAAAGATGGCGACCAAAATGGTTCCTCTCGAAGTGACAGGAAGATTGCGCTGAAAGGACAAACATCACCTACTTCAATATCTCACTCTTCTGAAATATAATACAACAACAGCAGTCTTTTATTAAGACAGTTTGTACCACATAGACTATCAGTACCGGAGTTCAAGAATGGGGGGGGGGGGAGAAAACAATGGTAGAAAGTATCACTATATGTAAATAGGTAATTAGCTATATACAGTCTTGGTGGAGAAATATAATACTCACCAGATGGCGCTCTGCCATCTAAAATGATCATGTGAGCGCTCAGGATATGTCTTTCTTTTGTTTTTAACAGTCTCTGTGTGTCTTCTAGTTGGAGACGCCGGTTATGTAAATTTTCCCTTTTTTGCTTATTCAGCCAGAAGATTTACATACACCCATACCTCGCTTTGCGTCGGGGTTACGTTCCAAAAAAACACGACGCAATTTGAAACGACGCAAAGTGAAAATATGTGAAGGCGCAATCAAAAACAAAGGTGTTGTCATATTTTAGGAAAAAAAATTAAAGACTCGAATCCAAAACAACGCAACTTCGAAAATCTAACGACGCACAGTGAAAATCAGTAAAAATTAAGCAGCGACGCAATTTCGAAAAAAAACGCAAAACGAAACGACGCAAAGCGAGGTATTGGTGTACTTGTAAATATAATGCTGTATATAAGGATGTGTTAGTTTAATAAACGTGTGTCAGTAACAATCGGGTGTTGGTGAATTATTAGTGTCATCAGTGTGTTGTGGGCACTTTTAAGGAAGCAAATAGGCTTCAATTCGGTTGGAGACCAGAAGTCTGGCAAGAAGATACAGTCAAGCTCTGCCACAACTATTTAGATAAGGCCAGACATCCAGGATGCGGCAAGCTTTCCGAGCTTAGTAAGTGAGGCAGTGATCGCATCCGAAACACTAGTCATCTCATAAAAAAAAAAAACTTAACTTTCTTCTGAAGTATTTTGGACTATATGTAATAAAAAAAGAGGTAACTCACAAAGCTTGAAATATGTTTTAACTATGCCCTAATTCGTTGTTTTAATCTGCTTGTAATGGCTAGGGAATTTACATCAATCTTACTCAGCTGCATATTGGGGTTAACACAAAGCTAAACAACATCTAGTAGTAAATTGAAAACATCAGACTTCCAGGGATAAATTTATCCACCTTATTCAATTTCACATTTGTACTATATATTCACAATTCCAAGGATAAGTATCTTTTTAAAATCTTTCATTTTACAAATCTCTTTACAGGAGAAAACGTGTTCTAGTAGGTAACAGCCGGAGATATAATACTGTACAGTTTTCCTGATCGGCAATGTAGACGTGTAGATGCCACGTTATCGACTTATAATTAATGTAGACGTACGTTCACTAGTCTCTGAGCAGGAATTCTTCAAGTTCAAGAGGGAGATAATGAAACTTTTCTGTCATCGCCGTTTGGTCTCTTGTTGAAGACTAATTAATGAATCAAGGTGCCTAGCTTTCTTCAGGATGACATTACCTGCTGTAATATATCGTCTTTAGCTGGCGCTACCAGCACCTATTGAGTCCTTCCGCCACCTGTGTAAATAGAGATATGCAAATCAGACAAAGAAGAGACACAACCGTAACGTCCAGCGGTCAGTTTATCACTATTTATTTGCATATCTCTATTTACACAGGTGTAGAGGGAACGGTAGGTGCAGATGTAACTGCTTCAATACATGTTTTTTCGCATCCCATGATTCAGGCTTACGACACACACAGCAAGAAACAAAAGCAAAACTAATAGTCACTCTTACACCCAAATACCTTTCTAATCCAGGAATTTATTTCTAATTTTGTCATTTACACGACGCGCGTCATAACCGATAAATATTGACGTTAAGCATACAGAGATTGGGAGAAAACATAAATAAGAAGAAATTTTTAAAGGTTGAAAATCGTTGAAAAAAAAAAAAAAAATCTGGACAGTTGGCGACTTTCGTACGCTCTAGGATCCGTCCGGGTTACGCACATAATGAATGATCGTTGAAATATAGTTGCTGACTTTGAGGGAGAATATGATCTGAGTCGATATCAGTGCCAAGAAAGTCTGTATAGATGAGATGGGAATCCAAACACAGATGGAACAACACTCAAGGAACACTGATGGTAGATGATAGGGACAAATTGCTCTTCTAAGTACAGGAGGAATGTAGGGGAAACACCTTCCTATAAGGTTCTCTTAGGAAGGGAAAATTCCTACACAGCGCCTCATAGAGCGGCTAAGTCAGGAGGGACCGAGCAGAGACCGGGATAAGTCTCCATCCTGATATGGAGGAAGACATTTACTTGTCCTTGAAGTTGGAAACGGCTTCTGAAGACTGATAAACCTACTGTTAGGTCAATGATATATGGATATGGAAGACAAAGGAAAACCATCTCATTATTTTACCCACAAAATCCTCAATGAATGAGCCAACTGAACTAAAACAACTAAGTCTTACCACCAGACAATTGGTTATGAATCAATGACCTTGGAGGAATCTGATTGAGAGAGGAGCTACACCTGTCTTTAAACTGATTCACCTGAAGTAAATAAATAAGCATCAGGAAACAACAAAATACTTTGATGGGTTATAACAAAAATGAGAAACAAAACACAGTTGCTGGGATACTGGCAAAAACAATAACCAACACAAGAAATATCGCAGGCAGAAGCTGAGCGCCATCTATGAACCCATTTAAGAATCATTTATAGAAATTTTCGAAATCCAGCCTCCTTTGTTTCCCTGTAGCACTCCATACGTTGCGGTTACATAGAGAAATGTCATTAAAGCGGCTTTCATACCGGATATCTTTCACATTTTATTTATAATGAAATAGAGCGCCATCTATATATGAAAATTTAAACTATTTAGCGCGATTTTTTTTCTTTTTATAAGAGGGAATATGGTTTTACGGACTATTAACCAACGTGTTATGATTTTTGAGCCCAAAAATGGATGTAAGCAAGCAGGCAAACTGCAATACACTGTAGCAAAGTACCAAGATGCTGAAAAAAATAGACGAAACTCGGGATCGAACCAGGAACCTTTAGATCTTCAGTATTTCTTTTTATAAATAAAACACTGTGCTTCCTTTCTTCCTATGGTGAATCTGTATAAGACCGGTTGTCTCAATAAAGCTTTGTGTGAATCAAAATTGATAATATGTTAATAAAATAATAAATATTTTTCTCCAATAGATAAAACAAGGTTACATTTCACTCAAGCACTCCTCCCCACTTGTTAAAATAAATGTGTTTCAGCAATCCTGGCAGTGCAGAAGAAAGGAATGTGTATAGCCCTAATGTTTACATTTTGTTAGTTTTGATATTCTCTAATTAATATGTTTGTAATTTTGGTAAAGATAATAAATAAGATATTATCTTAATTTGTAGTATGTTAAATAAACTACAAAATAACACCACTGTTTCCAAGATAACACGGCAGATAGCACAATAAACAAATAGACAGACTTAACCTGACCGCTCAAATGAGCTACCCCCCCCCCCCCCCCCCCCCAACCTTTTCTTTTTCTATCCCCATGTACACATTATAGATATCGTTGAAAATCAAGAAACAATGACGTATTATTGCCTTTTCATCCTAAAGTTTGTATTTCTTAATTTTCTACGTGATATTTTGCTGTAGATGCTGTAAAGTTCAGTTTCCAGAAATGTTAGCCATTTGACTGATGAATACATATTCCGGTAAAACTTTTTCAGCATCGTTTTGCCATATAAACACTAAACGTTAATTTCTTCTAAAGCACACAAATAACTCACCTTGTCCTGATCAATCAAAGAAGTCCAACAACATAGAACGTTTCGGACTTCAATCATTCGGTTACATAATCACACACACACATAGATTGCATTTGCTATCACATTTAAACACCTTCATTTACTTTACTTTTTTATTCCCTTTTTTTTCTCCATAAGGCATCTTTCTTACACCAGTTCCTTAGGTACATTAGACACGAAGGCGCGGACTTTATGTTGGGTAAAATATAGGACTACCGTTGATTAAGATAATCTGAAAACACCCTCTCCTGTGTCTGTTCTCCAAGAAAGGAACGACCTCTTCGAAAGCTAACATGGAGAACAGACACTTTAGCTGCCGACATGATTTCATTTTCCTAAGACTTTAATCATCGGCGCTGACGTCACCAGACCGTGTATTATTATTGTTTTCTTTTTGGTTTCGGTTTTGGCTGGCTCGTTTGTTTTGTTTTGGTTATTAGCTTTATGTCGTAAGAACAAGACATTCCTTAAATGTAAATCTTTGTTTGTAATTGACAATAAATATTTGTGTATGTGTCACGAGGTTCATTACTGAAGCATGTGAGTATAAAACAGTCTTTGTTATTTTAAAGCGATACCGCGTCATATATTTATATAGAAAATGAAAACATTCAAGACGCCAATGTTTCTTTCACACATAAATCAAATGTTAAATAACGTCGTCAAAATTCGAAACTATTATAAACGCGTAAGATTATTTTTTAAAATAAACAATTTCTACTGCCCTTACTGCAATGGAAAAATTTATGGGAGGGCCTGGCTCATCAATGGTGAACCCTCCCAGTGATTTCGCTAGTTTAATCTACCATACCGCTGTTATATTGCATTTTTCGAATCGAATCTCCCATTAATTTTTCCATTACAGTAAGGATAGTAGAAATTGTTTATTTTTTAAAAAGAATCATACGCGTCTATAATAGTTTCGAATTTTGATAAAAGATGGCGCGCTAATGCATCATAAATAACGTCGTATATATATTTTTCGTTAAGCCTGTTAATTCAGACGCAAGTTGTTAGCGCTTCATTTAACAACGGTACACATATAACATGGCTATCCTTTCAGTATTGTTATGGTAACAGCGACGATTCTGTTACATTGTCTCCCGTGTGACAGAGTGTGTGTGTTGTCACCTTCTCTGGGATTGAGATGTCAGCTCCGGCCCCCAGCAGGATCTCCACCACCTCCGTGTGGCCCAACTCTGCTGCTAGATGGAGGGCTGTCTGTTGTCTCTGAAACACCACATCTCAATCATTCTTCTTGATAGCTTCACTAACTAGGCAGAATTTTGGCTGCAAACGGTGCACTTTTTTTAGCATTTGTATATCTATCAATGCGAGTATTGAGTACTAAATCTTTTATTTTTTTCATGTTTGTCCTCAATCTTTAATATTTAACATGAGCAGAATACAAAGGTACACCCTTCTTCCATCAGTTTGTAAACCTTCATTTTTTATATATAGAGTACTATTAATTTTATAATAAATGCCTGTTTATCTTTTTTTTTTTTTTGCTTATCCCAAATACACGTAGTACAGGCCATGATAATCATGGTGAGTAGAAGTAGGCGACTGCTTTTACTGTAAGTACACCACATGTCTACAGATGTGAAAAGCAATTCGACTTTGCACTTACATGTTTATCATATAAATGATATAGACATGGTTTTGACATTTTACAAAATACAGTTAGTTAAAAGCCCTGGCAACATGTTGTTATGGCTATGGAACATGTTTTTACAGAATTGATTGCTGACCAGAACTCTCTGCCATCTTCTGTGCCAGCTACTCGGAGATATGTATCTAAAGCTGGGACCTTCTCCATCTGTGAGATATGCAACTCATAGAGGAAGTGGCAAACAGAAAATCTTGAACCGCCCTCTATTTCACTGATGATAACATTCACAGTGATGATGAGGATCAAGCTAACAACTGTCCACATTCAAGGATGTCAGAAATAATGGAAACAACTCTGATGTAACGAGAAGTTCCAAAGAACCTTCTGGATTCCAAGACATTCAGCCACCAGGTTGGACCGTAGATGTTTGAAGTTTGATTGTTATTGCCACATACAAGATGAGATGTGCCCCTCTAACAATATGAACACATTCATGTCATGGCGATTGCTGCTTCCGGAATGTGCAATCAATATTTCAGATATATGAATATATCGTACATTTACCTATATCAGTGGGATCAATAAGTTCTTGATTTGATAACGTTTTGGATTTTTTAAAAAGATGAATATTGAAAACGCGGGCAACACACTATTCGAATTCTACATTTGTAAACTCGGACAACAACGCAGCCAAGAGCTTATTTTAAAAAGTTTGCGCGAAACATTCCAGACTGTTTATTTATTCAGTGAATTTAGTCCTGAGAGCGAACACCTTCCTGTCTCTCTGTATGTACATAAGTCTGGCGACAGGGTGATGTATCACAGAAGAAGTACCGTAACAAACTACATTTACCTTTTTATAATATACCATATGCTGTACCTACTAACGTAGTTTGATCTACACATTGTCACAAGAAATCGCTAGTTCAACCAGGAACGAGCAGTGAAGACCAAAGATTCCTGCACCTTAGCTAGCTAACTTGTGTCCGCTGTGTTTTCCAGTAGTTCCGAGATGAGTGATTCCTCCGTCCTCCAACCAACAACGGTACAGTCTTCCCAGAGGAGAGCTAGGGCAGTACTTCTTGAGTTCCCACCATTGAGGGGGGGATTTAACGTCCTTTGTGTAAGATAGCCATTAGTACCATCGATTTTATACACATCAGACTGTGGTTTATTTATTTACTTATTTTGTTACTTATCTCTCAAGAGCGCACACGTGGTACAGACCATGATAATCATAGTGGGTAGTTAGAGCTTCTCTATTACTGTAATTACACCGCTACATCCTGCCCAGAAGTCCTCCTCTACGTGAAGGGCGGAAGAAACAGCACAAGTAAGGGACTGTCCTGTAGGGTGAAGTACGGTGAGGACAGCCCCGAGCCGCTACAGTAACCGTGAACAGGGAACTCTGAAATGTGGCTGACTAACGGGGCAATATCTCCCCCCTTTCCATGGAATGGACAAGACACCGCCACATATTTGTACATGTAGAAAGTATTATAGTTTGAATTTTACACGTACAAGATGTTAGATCCCAGTTTAGTTACTTGTACTCACTGGTGAACATGTTCAATAATCGAGGACGCAAGAATGAGGCCAGTTTGACACAGCGGTAAGGAGAGAGATGGGGACTTACGGAGTTCTTGAGGTTGATGGAAGCTCCTTTCTGGATGAGCATCTGCACCATGGTGGGCTTGTTGCCCAGCACGGCTAGGTGGAGAGGGGAGTTGCCGTGCTGCCGGGAGGGACACCATCGTGTTAGCTCTTACTTCGTATATGCATATATATGTTATATTATACACGTCTTATATATACATGTAGTAATATATACTCTTCCAGGAATAATAAAGCCAACCTACAGGCAACCCAGAGAGAGACGGGAGGGTAAAGTCCGGTCACTTGAGACACCAGCGACATTTCAAGGGGCGACCACTGGGGTCCGTCTGGTAACACCTCGGGAATTTTAAGACAGTTGGGGATTGTGTGCGACACGAACGGCCGCCCGGCTGTGCCGGTCCCGTCTCTCTCTCTCTCTGGTTGCCTGGGTTCCTCTTCCAACTTGCGGTGTGTTTCTTTCCCCACCTTTTATACCACATACATGTAGTAATAGATGTCAATATACACTAGATATTCATATGTTCCATAATTATAAAAAGTGAAACAGCCCCAAAATATAGATACAATTCAACGCGACAACTTGACCATCATGTAATACAAAACAAAGCATCCCGATATACATGCTAAAAGGTACAACTTCCTTAAGTTTTGTCCATGAGTGTATTGTCTGAATCCCGATATACATGCTAAAAGGTACAACTTCCTTAAGTTTTGTCCATGAGTGTATTGTCTGAATCCCGATATACATTCTAAAAGGTACAACTTCCTTAAGTTTTGTCCATGAGTGTATTGTCTGAATCCCGATATACATTCTAAAAGGTACAACTTCCTTAAGTTCTGTCCATGAGTGTATTGTCTGAATCCCGATATACATGCTAAAAGGTACAACTTCCTTAAGTTTTGTCCATGAGTGTATTGTCTGAATCCCGATATACATTCTAAAAGGTACAACTTCCTTAAGTTTTGTCCATGAGTGTATTGTCTGAATCCCGATATACGTGGTAAAAGGTACAACTTCCTTAAGCTTTGTCCATGAGTGTATTGTCTGAATCCCGATATACATGCTAAAAGGTACAACTTCCTTAAGTTTTGTCCATGAGTGTATTGTCTGAATTCCGATATACGTGGTAAAAGGTACAACTTCCTTAAGTTTTGTCCATGAGTGTATTGTCTGAATCCCGATATACATTCTAAAAGGTACAACTTTCTTAAGTTTTGTCCATGAGTGTATTGTCTGAATCCCGATATACATTCTAAAAGGTACAACTTCCTTAAGTGTTGTCCATGAGTGTATTGTCTGAATCCCGATATACATGCTAAAAGGTACAACTTCCTTAAGGTTTGTCCATGAGTGTATTGTCTGAATCCCGATATACATGCTAAAAGGTACAACTTCCTTAAGGTTTGTCCATGAGTGTACATCATTGATTGGTCGCTATTAGAAATGTTTATTAATATAAATCATTTTTAAAAATTTATGTTTTCCTGGGTTATATCGCTGGTCGCGGTAGGCGAGCTTTGCGCTTTTTTTTTAAATTTTTGGCTGCCCAGTATGAATGATAGCGAACACACGTATTGACAGAAATCCCCCGGCGAGAAGATATCGAATTCATCGCAGAGTTGATGACTAAAAACTGAGGAATCAGAAAAAAGACCATTTAATGGAGAAATCCATTGTCAACAGCGAAAGTTTAAAATATGAAAATATAAAGACAATAAAGTTTTGACAGCGTCAAATTCTTTTATTTCTTTATAAACGAAAAAAAAAAAAAGGTGAGTTTATGCAGAAAATTTCCTTTTAATCTTCACCATTATAAAATATATTAATAATCGTTTTTTAATTATATGCATAACTATATAAAATTGAAATATCTCCCATTGTTTTAACTATGGAAACAATAAAGTTAAAGGAAGGTTGACGACCCCAGAAATAGACGTAACAGTCTGACCCCATATCACTTTACATAGATGGACTTCAAAAGTTCAACCTGTGACCCCAGTAAGGAAAACTCTGGCTAAGAGTTCGGGGCTTGTTAAAGACAGTTGGAATTGGTGTCAAGTGAAACTAGAGCTTTGTTTACATTCTAGACACATTGAGAGCTTTGTTTACATTCCAGACACATCGAGAGCTTTGTTTATATTCTAGGCACACTGAGAGCTTTTTTTACATCCCAGGCACATTGAGTCCTTTGTTTACATCCCAGACACATTGAGAGCTTTGTTTACATTCCAGACACATTGAGAGCTTTGTTTACATTCCAGACACATCGAGAGCTTTGTTTATATTCTAGGCACACTGAGAGCTTTTTTTTACATCCCAGGCACATTGAGTCCTTTGTTTACATCCCAGACACATTGAGAGCTTTGTTTACATTCCAGGCACATTGAGAGCTTTGTTTACATATCAGGAACATTGAGAGCTTTGTTTACATTCCAGACACATTGAAAGCTTTGTTTACATCCAGACACATTGAAATCTTTGTTTACATCCTAGACACATCGAGGGCTTTGTTTACATCCCAGACACATTTAGAGCTTTGTTTACATTCTAGATACATTAAAAGTTTTGTTTACATTCCAGACACATTTAGAGCTTTGTTTACATTCTAGATACATTAAAAGCTTTGTTTACATTCCAGACACATTTAGAGCTTTGTTTACATTCTAGATACATTAAAAGCTTTGTTTACATATCCATACACACCGAGAGTGAGATGGGAGTAACACATGTGCAGAGTTTATATCCAGAAGATTAAAGAATGAAGGTCGTATTACCTTCTCCTTGACATTGAGGGAAGCCCCGAACTGCAGGAGCACCTCCACGATCTCAGCATGTCCCAGCTGGGCGGCCAAGTGGAGGGCGGTTCTTTGTTTCTGTCACATCGAGCTGTCGTCACTTTGTGTAGAATTGACACAAGTTCCTTAATATTTGGAGAAAAAAAAAATGTATAGAACCAAGTGTACGCCCTTTTTTTAGAAATTATTTTAAAAAGTTATTCCCTGAAAAAAAAAAGTTTTAGAAAAAGAAAGATGATATGTAAATAAGTAATATTTGAAAAAGAAAGAATAAATAATATTAATTTGCCCGTTGAAGAGCAGAAATTTTGCTCGAAAGCTTGCGAAATCAAAATTAAAAGAAACCCTTTTTACCTTAATATTATTTATTCTTTCTTTTTCAAATAATTTCTAGGTAACTTTTACTCACATATAATGTAAATAATATCACAATTCATTTAAATGGATATTAATTAAATAAGTTATATATGTAGATTTATATATATGTTTATATATATGTATATATATTATAATATATGTTTATATATAGAGAGAGTTTTCCTAGAACAAATTGTTTAAAGTGTAAAATGTTATTAAAATGTTGTCTCTCTTTAAACTTCAAAACCTATATACAACAATAAAGAAAAGCAAATAAAAAATATATATTAAATAAAAAAACAAGCAATAAAAACTAAATATATATTATATTTAAAAAAATTTAATAAAAATTTAATTAAATAAAAAAAAAAATTAAATATTATATTAAAAAAAAAAAATGCGACGGCCGGGAATCGAACCCGGATCAACTGCTTGGAAGGCAGCTATGCTGACCATTATACCACCGTCGCTCGGTATCCGGGGCCTCTAGGAGGATATTTGAGGACTCCCGCTGTGTTGAGTCTCGGCTTACTGTCACAATGGGAGTTGACAAATCCTTTGTCCTACTTTGTCATCTTGGACTTTGAAACAACACGTCTTTTCTTTCTTAACACTATAATTGTTTTTGTATTACATCGACAAAAAAAAAAATTCCCGTTTATTTCTAAAATAATATAAATTATATTTAAACATTGTTCTTCTCACTAAAAATATTTTATCAGTTTTTCGCATAAGAAAATAATTTCTATTCGAAAAGCGTTAGAAAATTTACACTGCTAATATAAAAAATGCAACAGACAAAAATGTTAAAATGATGCATTGGCGCGCCATCTGTTATAAGAATTTAAAACTATTTTTGAAAGTGTATGTTTCTTTTTAAAAATAAAATAAATGTGTCAAAGATAGTTTGAATTTATTATATAAAAAATGTTGTTTTAGATAATATATATTTATTTAATCCATAAAATTGTGAAATATTTTATATAAATTCTTGAATATGCTGTAAAAAAAGAAGTCGGTGGACGAGTGGGTAACACCCTCGAATCCCGACAGCCATGAACCGGGATTGAATCCCGTATTAACATTTTGTTTAATATATGAATAACCTTTATATAACTGAACTTTGTAGAAATATTTTTTCTTCACAAGATGCAACCGTTTACTCAATAGTCTACTTCTTCACTGGTGTTCTATGCACGAAAAAACGATGTATATAGTCTTTTGTACATAGCTATTCTTTCCTTTTCTTCTTTTTCTGAGCGAGGATTCAATTTCTTCCCCTGCTTCTCATTTCTTTTTAGATTCATTTCTAACAGGAGTCTGTATAAGACGTAATGTCTTAATAAAGTCTTGTGTGTGTGTGAATAACCTTCACATATTATTTATTATAGATGGGATTTTGCCGGGAGGAAATTGATCTAAAGAGACAAGGGTCACCTCTCCCGTCAAAATAGACGTCTAAAACCAGACACCATCTATTGACCGTCACCGCAACTAGCGGCCTCGGGTCGGTGTCAAAGCCACAACACCAGCTTTGGCAAACTGAAAAGCATTCACCTAGAGACCCGGCAAATTTCCATCTATATTTTAGCCATAGATATGGCCCAGCCGCTTTGCCAGCTAAACACCTTTTTGGCAGATTGTCAAGATTCCATTAGATCCCGTGTGGATCTCATGGAATAAAGTTCGCCCTAGACTGACGAGGGCCATTAGCCCGAAACCATGGTCTCTAGGTGAATGCTTTTCAGTTTGCCAAAGCTGGTGTTGTGGCTTTGTCACCGACCCGAGGCCGCTAGTTTCGGTGACGGTCAATAGATGGCGTCTGATTTTAGACGTCTATTTTGACGGGAGAGGTGACCCTTGTCTCTTTAGTTATATTATTTATTGTTGTAAAATCATAAACTAGGTTGTGCTCTTGTTGAGCGGTATCTATTAAAGTGATTTTGGAACAAGACTATACTGTTAGAGCACATTAAATGTAAAAACTTAACATTGTGTGATATATGTAAAACTATGGTATGTGAGCAATAGTTACCCAGAAATTATTTGAAAAAGTAAAAATCAATATCAGGTAAAAAGTTTCTTTTTATTTAAATTTGCAAGCTTTCGAGCAAATATACTGTTCTTCAACGGGCTGATATTCTATGTACAATCTTTAAATAATATATATACACATGCTAATAACTAAGGTTTTCAATTATTCTGTATAAATATTATTTAGAGATTGTACATAGAGAGAGAGAGAATATTAGCCCGTTGAAGAGCAGTATATTTGCTTGAAAGCTTGCAAATTTAAATAAAAAGAAACTTTTTACCTGATATTAATTTTTACTTTAAAAAAAAAAAAAAAAAAAAAAAAACCTATGATTTACAAAAAAAAAAAAATACACTTTAATTTTGAGAACTAACAAACTTTCACGAGCAGACAAAACTAATGTATATCAACAACTTGAGCTTTTTCCTCTTTACATTACAACACTAGAAAGTAATGTAATAACAATGTCTTGAGGTTTCATTTTTTTAAAATAAAAATTCACACACAAACTCCAGATAATATTTTAAACTATAAGCGAAACATTTACAAACTTTTCTATTGCCTCCTAAAATGTTATAAATGTACGAAGCCTAAAAAAAAAAGGTTAAGAAATATATTTGACCACAAAATTAAGTATATGAAACTTTTAAATAATAAATAAATGAGAAAATAGACAAATAGGAAGCAAGGTTACAATTCAATATGCAAATCAGCCACCCCATAAAACGTCATTCAGTTTTTTTTGTCAATAATTATTTGTATTCTCTGTCACAGAATTTATTGATTTATCACTCACAGAAGACGTAATTCTAAACATCAGGAAGACTGGCCTACTGAGGTAGCTAACTTCTTCTCTTTAAATCCTTCTGTAATATCCAGAAAAAAAGGCTGTGTAAGCTATTACTTGAGAGTTAAACAATCTCCAGAATTCCTGTCTCAGACCAGCCGACAACCCCTGATCAAGATAGCTACAGAAGATTATCGTAAAGATAAAGGCTGCCTGGCCGGCGGCATTCATAGTTCTTGAAAATAAAGATACTTCGGCCAGTAAATCAAGGTAATAAAAATATTTACTGGTCGAAGTATCTTTATTTTCAAGAAAGAAGATTATCTGCAAAGTGGTTAGCATGAGTGATAATATTGTACTTTTTTTTCCTGCATGTATCCTACATTTCTGCTTGAAGAATCTGTATAAGATTAAAAGGTCTCAATAAAGGTTTTTGTTGTTGTTGAGTGGTGATATTGTATACATTTCCCTATCTATTCATTTAAAACGATATACACTCATGTACAAAACTTAAGGAAGTTGTACCTTTTAGCATGTACAGTATATCGGGATTCAAACAATAGCTCTGAAAGATATTTGATACACAGTGACCATTATTGAAGACACACGAGATAACCAAGTGTGAACAAAATTAACTCTGTCTCCTTAAAAAAAAAAACAAAAAAAAAAAAAACAAGACACAACCGACGATATCAGACTTTCCACTTCCTTAAGTTTTGTTCACGAGTGTATATATGTAAATAGGTTTACAAATAAGTGATGGAGTGACAACTCCGAGAAAGTATTAGGATCACGTGGAACGCATGTTGTTGTGACATCTAGACAAAAATGACAACAACAGACCATGTCCACAGATCCGGTGTCGCTGCTGTGCTCCAGTAGAACCCGTGTCGCCATCTCGTGGCCATTTTCTGAAGCAAGATGGAGGGCGGTCTTGCCTTCCTGTACACACACACGGCTCTGACTCTCTTAGCACGGCTGTTCTTGGTAGAGCCTTAACGTGTGGTTATTATTATTATTAAAAACAAAACAGACATATCCTGACACGAATTCGATGAGTCCACGCTCCTCGAGCTGTTTTATAGCAGCGGCCTCTCCCAAAGGTCCTGTTTAACACATCTAATGCAAGCCAAAATGTGTTCTGGAGCTACAGGTGCCAAGCTACATTTTGGGAAAGTGGCGTAGATTTTGTTATTATTTTCTATCTTCAATGGGTTGAGATGCCCTGTTCTAAATCTTGTAAGTGTTGTTTGATGCTGTCTGATGTTCAGAGCTCCACCTGGATCCACTCCACTATACCACTATCGCATTCCATGAGATGGGAATTCTAACTTGTGTGTGAAAGAGATTCTTCTCAACTAAATTATTAAAGAAAAATTTATTGTAGAAAACACAATTTATTATTTATTATAGATTTCCTCAAATTTTACTCGTGATGAAGAAAAAAAACTGGAAAAAGAAGATTTTTAATTTTCAAAGAGAAGGGGGAGCAGAATGTATAGGTCTCCTGGGTATTGGTGGTTGTGTTGATCTAAGAGCTGATTGGCGGAGAGAATCGTCGCGAGGGAAGATCCAAAATTTACATATTAATTGAGAAATCTCTCGAGAAGGAGGAGGCATGGAATAATTAGAAACCGCGTTTGTATTTACACAGATGGTCCCAGAGCTGTTGGTGGCGGGGCAAGCAATGGTGTGTGTGGCGATGTCTGGTACATCGCTAGACTGTTTTTTCATCTACTATGCGTCTTAATCACGATATGTGTAAATAGGTATGTATATACGCGGTATAAAAATGGCGTGATGGAATAAAATACTCCAGAAGTGATAAGAAGGGCTATGCCCCTAGAAAAAGACGTGTTGGCACGGCCCAGAGAAATCAGATTGTCCAGCGAGACGCTGGGTATGGGTATGTTATCGCATGCCGGTTTATGGACCGAAAGGTCTGGGTGGCCACTGCTCCAAGGATGTCCAGCGAGACGGCATCAATCTCTGATACTTGAACCCCAACTGCCTTTAGCAATAAATATCCCAGGCCCTGTTTATAGCCGGAGTGATCCCTACAAGGTCATAGGTTGAACCTTTGAAGTCCATCTATGTAAAGTGATATGGGGCCAAGCTGTTACACCTATTTCTGGGGTCGTTAACCTTCCTTTAACTCGGTATTTTTTCCATAGTTGCAATAATAGGGGATATTTAGATTTATATATATGGTGTCCGGTTTATGAGTGATTTGATTGGCTGTTCACTATAACGTGATCTTAAATAACCAAATTGGCGTTAAGTTGGCGTCAAGTGCAAGTAACCAAACGGGACTCTTACATCTTCTAAGTACAAAAGTCGAACTGTGCTTTCTTTTACATAAATAGATATGTGGTGAACTTACCGTATACACACTCACAAACCTCTACCCACCATGGCTTGGTACTACATGTGTGGATATGTGGTATACCTGTAGAATTAGCAGTCACAATCTCCTTACCCACCATGGCTTGGTACTACATATGTAGTAGACATGAGGTGTACTTACCTTATAAACAGTCATAAACCTCTACACACCACGGTTTAGTACTATATATGTAGTAGACATGTTGAGTATATATACACCTGTAGTATCAGCAGTTACAAACCACTGCCCACCATGGCTTGTGTATGCAATAAAGAAAGCATATCCTGACCACGAACACATGTGCTTTTTTGATGGCAAAGCGCCATCTATATATATATATACTTGTAGTATTGGCAGTCAACATAACTACCACGACCATTTGTCCAAAATGACAACACCATGGCATTGACTCACGTCATCGTGGCAGTCCACGTGAGTGGAAGCCTTCAGCAGTTTGGCCAGGACCTCGTGGTTTCCCTGCTCGGCCGCCAGGTGGAGGGGTGTCCGTCGTGCCTGTGTGTCACCAGAGGTCAGTCCCTCACTGCCACACTGTCACCACCCACCTTGTCCCGAATGGAACAGTCCGCGCGGGCTCGGATCAGCCGCTCCACTGTCTCTAGGCCGTTGTTCTGGGCCGCTAGGTGGAGCGCGGTCTGGCCGTTCTGTCGACACACATGTTCGGTTTTACTTCCCTGAGCGACAACCTCCCTGTGCGACCGCATCTTTCTGCGACCACTCCCCTGTGCGACCTCCACACTGAGCGACCACCTCCTTGTGAGACCACCTCCCTGAGCGACCACCTCCCTGAGCGACCACCTCCCTGAGCGACCTCCTCCCTGTGCCGCCACCTTCCTATGCGACCCCCCCTCCTGAGCTACCATCTCCCCGTGTGACCACCTTCCAACAGGATAGGGAGTTAGAGCTGTAAGGAGGAGTCACTGTCAACATTTCGTCAATGGTATATGCAAATTAGCGACATAATAGAATTATATGCAAATATATTTTTTCAACTCTGAAACCCAAGATAGGATAATAATTTTGTGATGAGAGAGAAAGATAATTATCTATGATAATTCTATAATAGTAGTAATTGTTGTTTTAATGATTGAATTATAATTCAATCATTAAAACAACAATTACTACTATTATATTATTTATCTCTATATAAAAGAGTCAACATATATTTATTCATTTGTTCCTTACACGTCGCCTCTATATTTAACTAATCTGCCTGAAATTTTAACAATTAAATAGAGCGGAGTCTGGAAGAGGTTTTTGTCACATTTCAACCAAGACAAGAATTAAAATTAACCAAGTACCAGGCTAATTTATTTATAGTCAGAAAATGGTGATAATATTGATACATGATGTTTGATAGGCAGGAAACAGATTCTCTCGACGAAACATTCACTTGGCCCGCTCCAGGAACCCGGGTTACATCAAGATGGAGATTGACTCGAGCAGCATATGTAAATAAGGAAGGTTTAAATGGGCAGCCTTTCTCACTTTTTTCTATTAAAAAACTTCCAACAAAAATTTTCTAAACTTAACAAGTAGTTTTTTAGATGAAGCTTCAGTTTAAAATATAGGAAAGCCTATTCACATATTACATATTAGAAATGCTGGCTGGAAGGAATTAGACCCTTTAGTTTGAAAATAGCTAATATCAGACAAACTTGCTTATTTTGGGATAAGAAAATGTAATGCTAATATTGCCACATTATATTCGTTAGAAATGCATTTTTATAATAAAATATAATATTAGCCTCTTCTATGAGCAGGTCTAAAACGACATTTAGTTCCATGTGCCCTTTATTAAAGTTTTATATTAATTCTGAAAAACACAACACACATAACACACCACGCACAAACAAATACAACACACCAACACATATAACACACAACGACGTCATGGCGAGGCCGGTTGCCATCGGAGGCCTCGGCCTCCTCGACCTCGCGACCCAGCTCCAGCTCGCCTGCCTCAAGGGGGGGGGGGCAGGTCGCGCTCCGCGGGGGCAGAAATGCCTTCAGCTGGCTCATCAACAGCAGCAGCAGCGGAGAGGAGCCCTGGATCCGCCCTCTACCAGACGGCGCGCGCCTTCAGCCCCGCCGTCTCCGGCTGCTGAAGCTGTGGGAGGAGGCCTCCAACATCCTGGGCCTCAACCACCGGGCGGTCCCCACAGCTCAGCTGCTGGACCTCCCCATCATCGGCGGCTGCCGGTTCCTCCGCCCTCCCGACCTCCTGGCCCCCGCCCGCTGGCGCGGAGCCCGAGTCCGGGACCTCATCGTGGAGGACCACCTCATCGCCCGCCCTACGCGCTCGACCCTGGCTGACGCCGCGGCCCTGGGCGCCTTCTGCCGGAGGCTGACCTCCAAGAACGCCGTGGGCTTCGGGGCGGAGTCTCCACCTTCATCTGCTTCTTTAGCTGCGACCGTGGTGCTGCGAGGGACGGCCACGCCGTTCCTCAACGGCCTCACGACCCGCTCGGCCCGACGGGCCCTGGATCGCCCGCGCCTCGCCGCCACGCCCATCTCAAGGTTCACCTCGAGATGGTCGCCCACCATCGGTCCACCACCATCCAGGATCGACTGGGCCTCGCTGCGGCGCTGCGCCTTCTCGGGCTACGAGGCCGACGCGGCCCTCAAGTTGGCCCTCCACGCCCTGCCCCATCCTGCCTCGGTCGGCCCCTCCTGTCCTGCCTGCGGGTCCATCGACCGTTCCCTCGGGCACCGTTACTGGTGCTGCCGCTCCATCAGGCCTCTCATCAGAGAGGCCTTCAACATCATAGGGCGGCCCCCTGACCTACAGGCTTGGATCGTCGGCGGGTCCGGCCTTGAGGACGACGCCCTTTCCATCCTGGCGTCGGCAAAGTTGCGAATTTATCGCTACTTTGTCCAGGTTGGGCTCGGAGAAGCAGTGGAGGATCCGCTCATCGCCTGGTCCGGGACCCTCCAGCGCCGAGGTTTCTTTCCTCCATCTCCAATTATATATGTCATATATGTGATGATTTAAGACCATGGAATTGTTGTAAATAGTCTAGATATCTACTACCACATGTTCCACCCCATGACTGTATATAACTTCTTGTGTACTGCACATAGAAAGCCTCAACTAACATCAATCTGTACCGCGTAAGAATCTAATAAAGTATCGCAACTGTACAGATAGAAGGAATGGAGACTAACAGGAGAAAATTAAGGTTAAAACTAATCAGGCTTAGGACAGAAGTCGAAGCAAGGCCTAGCAAAAGAGGCTTAAAACTAGCCCAACTATAAATAATTTACAAGACAATATTTCCTGGGCAAGACCGGACGTATCTTGTGACCGCGGAAACCATAAAAGTCGAGTAACGCCCCGTATTTCCGGAACAAGACCGGACGTATCTTCCGTCAAAGGCAGTAGCAAAGACCAATCAGAAGACATCACCTAAATAGGTCAACCAATAGAAAAAGGCCATGTGACACCTTTCGACCAATGGGAAAGAAGACGGGTCTTGGTGTTAAATCGAGAACCTAGATTAGGCAGTATACGCTTGGCTCTCAACAAGGTAACACTTGCTCTAAAGATCTCCCTCTCTCCTCATCCCATTCCTTCTTGACGTCAGACGCTTTTTAGTGGAATCTCTGTTTGTTTATTTCACCTTTGGCCCAGCTGTGTCGCCTTCCACCACGACTGCACGGTAGAGTTGACATCGAGGTTCGTCTAGCATCAGGTAACACTGGTCCCAGAGGTCCCAAGATATCACAGACTCCCCCGTCCCGAAGAGTCGACAGGATTGTGGACGCCAAGGTACAAGTAAGCAAATAGACCACTGTCTGTACAGAAAGATGGAACAGGGAAGAGAGGAGGATTCAAAGGAGCCCATGAAGAACGATCCCGACTACGAAAGTGGCGAAAACACCACTATTCCGAAGAAAGAAACCACCCTCGGTAGGACGCAGGAAGTTCCCCCCAGCCACGAGGACGCAACGCCCCCACCGCCGGTGTCAGATGTCCTGGGGAGGTTGACCAAGACGCTGCATTAGCTTTCTGCCGTGACCGGACATCGCGAGAGGTGGAATCGCTACGATGGTTCATACGAGGCGCAGAGCTTCTTCACCAACTACGACGCCCAAGCAGATCGGGCCCAACTACAATACTCTACAAGACAAAGAAAGCCACCAGACCTCCTGCAAGCACCCCTCCGAGTTACCAACACGCGAGCGTATGTTACCTGCTCCCCCGGCCATCTCTAAACCACGAGCCCAGCGCAAACAATGAACTCTGACTGTCCCAAGGAACCTCCAACCACGGCACAAGACCAGGACTGTCCCGACATACAAGACAGCACCACAGTAGGTTCCTCCTTCTATAATTTTTGTTGAACAATTGCTCGTTCGAGCTGAACTGTCCAATAATGTAAACCTACTCTACTACTTGATACAGAAGCATCTATCGCTATAATTATGCAGAATACTTTTAAAATAATAGAAATCAGTTTGTAAAAGAAAAATACCTGTCCATCCATTTAACTTA
Organism: Cordylochernes scorpioides; assembly: GCA_030710605.1. NCBI lineage: Eukaryota > Metazoa > Arthropoda > Arachnida > Pseudoscorpiones > Chernetidae > Cordylochernes > Cordylochernes scorpioides. Next base: position 13,159,695 of record CP092865.1, read on the forward strand.
ACTATTAATGCCATAGCTAACAATATTTTCACCATAGATTATATCTTTTTGATCTTAAAAATAAGTAACATAACGCAGAATCTAAAATTCCATATAATCGATACACCATTGCCTTTTGTCATTTTATTCCTTAATTCCATAAAAAGATTTCTACTAATTATAAACTGTCCTCAGCTACTCCTGTATCAAGATAACGTACCTCTACCAACTACCTTATACAAATTCACCTCGTGCAAGCAACACGTGTCCCATGGACAGGTTAATAAAACTGTCCCATTTACTAAATTTTCCCCTCCTATAACGGGTTGCTCACACGTGGTGAACTCCAACACTCTTATTTAACCTCATTATAATGTTCCTAATCCCATTTTCAACGCCCCTATGTCCTTTTCTTTCATATCTTTGGACAGAAGTAACTTAAATCACAGCCTTCCAAAACTATTCCAATCGTTAAATTCCCACATAACTACACTCCTTCCTTTTACACGCATAGTTAATCAGCGACAAATCTCTCTCAACAAAATAAACAACTCCCTCTCTCATCACTTTCTCCAATTGGCAACAAAATTTTAGTGCGCGACTCAACACCCAACTCCAATTTCGAGCCACACAAGCTTTATAACGTCGCCACACTAAACACCCACAAAAAAAAAAAAATCACATTAAACGTGCCATATCCACTAACAATAAATATTCTCGATATATGTTCGTACAACCAGCACCCATGACTTTAGTAAATTTGTTATTCTTAGTGAAACAGGTTAGATTTTGTACAAAACAAAGACTTCACGTGACACCTTTTCATTTACAATTTTTTCGCTTCGTGTCACAGAGCTACGCCACAAAACTCTTTCACTTCTCAGGCCAAAGACTCCTTCATCACGCCTGTGACACCTTTAATCACACATTGTCCACGTAGATAGTCGCAATTTCATTCAATTCTAACCTGATATCATTGAATAACATTTTTACTAAGTCCGCCAAAAACCATTCGATTTAATATCAACAGATACAATATCCGAATTTTCGAAATACAAACACAAATCGAACAAATGCTTGAACACAGGATAATTACAACCTCTGTATCTCCCTATGTCAATCCCATAACGCTTGTCACCAAACGTGACAAATCAAAACGCTTTTGCGTTTACAATTATAGAAATAAAATCCCCAAACGTAGTCCGAATTAACAGACCCAATCGACCCCTAAATAAAGAAGATGATACAGTTCATGTGAACAAACTTAAATACTATACAGAAGATATCTTATTCCTCGCGCCCCAGCCTCTAATTCCAACACCTCGCGTAACACCTGATGTCCACTTGATAGAATTCGGCCATTTATGTCCCACCATATTTGACGCGCAGAAATCCCGTCTTATACCCCCGACTTGCTCAGCGCCTTTTCTGCACCTTAATGCAGAGATCTTCCAATAAGTTGGAAGAAAACAAGCAGCCTCGCAAAGGGCCGCCTGACCTAAATCCGGAATCACATTAAAAATAGGTTCGCTCCCCCTCGCCCCCCCGAGCAAACAAACAGCCGACATCTTGTTACCGCCCGTCGCCACCCCGATGTCACTCTAATGGATTTTCGCTACCTATTAAATTAAACATTAGTGCGTACATTTACTAACAAATCTGTTCACTAACATTCTCTCGCCCTCGATTAACTTGTCCACTTAACATCGACACTTAGAACCAAGGACAACATTTTACCTAAAAATCACACACACCCACACATGTTTAAAAAAAAAAAAAAAACAACAACAACCCTTTATCGGTTAGAATAGATCGCCGTGTTTCTCCTGCACACACAGAATAAATGCCGCTTTAGGAAGAATCACGTTTTCACCTAAACGTGGCGCAGGGAACAAAAAATCGACAACATTAGGACTCAGTTAGTTTCACAGTTAGAAACAATGTGACCCACGAGTCACGTCAAACATAAAACAAATTCGATAAGTTAGAACAACTTAGGCCAACAAGACCAAAGATATCGCGATCGAGGACAATTTAAAGCTCTCTCCACCCATCCTAAAAAACAGGAACATTACATTTGGCCTACAACTTTCCATTCTTTCACGATATATAATTTCTATGTATAATCTTACTTACTCTTCTTTCTCGATGAACATTTTTTAAAAATTTTTCATTTTAATAATCTTGTATATAATCATTATATAGCTCTTATAATTGATTTTTTTTTTAACGTCAACCAATCAGTTTAGATTATTGTCATTTTATTTTATTTTTCTTTACCAAAACTTATTTACTTTTGCTTTATGACTCTATTCTATAATCAAATTTATATTTTATCTTTCATATCTAATAATCTCAAGTTTATATTTTTTGTTTATATCTCACTAATTTGCATTTTGTCATTTTATATTTTCTCTCACTTTCTAAATTAGATGTTATTTACATTGTTTCATCTTCCGCTACCATGTCAATGCTATCGAGTATATTATTGCTCATTATTAATTTTCATTTAATATTTTCACTTTCTATTACCCCTTATATACTGCTGTAGTGTGTTAATCTTTGTATCATATCATCACTATTTTTACTTTTTTTTAAAGATTACTTTGCATTTAACTTCGCAATTCTATTTTCGATTTTTCAAATCCTTTAACGCTATATGCAAAGCCTTAATCTCGCAATTTTATATCTCAATTATATATTATTTTATAATCAAACTAAAAATCATGACCTAAAAACAGGGCAATCTTCAATAACCGCTTAAACAAACACTTTAAAGGTTACTTCTTAATAAATACTAACCCTTTTCCGCAGGAACTTTTAACTCCTTCGCAGGCTAGACTTGACCTACTTTGATTTCGTAATTAACAATCTTGTCACACCGTCCCCCGGATTTACCTATCCCTACTTCTGGCTTGGATACGTGCAAATTGTATTTTTTTTTATTCCAGGGCACTCTCATGCCACACGCTGGCACATCTTTTTTTTTATTTTACTCTTTTTCTCGCTAAGCCCCTGACGACTCTAATTAAAACTTTGATTTCTGGTCACAGATCTACGCCCTCATTTATCCTGCATGCGTACGTCTTAACGACTAATTACTAAAACCCATAACAATCCCCCTTATCTTACTTTTCGATTGTGGTACTGTAACTTTATTTCGGTCCTTAAATTTACATGTGAAACATGGCCTAGGTTCTCCGCGCCGTGCACATTAAATGGTTTGGGACTTGAGTCAAAGTGACATTGCCTCAACCAAGTAATAACTAACCCCTCAACCCTTTCTAACGCCCATCACGAAGAGATCATGATTTTCCCATCCAATCGTTTTTATTTTCACCTATAATCATTATATGTTCTCTATTAAATATTTTATTCATATTTTTATTTTTACTTGTATGTTTAATATTAGTTGTTTATGCTTTATTATCTCTTATGGATATACAGAAATCAATCCCATGTTATATACCAACTCACTTTAATTAATTTTTAAAAAAATTACTTCCTTAATAACAGTCTTCCTATTCCGCTCTCTTAAATCCCTCCATATGAACCCTCTCACATCCGGGGCCATCTGTGATGATTTAAGACCATGGAATTGTTGTAAATAGTCTAGATATCTACTACCACATGTTCCACCCCATGACTGTATATAACTTCTTGTGTACTGCACATAGAAAGCCTCAACTAACATCAATCTGTACCGCGTAAGAATCTAATAAAGTATCGCAACTGTACAGATAGAAGGAATGGAGACTAACAGGAGAAAATTAAGGTTAAAACTAATCAGGCTTAGGACAGAAGTCGAAGCAAGGCCTAGCAAAAGAGGCTTAAAACTAGCCCAACTATAAATAATTTACAAGACAATATTTCCTGGGCAAGACCGGACGTATCTTGTGACCGCGGAAACCATAAAAGTCGAGTAACGCCCCGTATTTCCGGAACAAGACCGGACGTATCTTCCGTCAAAGGCAGTAGCAAAGACCAATCAGAAGACATCACCTAAATAGGTCAACCAATAGAAAAAGGCCATGTGACACCTTTCGACCAATGGGAAAGAAGACAGGTCTTGGTGTTAAATCGAGAACCTAGATTAGGCAGTATACGCTTGGCTCTCAACAAGGTAACACTTGCTCTAAAGATCTCCCTCTCTCCTCATCCCATTCCTTCTTGACGTCAGACGCTTTTTAGTGGAATCTCTGTTTGTTTATTTCACCTTTGGCCCAGCTGTGTCGCCTTCCACCACGACTGCACGGTAGAGTTGACATCGAGGTTCGTCTAGCATCAGGTAACACTGGTCCCAGAGGTCCCAAGATATCACATATATGTATATATTTTTCTTTCTTTCTCTCTTTCCTATATGTAATATATTTCTTCTCTCTCTTTGATTGGAAATTGTAATATTGTCTAAGATGACAATAAATATTTTTAATTGTCAAAACCCAAGTACACACAACACAAACACACACAACCCAAGTACACACCTCCGCTTCCACCACCTGCCCCGATGGAGGACGACGTCGATCTGATGCCGGAGTTAGATACAATCTTCAATGAAATGATCACTGACCCCGGCTTTGAGCCCCTGCTGGAGCCAGGGATTTCCCTGGATGCCGTCATGTTTGCGGTCTTATACCGCGAAGATAGATTGGATCTACTCGGGGATCTCTCACCTGAGCAGGGGAGTAACCTCGCGGGCTTCCTTGACGCTGCTTTCGAGCGAACTAGGAACAGCCATCCCACCATTCGCAGGGGAATGCACAAGCTAAGGATAGCCTTGCCCTCCTGATCAATGTACATTGTTTGCCCTTTTGACTCCTCGTGAGTGATTATTGACCAGCGGTCAATAGAAATTATTTAATTGTCAAAAAACCCAAGTACACACAAAACAAGTACATAACCCAAGTACACACAACCCAAGTACACACAAAACAAGTACATAACCCAAGTACACACAACCCAAGTACACACAAAACAAGTACATAACCCAAGCACACACAACCCAAGTACACACAAAACAAGTACATAACCCAAGTACACACAACCCAAGTACACACAAAACAAGTACATAACCCAAGTACACACAACCCAAGTACACACAAAACAAGTACATAACCCAAGTACACACAACCCAAGTACACACAAAACAAGTACATAACCCAAGTACACACAACCCAAGTACACACAAAACAAGTACATAACCCAAGTACACACAACCCAAGTACACACAAAACAAGTACATAACCCAAGTACACACAACCCAAGTACACACAAAACAAGTACATAACCCAAGTACACACAACCCAAGTACACACAACCCAAGTACACACAAAACAAGTACATAACCCAAGTACACACAACACAAGTACACAACACAAGTACACACAACACAAACACACACAACCCAAGTACACACAAAACAAGTACATAACCCAAGTACACACAACCCAAGTACACACAACCCAAGTACACACAAAACAAGTACATAACCCAAGAACACACAACACAAGTACATAACACAAGTACACACAACACAAACACACACAACCCAAGTACACACAAAACAAGTACATAACCCAAGTACACACAACACAAGTACACAACACAAGTACACACAACACAAACACACACAACCCAAGTACACACAAAACAAGTACATAACCCAAGTACACACAACCCAAGTACACACAAAACAAGTACATAACCCAAGTACACACAACCCAAGTACACACAAAACAAGTACATAACCCAAGTACACACAACCCAAGTACACACAACCCAAGTACACACAAAACAAGTACATAACCCAAGTACACACAACACAAGTACACAACACAAGTACACACAACACAAACACACACAACACAAGTACACACAACACAAACACACACAACCCAAGTACACACAAAACAAGTACATAACCCAAGTACACACAACCCAAGTACACACAAAACAAGTACATAACCCAAGTACACACAACCCAAGTACACACAACCCAAGTACACACAAAACAAGTACATAACCCAAGTACACACAACACAAGTACACAACACAAGTACACACAACACAAACACACACAACCCAAGTACACACAAAACAAGTACATAACCCAAGTACACACAACCCAAGTACACACAACCCAAGTACACACAAAACAAGTACATAACCCAAGAACACACAACACAAGTACATAACACAAGTACACACAACACAAACACACACAACCCAAGTACACACAAAACAAGTACATAACCCAAGTACACACAACACAAGTACACAACACAAGTACACACAACACAAACACACACAACCCAAGTACACACAAAACAAGTACATAACCCAAGTACACACAACCCAAGTACACACAAAACAAGTACATAACCCAAGTACACACAACCCAAGTACACACAAAACAAGTACATAACCCAAGTACACACAACCCAAGTACACACAAAACAAGTACATAACCCAAGAACACACAACACAAGTACATAACACAAGTACACACAACACAAACACACACAACCCAAGTACACACAACACAAAGTACACAACCCAAGTACACACACACATACGGCGGCGGGAGAATCCAATAGAGAGCAACCGAGGATCTTGACCCTGTGGCCACGTGGTTGGTATCGATCCTACGTGGGCGGATGTCCTCCTTGGCCGCCGCGTGTTTACATCCCATCGACAGACACCGCGCTACTGTCCTGTCTGTAATATACGTGGAACCCGACGCGATTCTTTTTTATCATCAATTCTTTACCAAATAACGACTTGAAAAAAAAAAATCTCTAGATTAGAATTTATTCAAAATATAGGTATATTATTTATTAACAATCTATGCACTGTACACTGTAAAACTTTAGATAAAATGATCAGTGAGAAGAATGTACAAGAGTCCCAGATAGAAAGAAGTTAACCTCCCCAGACCCCACGTTGCCTGATGCAACATCTTACAGAAAGGTCTAGAAACTGTTCCCCCAATTCTTGATACTCAGAGATCACTGTCCAATCCCCTCTCAGTAAAATACAATGGAAAACCTGTGTAGTGGTTGAAGGGTGGTACATACACAAGCCTGTTACTGTCATCATCTGACCAGAGATGACATTCTGGGACACCAAGCGGTGGGAAAACGCGGCACAAGATACAACCTGATGTATCACCTGTTGGTAGTCTATTAATGTCTCCCCCAGGATCACAATGAAAAAACCCTGGATTGAATTGTTAAGGACCAGGATTCATCTGACGCGGCTTCCAAGTCAGTCTGCTGGACGTCGATGCTCACCCCTCTCCGACCCTTTTTACCGGTTCTTGCTTCTGTGAATGTCCACACATCGACTGTGATTCTATGTTGTTGTTGTTTCTTATCCCCCCTTGTGTAAAGATTACACGAATTCCATGAGTTCATGCTCCTCGAGCTGTTTTATGATAAGCAGCGGCCTCTCCCATAAGTCCTGTTTAGTACATCTAATGCAAGCCAAAATGTGTTCTGGAGGTGTTCTTTTGTTACATAGGTAATCAGCTTTCTTATCTCGCTTCATTCTTAGGCCTATAGATGAGCCCTTTCTTCCAAAACTCTTGCCTGTGTCATTGACGTCATACTAAAATAAGTCTATCAATAATTTAATGGTATAGATTTTTGGGCTATGTTTGTATCAATTCTATAATGTCTCTGCAGAAATGTGAATGGAGAACTGAAAGAAGATCTCAGAACTAGATCTTTATATCTATATATACTGCTGGATCTTGTTTGATTGACATGATATTCAGCAATATTTTATCTTCCAATTTTTTAAAATTATTTATTTATTCATTGTTAAAATTAGTTGCAAAGTATTTTTCACTGATATGCACTCATTGACAAAACTTAAGAAAGTAGAAAGTCTTTAATGTAGCCGGTCGAATATATATATTTTTGTTATTGAAGGAAACAGATGCATTTTTTTGTTCACACATCTCGTGTGTCTTCAATAAAGGTCACTGTAATATCTTTCAGAGTTATTGTTTGAATCCCGATATACATGCTAAAAGGTACAACTTCCTTAAGTTTTGTCTATGAGTGTATACTTGTTGATACTTTCTACCATTGTTTGTACTTTTGTCAAATTATATTGTCAAACATTTTCAGTATTTTCTGATCAGTTTTTAGCGGGAAGAATGTTGTTTTCGTTTGTTAGTGAACCAATCTCTCACGTCTTCTCATTGGATGAATGTGGCCATGTCTGTATATAAGAGAGGACTAAGGGAATGCGAGGGGGCCCAAAGCTTGGAGAATTGGTGTGGAGAAGCTTAAAGTGTTTTTCTACGTGGTTTTTCGGTGTCTGGGGATCTCTTCGCATCCCGGTGTGACCCGAGTCCGATCCCTACCAACGCTACAATAAAGATAAGTACTGTTTTGTTTTTATTTTACTAAATGACGCATTTTATTGACTTCCTTCTTGTTGTTGTACTCTTGAGTGTACGCTTTTCTGTGTATTAAGTTACATTTACTTTAGGCCCTAGTATATTGCATTTTTTTGTGTGATAACCCGTAACAGTAACTTTTCTCACTTTTTCCTTTCTTGGATTCCGGGACAAGTCTATATAAGACACGGGGTCTTAAAAAAGGCTGTTGTAGTTGCTGCTGATATACCGTCACCGCAAACTAGCGGAGTCAATGCCACAACACTGGCTTTGGTGAACTCAGAATGCCGACCGACCGGGAGACTATGGTTTCGGACTAACTGTTCTGGTCAGTCCAGTGTGGATTTTGATTTCATCATATTCGCGAGGGATTCATTAAATGAATCTTCAGAACCTGCCAAATAGGTGTTTTGAAGGCTAGGTTCAATTCTACGGACGAAGCATTGGTGGAAAATTGTGTTAAAGCTCTTAATAATGGGCGCTTAGTTTTAACATCCATTTTGACAGTAGAGGTGACTTTTATATTTGTATATATAAAAATGGCATATCCTGACCAGGAGCACATGTGCTTTACAGAAGGCAGAGCGCCATCTGGTGGAACAGAAATCAACTAAACATTGATTTAGCCTGTTCCCTGATATTTGACCAACCCAATTTCTTGATTTATCAAGAAAGTTGATTTCTGTTCCACCAGATGGCGCTCTGCCTTCTGTAAAGCACATGTGCTCCTGGTCAGGATATGCCATTTTTAATATTGATTTCAACACCTGATCTTTTTATCTTTTATTTTTTCTTTCGTTTTTTAATATTTGTATATGTGAAAATAATAAAAATTAAAATAATAAAAGATCAGGTGTTAGTATTAAAATAATATAAAAAAAAGGTATATCCTGACTACGTTCACATGAACTTTTTAGATGGTAGAGCGCCATATAGTCGAACAGAAATAAACTAAATTAGGGAACAGGTTAAATTAACGTTTAGTTGATTTCTGTTCCACTAGATGGCGCTCTGCCATATAAAAAGTTCATGTGATCGTGGTCAGGAAATACCTTTTTTGATTATATTGGTTTGTTGTATATTGGATAGTTGTTTGTGAACTTTGATTTCCGATAAAAAATCATATTTAAAGTTCAATTCATTTTGTAAATACATTCTAAACTTTCTACAAAATCCGGATCTCTAATGTTTTCATGCGTTGAATAATGTAAGTAACTTATGTAAATAAACTTTTCTCTTTGTTTGGCACAAGTATCCCTTGCGGGATATAGCACTTTGGAAATAAAATAATTGGAAATAATTGGATTATATTGGTTTATATTCTACAATATTACACAATGAGAGTTTTATTGAATATATCAACGTGGGACAGAATGTTCTTACTTTGTCTGTGGCGTTGACGTTGATGTTCTCCACGGACTCCAGGACGAAGCACACGATGTCGTGGTTCTTGTTCTGTGCGGCACAGTGCAGGATGTTGTGACCTTGCTGTACACACACCGTCGTGTGGATGGTTGGACTGTATAAGACATGTCTACTTATAGATTCTTATAGATTCTTGTCCACTTGGACTAGTTTAACAGAAGAACTCAGAGTATAGTTAAGAAAAATGAAAAAGAAGATGGCTAGAAGACACACAGTGTTTTTTGTACACTCATGAACAAAACTGAAGGAAGAGTGGTGGAAGTGAAGAGAAGTGGAAAGTCTTTGTTGAAGGAGACAGAGTCCATTTTGTTCACACTTGGTTATCTCGTGTGTCTTCAATAAAGGTCACTGTAATATCTTTCAGAGTTATTGTCTTAAACCTGATATATATGCTGAAAGGTACAACTTCCTTAAGTTTTCTCCATAATTGCATATATCTCACATCAATTGATTTATATCTCCCGGACATTAATTAAACATTTATAATGAATAAAACGTCGCCTGATGCCAAAATATAGAAGTCCAGAGATACATGAAAGCTTGAGACAGTTTTAATAAAATAAAAAAACAGAAACTCATCTCCGGAAACCTTTTTAATTGTTTATTTAAATAATTGCATATATATTGTGATTAATTATAATATCAGTTAAGATGATCCCGTATCTAGTGGCCCACTATACATGAGAGAAGATGTTCTGTCTCCTCCATATTACAGATGGCACAGGTTGGGAAGATCCTCACTCCACAATCAAATGTGATTCACGTAGTGTATCGTCCCTAGACCCGGGGATACACACTTGTGTTCTGGTGGCTTACTTGGATCATTGCCACAGTGATCGGTCTGCATGGTGCGGCCGTTTAGTAGGACTAGAAGACCATGTTTTAAATGGCCAATTAGTCCAAGAAAGCACTAGTGTATTGTCCTGTTTTGAGACGTCCTGTCCGACAGACTTACCCTGTACTTGGATCATTGCCACAGTGATCGGTCTGCATGGTGCGGCCGTTTAGTAGGACTAGAAGACCATGTTTTAAATGGCCAATTAGTCCAAGAAAGCACTAGTGTATTGTCCTGTTTTGAGACGTCCTGTCCGACAGACTTACCCTGTACTTGGATCATTGCCACAGTGATCGGTCTGCATGGTGCGGCCGTTTAGTAGGACTAGAAGACCATGTTTTAAATGGCCAATTAGTCCAAGAAAGCACTAGTGTATTGTCCTGTTTTGAGACGTCCTGTCCGACAGACTTACCCTGTACTTGGATCATTGCCACAGTGATCGGTCTGCATGGTGCGGCCGTTTAGTAGGACTAGAAGACCATGTTTTAAATGGCCAATTAGTCCAAGAAAGCACTAGTGTATTGTCCTGTTTTGAGACGTCCTGTCCGACAGACTTACCCTGTACTTGGATCATTGCCACAGTGATCGGTCTGCATGGTGCGGCCGTTTAGTAGGACTAGAAGACCATGATTTAAATGGCCAATTAGTCCAAGAAAGCACTAGTGTATTGTCCTGTTTTGAAACGTCCTGTCCGACAGACTTACCCTGTTGACCGACCGACAGCTGGCCCCGTTCTCCACCAGCATCTGCACGGCCTCTCTGTGGCCGAACCACGCCGCCATCAGCACGGGCTTCATACCGTACTGGACACCGCGGTACTGTTAGTTACACGACATCGAAGGTAGTGTTAACCTTAAAATAAACATAAATGGCGGATGCTTCTTGAAACACGAGAATTAAAACGATTTTTTTAAAATTTCTATAAAAAAACGGGGCGAGATTTCAACTCCTCAAAAGGGCTTTTTTCCCTTCACAGCCCTAATACGATATATATATATAAAGCAATGAAGCGCCATCTATATATAACGAATGAAGACATTAAGACGCGAATGTTTCTTCTCACAAATAAATCAAACTTCTACTGTCCTTACTGCGAATATATATTTTTTGATCGCAGTGTGTAAGAATAGTAGAAGTTTGATTTATTTGTGAAAAGAAACATTCGCGTCTTAATGTTTTCATTTGTTATATATACATATATATGTTTGAAAATAGAGCAATCCATATATTACAATATTTAAAAATGCCTATTTTGGATCATAAAGTTTTTATTTCCGATATTTCGTGTGGCAACTCGCCAAACTTCTTCGGGGAACAAGATTGTTTTGATAAGCTCGCGTATCAATTCACGCGTATGTACAACTGCTATAAAATTTTAAAATATCCAAAATCTACAATATGCATGTCTATAAACATAATTGATAATAATAAAATGATATATAAAATATTAATATATAGAGAATAAATAAATATATACATTTAAAATAAAAGAATTGAAAATCAGTAATTTGTTATATATGTATAGTAGTGGGCTATATGGTTTTAAATTGTAAGTATAGTTGAGGAATGTCTATTTTTCGGTTGATACTGTTTTTATCTTCTATATAAACAATAAAAATAGAAAAAAAGGTCAGGTGTTGATATTAAAATATATATATATATATCCTGACCGGTCACAGGAGTATTTTAGATTAAGAACGCCATCTAGTGGAACAAAAAATCAACTAAACGTTGATTTAACTTGTTCCCTGATATTTGGCCAACCCATTATAGTATTAGGGTCGTTAAGAAAAGCCTTTTTGGCTTAAAAGACAAACGGATCTTTACACAAGTGTAGTTTTAATTACCGTGTTTTAGATAAGGCGTGGAATGTATTTGGAGGCAGTATGATGGGCGGTCGTGTATTGAAGGAAGCACCAAGAGACAAGAGTTTCAAAGAGAGAGAGAGAGCATCAAAACGGTGAAAGAGAGGGAGGGAGTGTCCAAGCAATCCTGTGGTCGCTACAGAAGTCTTCTCACGACCTCGAGTGAGATTCAGGCTGCGTCTGGTACAACTATATCAGGTCCCTTGTTTTCTGTATTTATATTTGGACCGTGCGGAAGGGTGGCGCCTCTACTCGACGGGGGCTCCTTTAAAAGGGCGACAGGTATATCAGTCCTGGCCATTGAACGATATGTCTATCCTGGCTGGCTCTGTTTCCACAATATAGTGGGAAAACAAAGGAACACAGTGAAGCCTCTCATGAACAACCATCTCTCAGAGCGACCATCAAGATGAATTGACCCAACCTCTAATAAGAGTCTACCTCCAGGAGAGACCAGTAGTATCAATATGATGTTAGACGGTCTCTTGTGTGACAGATTACTACAGAATTTGGCCATGTGGCCAGGGATGATATAGAAATTGGTGTCCTTGTATCCCGAGCTGTAAGCTAATTTAATATAGAACAGGTTCGTGTCGTACAGGTCTAGTTTGGTGTGGTACAGGTCTAGTTTGGTGTGGTACAGGTCTAGTTTCGTGTGGTACAGGTCTAGTTTGGTGTGGTACATGTCTAGTTTCGTGTGGCACAGGTCTAGTTTCGTGTGGTACAGGTCTAGTTTGGTGTGGTACAGGTCTACTTTTGTGTGGTACAGGTCTAGTTTCGTGTGGTACAGGTCTAGTTTCGTGTGGTACAAGTCTAGATTCGTGTGGTACAGGTCTAGTTTCGTGTGGTACATGTCTAGTTTCGTGTGGTACCGGTCTAGTTTCGTGTAGTACAGGTCTAGTTTCGTGTGGTACAGGTCTAGTTTCGTGTAGTACAGGTCTAGTTTCATCCACCACCACTACCAGGTTGTTTAGAAGACTGACCTTGTCCGTAGCCTCGATGTCACACTTGGCCTGGATGAGGAGGGTCAGGATGTCCAGGTGACCCTTGGAGGCGGCCCAGTGGATGGGTGACCGGTCCATCTGTTGTCACATATTTACATACTCACCTTTACGACAGTTAGAGGCCGGATATAGCACAGCTTTTATAAACAATCCTACTAACTGAAGCTATGGGACAAAATTGGAACAAAGTTTGTAATTTCCAATTGAAGGATATATCTTAGGCGATTTTTTTACACTCATGGACGAAACTAAGGAAGGGGGAAGTGTTTGATGTCGCTGTTTTTTTTAAGGACACAGAGGCATTTTTGTTCACACTTGGTTATCTCGTGTGTCTTTAATAAAGGTCACTGTAATATCTTTCAGAGTTATTGTCTTAATCCCGATATATATATGCTAAAAGGTAAAACTTCCTTAAGTTTTGTCCATGGGTGTATTTCACAAATAAAATAACATTATATCGTCCTTATTGTAATGGAAAATATATAGGGAAGGCCTGGCTCATCACTGGGAACCCTCTCAGTGGTTTCGTCAGTTTAATCTACCATACCGCCTTAATTCGAGCTTATTTGCTAATATAAAGTATGTGTGTGTGGAACACTGGAGATAGGATTTGAGGACACAGTGAAATATATATAAATATTAAAAACACACAAAAAAGGCATATTCTATCCACTCACATGAGTATTTTAGATGAGAGCGCCATCTAGTGGAACAAAAATCAACTAAACGTTGATTTAGGTTTGTTCTATAATATTTGGCCAACCCACTTTCTTGTAAAATCAAGAAAAGCCAACCACGTACGCGTTTTGGGCTGTTGGTCCTCTTCAGCATAGTGCAGCCTATACCTAAAACAAACTAACGACTTCTGAAATCGGAGACCTTGTCCTGTCTTGGGCGCAACGGACTCTCAATAAAACTTTATTGTTTTGTTTGTTTTTATATGATGGACAAGCTGGCAAGTTGAATTGGGGCTGTTATATATACAATTTATAATTATAATTATACATATATGAAATTTTAGTCTATATTGAAATATTATGATGCATTAGCGCGCCATCTGTTATGAAAATTCGAAAATATTATAGACGCGTATGCGTTTATCATATGCGTCTATAATAGTTTCGAATTTTCATATTTACATATATTGCTACATATATATGTCGCGTAGAAAATAAGTTAAAGAAGAGAAGTCGATGTTAAAATTAAGTAAAGTTTTATTCTTAGTAAGACAGTCTCGATCCACTCAGCCGAGATGATAGAATAAATAGCTCAGTACAAACAACAAGTATGTAGCCTGCTTTGCATAAAACAAAAATAAAAGAAACGAGATATAGGAGGAAATATTTACATATATAAAATTAAATGCCGCAATATTAATAATTCTATATACAGTTACGAGCGTCATGCGTTCTTCATCTCTGTCACCGTTTGCTTTTTTTTTTTTTGGAATGGCCCCCTCCTATTGGTTGGCTACGATCACGTGGCTACGATGGCGCCGCCACTACGCGAGACACTTTGTTTTTGACTTTGCCCCCCCCCCCCCCCCACTCGCTTTTTGGTTTTTGTAACTATTGTGTTGGAGCGGGTCGCTCCTTAAATAAATGCATATATTAGTTAATAACTAAATGGAATCCTCTCTTTCTTTTTCCCAGTAAGAGACGCCTACGAAAGCCAACAGTACATAGACAGCTAAAGCACATAGGCTATAGTTATGAACTAATATATGCATTTATTTAAGGCGCCAATTTATAATTGTAACAAATAGTATTTGAATAAAAACATTCAATTGGGTAAAACACGGGCGTTGCCCGGGTCATTCGGCTAGTATACAATATGGGGGAGAATTGTATTCACGTTTCAAAAGAATAATGCATTTTAAAGTGAGAGAGTAGTCTCTTTTATCACATTGTATGTATATAAAGAGAGATTTTAAAATTTATTATTATTATATTAAACAGACACCACAAATTTGATATTTTCATTCAAACATACCAATATGTAAATAGAATTATTGTAAAGAACGAAAAAAACAAGTCATTTAGAACCCATAGAGTGAGAGAAATATATTTAGATAAAAAGCGCTAAATGTTTTATTTCAATTAATGAATAGAAAATATTGACTTTTTTAAGGTTCATGGTTCACTGGATACTTTAACACACATACAGACACACAAAGAGAACAAACAAATAAATAAAATAACATTAGAAAACACGCTGCAAACAGCACTTAATGACAGCCTCAACAAAGGGGCTCATTATGTTGGTCAAAAATAAATAAAAGCGGGAAAAATCATTGAATAAGAATAAATATTTCTAGAGAATTTTTCAATGTTGGGAATTTTATGCATTTACAATAATGAATTCAAACATATTTGAAGAATATATTTTAAATATATATAACTATATTATATAAATAAATATTTATATATAAATGTTATAACAGACGTACTCTAATAAATATTTTTATAAGTAATTTTTGATCGACTTTTTAATATAATGCAAGTTTAACACAGAAGCCAAAACTGAACAATTAAATTATCATTTTTATATAAGGTTGTCCCAAAAGTTCGTTTTTTTCTTAAAATGTTGTTTTTTGATATTACTTAGCGAATAATATTATTACGGCAAATACATAATAATACAATTACTTTATACATATCGGTGAATAATATTATGGCAAATATAATTGGTATTTAAATTTTTGTGTTTGTGTTTACCAACTTTTGGGACAACCTTGTAATTATCAGTATATATTATAAGTGGATAAATTAATTATTTTAACAATTAAAAAGGTCAATATGGGAAGAAAAAAGGAGGAAATGAAAGTATAAAGTATATATTGGTTTTTAACATCAAATTAAAGTTTTTTAAATTCAAATTAAGGATTTTTTTATTTCAAATTGAAGATTTTTAATTTCAAATTAAATTTTATTAATGTAATATTGAATATTTACAATAAAAATGAATACTAACAAGAATAAGAATAAAAAAAAAGTTAAATAAAGCAATTTGGACAAAGTATTTAATGCAACGGTTGTTCTGCTACAGCCAGCGGTAGTTTCCTAGACATGTCAACGTAATAATTGTTGCAATCAGTAGAAGTAACAGTGGTCACTTTAATTTGAAATTAAAAATCTTTAATCTGAAATTTAAAAAAAAAATAATATTTTAATTAAAAAAAAAAACTTTAATTTGAATAAAAAAAATATATATTTTAATTTAAATTAAAAAAAAAAAAACTTTAATTTGAAGTTAAAAACCTATATTTATATTTCAAAAATAGTTTTTAAAATATTATTTTTAAACACTAAAAGACTATAACAAGATTCCCGCAAAAGATAGAAGCTTTGGCGGTTACGCGTTATTATATGTAATTGTTTGAATATATATTATCATAGTTCTATCTTTATCTCTTTTTCTACTACACTCTCTTCACCTCTTCCTCCAGCCCCTTTTTCATCCTATGTTCCGCATATATGACGCGTAGTTGCCGAAGTTTTGGCATGAACCATGTTATAGCCCTTAATTAATTTTTAAATAAATAAAATTATATTTTTGTGAAATCTTTAATACATATACACACACAAAGCTTTATTAAGACCAGCGGTCTTAAACAGATTCACCACAGGAAGAAATAATAGATGGAGTTCCTATACTCCAGGCAGCGCAGCACCCACCAACAGCCTCCTGGTCCGATGCATGTTCAATGGCCACACGTTCCTTTGTGCATACGTCAGGGTTAGCGAAATATTTAATATATATACACCTATCCCCCGATTTACACGGTAGATACGTTCCTGAGAAAAACGTGTAAATCGAGGGATAGGTGTATATTAAACTATCAAATCTGAATAGGTGTTCGCCCCCTCATGAATCAGAGCCTCCCAATATTCTTTTCAACATAGGTAGTATAGAGTAGAATATCGCATTTAGTATAGTGCGATAAAAACAAAAACAAAAAAAAAAACTCATTTGGAAAACCGTGTAAAAACGAAAACGTGTAAAACAAGTACCGTGTAAATCGGGGGATAGGTGTACTCTATATTTTTCATTTCCCCTCCTTTTTTATATTCATTTTAACCATTAAAATTGTTACCTTAGCTAATTTATCCACTTATAATATACTGGTAATTCATGTACCAAAAAAAAAAAGGCACCTCTCCCTTTAATTATGCCTAAGAACGATCCACTATGCATCACTCTAGTAAACAACTTTACTAGTGATGATAAATAATGAGCCGCAACACCAGTTTTGGCAAATTCAGACAAAAATCCAACAATTAACACAAAGCAATAACGTGCCATCTATACATATAAAATGAAAGGATTTAAAAGCACGAATGTTTCTTTTATACATAATACAAACGTCTACTGTCCTTACTGCAATGAAAAAAATATATTGGGAGGGCTTGGCTCATACAGTATTAGAGCTCTGAGAAGCAGTGGATTAAATTGGCGAAACCGCTGGGAGGGTTCACCACTGATGAGCCAAGCCCTCCCAATATATTTTTTCATCGCAGTAAGGGCAGTAGAAGTTTGTATTATGTATAAAAGAAACATTCGTGCTTTTAAATCCTTTCATTTTATACCAACAACCTGTATACCATGGTGGCTATAGGCCCTCATCAGTACAGGGACGGCTTCGATTTCATAACATACTATGAGAGAGGTTATGATATCGGTCGAATTTACCAAAAAGACGTTTAAGCTAAAGAAGTGGCAAGGGCCGATTTTCAGGTTAGAATACAACCTAAAGTTGCAGGAGGATTATATGTATGTACCAAAGGGAGAGGTGCCTCTTTTGGTACATATATGTGGCAATATAGTGGTAATAATGTGGTGAGGAGAGAAATAATCACACGACGAGTTGGTAGAGCAATAACCCAGGCAGCCAGCCGAGAGAGAGAGAGAGGGAGCGAGGTTCTATGCGCTGAACGGCCGTTTGTCGTGTGTGGTCACCCCCCGGCTATCTGTCCCCAGGTGTTGACGGGCGGGCCCCTTTTGCCTCCCCCTTTGGAATGTCGTGATGTCTAAAGTGTCTCGCTTTAGCTGCCCATCTCTCTCTCGTTGACTGTAGGTTTGTTTTATTAATCCTGGAAGAGCATATATTATGACATATATATAATCCTACCGTAACTTTATGTTGTATAATGATAATTATATTACGATGCACTAGCGCGCCATCTGTTATCAAATTACGATACTATTTTAGACGCGTAATATTCTTTTTAAAATAAAACAATTTCTACTGCCCTTACTGCAATGGAAAAATTAAAGGGAAAAAATGAGCCAGGCCCTCCCTTTAATTTTTCCATTGCAGTAAGGGCAGTAGAAATTGTTTTATTTTAAAAAGAATATTACGCGTCTAAAATAGTTTCTTAATTTGATAATGACAATTATAAAAACTATAATTTATATATAACTCTACGTTTTATTAATATAATGAAAGATATGAATAATATATTATACCATTTCTCAAGAGGCTTACACAATATGAAAAAAAAATACAGTTAAACCTATCTATAGTGCCCCCTCTTGGGACTCATCAAAATAGGGTGCTATAGAGAGGAGGTGCTATGACAGGTCACTTTTAATGTAAAATTTTTACATTTTTTGTTTAAAATCGGGCGCTATAGATAGAAAGACATTATTTAGAAGGGGCACTATAGACAGGTTTAACTGTATATAAATTATAATTTTTTTCTCTTAATAATTTTCTCTCTTTTGAATAAATATTTTTGGGCATCTCATTTTTAAAAAAGTTTTCAAATTTAATTAAGAGCCAAGCTAAACGTAAGATTAAAAAATAAAAATTTAAGATAATTATACAGATATTTAAAAGAAGCGCATTGCCAGTAAATTTATTTATGTAAAATTTTAACGATAGATGGCAATTGAATTTAATTTACTAAGATAATTATACATTTTTTGAAAATAGAGCAATCCATAAATAAATATTTAATTAAAAAAGGCATATATTGGATCAAATTATAATAATATAAATAATATAATATAAAATATTGGTAAAATAAACGAAATTTTGATTCAATATATTCCTTTTTAATTAAATAATTATATAGTTTACAAACAAAATCTATACGTATATTAAATTTTTCTATTTTCTAATGATGAATAGTGTAATAACTTGGAAAAAGGATGCGAATTGTTAAGAAAAAAAATAAAATATGCAAAAAAACTCTATGATTGATTAGTTTAATTTTGACCAACAAAATTTATTCTTCCTTTATATAAAAACGAAACAAATAGCCAATAATTTCTTAATCAATAATTATGCGTTTTTTATATAATGCTGATTTGATTTCATAAAGATAATTAATGAATATTTATTAAGTCAGAAAACTCGGATTTTCCTGGAAAATTTCTTAAAGATTTCTTGAAAAAAGCCATGGTCCACCTGTGCTGTGTGAGCAGAAGAGCTTAAATTGACTTGTTCCATTATATGTATGTTCCATATGTAAATACCTGTTTTCTTTCCTCTTTTCGCTCTCCACTTCTTCCATCCATATTTCTAAATCCATATTCTTATTTTCCATAGGATCATTCAAATAATAATCTGTATATATTTACCATGTGTATATAATCTTTCTCCATTTTTACCCCTTTGTATATTTCCCACTTTCATAGGTTTCTCCGTCTTGTAACCCCAAGGAGAATCCTCTGTAAGACCTGTGTGTCTTAATAAAGGTTTTTGTGTGTGTAAATATTTAATAAAAAAATCCATATATTTATGCAAATAAGATGCTAAATGGATGTTTGTTGCTCTGTCAATACTTGTGAACCCAGAATTAACAATTGTTACATAATGATATAGCTGGACAAATAGGATATGTTAAAACCCTTTACACCAAATAGCTCAATAACAAACTACTTTAAATATTTTGTTATATGAAATGATGATGAGAGAGAGAGAGATTATCCATCATCACTATTGCTACTACTACTACAGGGTGGCACATAAGTCCCGAAAACTTTTATTTTTTTATCGAAAATAAAAAGTCAAACTAGAATTGAAAACTATAACTATTTTATTTTATGTAATAAATTAAAGATAATAAAGTCGGCGGACGAGTGGGTAACACCCTTGATTCCCGACAGCCATGAACCGGGATTGAATCCCACGTTAACATTTTGTTTAATATGTGAATAACCCACATATTATTCACTGTTTAAATTATCATAAACTAGGTTGCTCTTGTTGAGCGGTACCTATAAAGTGATTTTGAACCTAAATTAAAGATTAGTCTATTACCTAAAATAAAATAGTTATAATTTTTATTCTAGTTTGCCTTTTTATTTTTAATAAAAAATAAAAGTTTTCGGGACTTATAGAGGCCACCCTGTATATATATATTGATTAAGATAGACTAATTTGGTTCATTATACAGTTAAACCTATCTATAGCGCCCCCTCTTGGGACTCACCAAAATAGGGTGCTATAGAGATGGGGTGCTATAGATAGGTCATTTTTAATGTAAATCGCATCGTACTACGTATTTAAAATCGGGCGCTATAGAGAGGGAGGCACTATTTAGAGAGGGCGTTATAAACAGGTTTAACTGTATATTGATTAAGATAGACTAATATAGCACTAATATAGAAATTTGTTCATTCTCAGCCACTCCGAACACCCAGAAGTCTGAAAATTTGTACACTTGCATTGTTCATTGGACTGAACGAGTTTTAAAAAATTAATACTTCTATATCGTCTCTTGAAGCATATATTGAAATGAAAATTACAAAATTTGAAAAAAAATTGGAGATTTTCCACCCTGAAAAAACCAAGAAGTTTGAAAATTTGTCAACTTACATTGTCATTAGGTACTAAAAAGTCTATATATTTTTAGATTTCTAGATGTTCTGAAAGTATATTAAAAAGTGATTACAAGATTTGTAAACAGACAGATATTGAGAGAAGGAAGTTAAATAAAACTTTTAAAAAGGTATACATTCATGGCAAAATGTATACCATGGTTTTGGGATTTGGTCCTCACCAGTATAGGGACGTCTTTGATTTCATAACATCCTACAATAAGTGTTATGAAATTGGTCGAATTTACCAAACAGGTGTTTAATCTGGTGAAGTAGCAAGGGCTGATTTACATGCAAGACTGTTTTTTTTCCTCTTTTCGCTCTCCACTTCTTCCATCCATATTTCCAAATCCATATTCTTATTTTCCATAGGATTATTCAAATAATAATCTGTATATATTTATCATGTGTATATAATCTTTCTCCATTTTTATCCCTTTGTATATTTCCCACTTTCATAGGTTTCTCCGTCTTGTAACCCCAAGGAGAATCCTCTGTAAGACCTGTATGTCTTAATAAAGGCTTTTGTGTGTGTGTGTATATTAAAAAGTGATTACAAGATTTGTGAACAGACAGACATTGAGAGAGAGAGAGAGAGAGAGAGAGAGAGAAGGAAGTTAAATAAAACTTTTAAAAAGATATACACTCATGGCAAAATGTATACCATGGTTTTGGGCGATGGCCCTCATCAGTATAGGAACGGCTTCGATTTCATAGCATCATACAATACGAGTTATGAAATCGGTCGAATTTATCAAAAAGATGTTTAATCTGGTGAAGTGACAAAGGCTGATTTACAGGCAAGAATACAACATAAAGTTGTGGAAGGATGATATTCATGTACCAAAAGAGGCACCTCTCCCATTAAATGTACATCAGAACGATTGTGGCTCCATTATTTATCATCACCAGTAAAGTTTTTAACTAGAGTGATACACAGTTGTGTTGCATAATTAAAGAGAGAGATGTCTCTTTTGGTACATAAATATCATCCTCCCGAAACTTGTATTATATATATTGTTGGCTTCCGTAGGCGTTTCTTACTGGGAAAAAGAAAGAGAGGATCCAATAAAATAATTTAGTAGTGTTTATTAGAACAAAATCATGATAGTGAACAACAAATATAACAGAGAGTACCGTCGTCTTCCGGGTATTCCTTCTACTGGGGAGCTCGGATTCTATATTCTGTGCGTTTATAATCTGTTTATCTGTGGCTCTCTGGTCGGGATGGCGCCTACATTCGGCCATTCCTGGATTTCAATCGTCCTCGATTGAACCTTGCGTTGCAGGAACGTCGTGGGTTGCGTCGGGGGGTATCTTCTACTTCTGGCTCCTCGTCCGGACTTTCTTCTGTAGCTGTAGTCGTTAATTCTATTTTGTTCTCCTACTGTCCTATCACACGGGTCCTTTCGAAAGATCTGGATCAGGTCTTTCAATTCAGGGTCGGAATGCTGAATCATCAAGATTTGTTCTTCCAGTGTGATTGTGAGGCACACTTCAAGGTTTTTCTCCACGATTTCCTCCATCGTGTCTCTAGGGTCGTCGACTGGAGCTCTACTCATTCCGTCTACGTGGGCCATCTTCTCCCCTGGTTTATGTCGAATTTCGAAATCGTATTCCTGAATCAGATTGTACCATCGCGCTATCTGAGGATTTGTAGTCTTCTTCGCGTTCATGTAGACCAGTGCTTGGCAATCTGTAACCACTGTAAACTTGATTCCTACGAGGAACTGACGTAGTCGATCCAAGGTCCACACTATCGCCATCAGCTCCAATTTGCTTGAGTGGTACATCTTCTCGGCCTCTGTTGTCTTCTTGCTCACACAGTAGACCAAGCGCCATTTGCAGTCTTCGTCCATCTGTAGCACCATTCCTGCTAATCCCTCAGCACTCGCATCGCAATGTACTTCTGTCTTGAGTTCAGGGTTGTAATGAGCTAGTACCGGATATTCGACCAGATCCTTTCGTAGTCCTCCAAATGACCTTCGCTGTTCTTCCTTCCATTCAAATTGTGAACCTTTCTTCGTAAGTCTGCTTAGCGGTTCTGCTTTCCTCGCGAAGTCCTTTACAAATCGTCTGAAGAAGTTCGTCAGTCCCAGAAAGCGTCGTATGTCGTGGACATTCTTGGGTTCTGGAAATTCTTCTATCGCCTTGATCTTTCTTGGGCCTGGCTTAAGTCCGCCTGTACTGATGACATACCCTAAGAACTCAACTTCCCTCCTTCCGAACTCACATTTAGAGGGTTTCAGTGTCAACTTCGCTGATCTTATTCTTTCGAGGACTTCCCTCAACCTTTCGATCATCTCCCGCCAATCCTTTGCCGGGATAATCACGTCGTCGAGATAGCAGAATGCCTTCTTGTTCAGCAGCGGACCTAGGACAGTGTGCATCAGTCTTTGGAATTCAGCTGGTGCGTTGGCGAGTCCAAAAATCATCCTTTCGAATTGACCTGTATCATCTGGGGTGATGAATGCTGTCTTTAATTTTGCCTTATCGGTCAGTGGTATCTGCAGATATCCATGCGCCAGATCCAGAGTGGTGAAGAATTTCGCATTCCTTAGGCCTTCCAGAAGGTCGTCTATCCTTGGTAATGGGAACTTGTCCTTAACTGTTTGAATGTTGAGTCTCCTATAATCTACTACCAGACGATGATCTCCAGTTTTCTTCCTCACAAGTAGGACGGGACTAGCGTAGGGTGATCTAGTTTCCGTGACTATTCCATTGTCCTTCCACTCTCTGACAATCTCCCTGATTGCTTCGCGTTCACTTGCAGTCGTCTTATACGGTCTCAGACAGACTGGCTTGCTTCCATCAACCTCCTTAATGTCCATCTTGGTGACATCGGTGCACCCTAATTCCTCCATGCCAAGAGCGAAACAGTCTCTATACTCGTTTACTACATCTAGGATTTCTTGTCTCTCTTTCGAAGTCAGAGAATGATTGACGTTGATGTCCTCAGGCAGTATGGGGCGCTTACGTTTCATTTGGTCTTGTCCTTCCCTCTTCTCTTCATTTTTAGTCTGAAACGAATCCTCTGCGACGTCCAGGTTAACAACAATATCATCAAGGTTCAGTAGTTCAACCCGCCCTACACATTGGTTCTTCCTTACTCTCAACTTGCCCTTGCCAGCTGAGATGATGGGTACGGTCGTCTTTCCGTCGACCACTTCCAATAGGGAATCGACACAGGCGTCATCTACTCCTGTGAACAATACATATCCGTCCTTTACCTCGTCTGTGATTGCACTTGTAAAGTTAATGGAGTCGCTCTCCAACTGAACAGTTTCGGTTGCTCTCAGTTCGATGCGACGCGACTTGATTTCTTCTTGCAGATTAGCAAACGGAAATTCGGATGAATAGCCAATATGCAGTTCCTTACCGATTCTCGCGAAGGATACGTAGGGCAGATCTGTCCATGTTCTTCCAATTAGTAGGTCATAAGGTTGGGCATCATCGTTAACAATGAATACAGCGATTTCTTTTCCGACTACGCCATCAATCTCCAGGTCAACTGTCGTCTTCCCAACGGTCCTGGCAGCTGGTGCGGTCTGGTTACCGATGCCGTACAGACTAGTCGAGTCTGGTTCGATGTCGACGCTGATCCTCCTTGCGACCGATTCTCTCATTAGACAACTGCTGCTCCCGGTGTCTATCATTGCCTTCACGGTTTCCTTGTTGTCGATCTTGACATCCTTCAAATATACATCTGGCGGGACAGTCTCCAGTCCTTCGACTTCCAGGTTGGCTACTTTTAGTCCTTCTTTGGGTCTTGTGCAATTCCTTTCCTTGTGTCCCGTTTGACCGCATCCTCGGCA
Source organism: Cordylochernes scorpioides (assembly GCA_030710605.1). Taxonomy (NCBI): domain Eukaryota; kingdom Metazoa; phylum Arthropoda; class Arachnida; order Pseudoscorpiones; family Chernetidae; genus Cordylochernes; species Cordylochernes scorpioides. Next base: position 13,184,858 of record CP092865.1, read on the forward strand.
TGTCAACGTAGTCCTGGGTGCTGGGCAGTCTCTGGCAATGTGTCCAAACTGATTGCAGTTGAAGCACTTCGGTTCTCCCTTGTCGTTTCTGATTGCACGGTTGACCATTCTCCTCAAGGTGTTAGGGTACGTTTCACTGATTTCGTTCCTTGCAGCGTCTTGGCCCGAAACATTCGTTACTTGTTTAGTCTCTTTAACTTCGCTTTGGTTGGGGAATCTCGCAGATTTCTGCTGAAACGACGGTGGTATGAGGTGTTTCGCATTCCAATGCGGAGGTCCCATCTCGGTGCGAACATTTTCGTATTCGTCCAGTTTATCCGCCAACTCATCTGGGTTGTTTAACTTGGTCCAATCGTCAATGAGATGATTACGCAGCACATTTGGAACTTTTTTCTTTAGCTGGTTAGTGACGGACAAATCCTTTAGGGCGTCGAAATTTTCCACGTTCATTCCTTCGATCCATTCGTTGAAATATCCTCGCAATTCGAAAGCGAAGTCTCTCCAGGAACCCTTTTGAGATCTCTCGTGCTTCTCGAATTTTGTCTGAATTGTTCGGGGCTCAACTTGTACCGTTTTAGGAGCAACCTTTTCACGAACCTATAATCGCCGCTTTGTTCTTCTGTTTCCCGAGCGATTAATTGAGTCATTTCGTAAGGTAGCAATCCTAGGAGGCTGAACGCCCATTGGTCTTCATCCAATCCTAGTCGCTTTGCCTGTCTTTCGAAAAGAATTAGGTAAAAACTCAAATCATTGTCCTTCGACTCGTACTTGGGCATCAGTTTACGTATCTCGTAATGTGCGTCATTGCTGGTACTTCGAGACGTATCGTTGTTTCCGCGTGTAGTCTGGATGCGCAGCTTCTCAAGCTCGAATTCCATTACCATTTGTTCTTTTCGTTCGATTCGTTCCCGATCCTCGATTCGTTCCGATCCTCGATTCGTTCCCGTTCTATACGTTCTGCTTGCTCTGTTTGTGCTGTTTGTTCCATTCGCTCCCGTTCTGCTCGTTCTGTTTGTTCCCGTTCCTCGATCAGAGTCTCCAACAGTTGCTTTGCGAATTCTTCTTCGTAAGATTGACTATTCAGGATAAGGCGTTTTAAGTCGACGATCCTGCTCTCTGGCGGTACTACCTCGCCGAGTTCATACGCCAACTTGCTCAAATCGCATTTCCTTACTTTCGCTAAGTAAGTCATGTTTTTCAAAAGGAAAAATAAACAAGGCAAAGTTTTTTTTTTTAAATAAACAAATAAACTGACTAAACCAGATACGTACTGTTTCAATTATTTCTTTCAACGAAATCAACTTTTCTTTGGTAATTTTGAGACAATACCTTTTTTTTTTTCTTTTTACCGCGATACTTTGCGATAATACTTTTTATTTGTTTCTTCAATTTACTTTAAAAATACTTTCTTTAGAATACTTTACTTTACTTTAAAATACTTTCTTTAGAATACTGTACTTTACTTTAAAATACTTTCTTTAAAATACTTCACTTTACTTTAAAATACTTTCTTTAAAATACTTCACTTTACTTTAAAATACTTTCTTTAAAATACTTCACTTTAAAATACTTCACTTTACTTTAAAATGCTTACTTTAAAATACTTCACTTTACTTTAAAATACTTTCTTTAAAATACTTCACTTTAAAATACTTCACTTTACTTTAAAATGCTTACTTTAAAATACTTCACTTTACTTTAAAATACTTTCTTTAAAATACTTCACTTTAAAATACTTCGCTTTACTTTAAAATGCTTACTTTAAAATACTTTCTTATCGAGATGATTTTGCAATAATATTTTACCGAGGTGACTTGTAATAATACTTTTAGGAATAGGTAATTAAATTTCGTACATACCATGCAACTCCTCTTACGTTGATCGGTCACCGCGCCACGTCCTTCTCGTTTCCAAATTATTCCAGTGAATCTTCAATTTTCTTCAGGACTATCCCACTTCTGAATTTCTGTTGGCTTCCGTAGGCGTTTCTTACTGGGAAAAAGAAAGAGAGGATCCAATAAAATAATTTAGTAGTGTTTATTAGAACAAAATCATGATAGTGAACAACAAATATAACAGAGAGTACCGTCGTCTTCCGGGTATTCCTTCTACTGGGGAGCTCGGATTCTATATTCTGTGCGTTTATAATCTGTTTATCTGTGGCTCTCTGGTCGGGATGGCGCCTACATTATATATATATGTTATATTCAATTTAATTTTTTAAAATATATAAATATTTTTTTCTAATTTGACCAAAAACAAAAAGCTTTTTTAAATTATTATTTTGTTCTGTTGTATATATATAGATTTGTTTTTTCTTTTAGGTTGGTTAAATATGTTTTTTTAATAAACTCATTTGCCTAAAATATTATATAGTTAAATTTGTTTAAAATAAAATAAGCATATTTGATAATTGATATTTCATTCTTTTTTTTTTTATAAGTAAAATTTGCATTCGACAATCCAAACATTACTTAATCTAATTACTTTTTTTTATTTCCTCACCCCGAATATAAGATATATATATATATGTATAATAGTCAACAAAAAATAATATACTATCACCAGGTACTCATACTAATTAATATACTCACCAGAGAGTAATTTATTAACAAACACGACACTACATTTCACTATATGGCATAAAGGTAATTAATTATTGTATCCCTCTTAAAACAGCCCTAATTAATTTGCTTTAATACACAACGATTTGAAACTCTCGTCTGCCCCACATATCGTCGCAGCAGACGATCCTATAAAATTTTAATCATAGAATAACATCTTATTTAGATTTGACCAAGAAAACACTTAAAAGGATCCCATTTGGAAATGAAACCCACTCATTTTAATTAGCAACCACAACAAACCGGTAGCGTCGTTTGGAAACATTTTTAGTTCTCTACCAACATATTAAAATAGCTAATTAAATTTTCTAAATAAATTGTGCGTGCACATAGAATAAATCCAGTCACAATACTATCTCCTCTTTTGTGTGTTTATTCTAAAGCCCGCAGACGAATTGTAGCTTGAGGGGGAAATATGTAATGTTGTGGGGAATATAATTGCTTAATTTGCATAGCGATATTTTCATTCTTAAATTATTCACGAGTTCTGATTAAGAGAACGCGCGGACAGATTCTGTGATAAAATATTTATTTACTTTTGACTAGGTAACCACAAAAGAAAATTAATTTCTTTATTATTATATACAATTCTCGTTGATTAAATATAATATTTTAAAAAATTGAATAAATAAAGTTAAAAAATAGTTTAATATATATAAAAAAGGACTCGGCTTTGCCATGTGTAATATTTACCCAAAGCAAATTATTTTAACTATTTTAATAATAAATAAGATATTTTTTATTATAGTAGAAACAATGTGTGTAGTAATGTTATAGCAATTCATAATTGTGATATTGTGAAGTGTGTGTGGGGGTCGGTTGAAGGCTGGGTAAATCGTTTGGTTTTCGACCACTAGGACCCGGGTTCGATTCCCGCATTTGACACTTTTTCTGTTTAAAAAAAAAAATGCTCCAATGGCCCCCGATTCTTGCAAAAGTCCAACCCCATCAGCGAGTGCAAGTAACCAAACGGGGCTCTGGCACATTTGTAAGTGCAAAGTCGAACTGCTTTTCACATGTGTAGACATGTGGTGCGCTTACAGTAAAAGCAGTCGCTAACTCTCCTTGATTATCATGGCCTGTACCACGCGTACTAGGGATAAGCAAAAAAAAAAAAATATATATATATATATATATAACTAGCGGACGTACCCGGCTTCGCCCGAGGTTTTACCCGAGTAAAGGTTTGTCTAGCGAACATTTGTTAAAACAATTCTCTAAAAACTTATATAAAAAAAGATATATTTTGATAATTTGAAACTCGTAAATTTGAATCTCTCGATAAAGTGAACATTTTTTCCCGGTCCCTGTGTGCCATGTCATCCTGAATTTTGTCTTTCCTAATTTTCTACATTAGAAAATCATAGTTTTATCTAGTGAACATTTTTTCCCGGTCCCTTGAAAAATACTCGATAAGTTGAATAAAATCAATATTAATTGGTTCCCTCGGTAATTGGAAGTTAAAGGAATAGTATCTTCGCCTTGGAATTGTATCATTATTCTTGTCTCAAATAAATTGCCGTGTCATCCTGAGATAATTTTACTTTTGATAAATAATATTTAAGATAACAAACTTGGTGATAAGAAAACTTGTTATCATCGTCACAATGGGGGCGCTGCTTGCGAGTTAAATCTACAAATCTGCAAATAACTCTAAGGATATTCAAGATATTCATGAAATTATTTTTCAAAAACCTTCCCTGTGATATACCTAATAATATCCCAAAATTTCACGGCGATTGGATGTATGGTTTTTGAATCTATAGAGTACAGACAGACAGACAGAAAGACAGACAGACATTCAATTTTATATATATAGATATACTAGCGGATGTGTACCCGGCTTCGCCCGGGTTTTATCCGAGTGAAAGTTTGCCTAACGAATATTATATATTATGAAGTATAATAAACAATGCTAAAGATTAGTTTTAATTATTAATCAAGATTGTGTGTGAATATGTGAGAAAGATGTAATATCGTTGTTGTTTTCTTGGCCGACTGTTTTACATATGGTGTTATCTTAAAATTGCTTGTTTTGAATATTTTTTTAGATTGAGTTGAATGAATTGCTGAATTTTTTTTGTATTTATATTTAAATAAAATTAACTCTGTTGAATTTTTTTGTATTTTATCGATAACAGCAAAGTTATGTATTTTAAAGTTAGGAAAATTATTTTGATGTTAAGCAAAACCTGCTCCATCTCGTTTTACATAAATGTTGAAAATTTGGTCGAAATTGATGCATTGTAACGAAAGTTTTTAGCGAACACCACTTATGAAATTTCCATTTATATAGAAGATATAATATAATATAAATGAGTTTTAAAAATTGTTAAAAAAAAAATGCATCGGCCGGGAATCGAACCCTGGCCGCCCGCGTGGCAGGCGAGCATTCTACTACTGAACCACCGATGCTTTAAAAAAATCAAATTCATTTATCGTCGCGACCAGTGCTGCGCCCTAGCGGTAAAAGACTGGAACTAACGCTTTTTGGTTTTTTATTTTTTAAAAAAGCACATTAACTTTTTTAGTTTTTTGAATAGCCTATATGTTAAACGAAATCTTCAGCTACCTACATGCGAAATTCCATAATGATTGAGTCAGTAGATTTTGCGTGATGCGATAACAAACATCGATTTCGCATTTCATTTTTATATATATAAAGGAAGGATAAGGATTGTTATCATCATTACACTTTCCGATCTTTAAAAAAATGTGCAAATTAATCGTAGATATTGCCAGAAATCGCTTTCTTGATTGTGCGCAGTTCTCTGTTCTCGTTAAGATTTAAGTGATTTCATTTGTTCTTAGAATGTTTAAACTCTTACATATTGTTATATACTCTTCTACCTAATTCTTTCTCCTTGTTAATATCTTATGGCTATTCTTTACGGCCTGAAATTATTGTGTGTGAATACATTTCAAAGATTTTACACTTCCTTAAGTTTTGTCCATGAGTGTATGTCCATAATTTCCCCCCTTGAATACTTCCATCAAAAATCCCTCCAAAATACCAGCTATAGAATCAAAACATCCCAAAAATTCTATATACAGTTACGAGCGTCATGCGTGGCCTCTGTCACGGTTTGCTTTTTTTTTTTGGAATGGCGCCCTCCTATTGGTCGGCTACGATCACGCCACCTTTGCCCCCCCCCCCCCCCATCATGCCCCCCCACCCCCCCCCCCCCCCCCATTTCTGTAACTATTGTGTTAGAGCGGGTCGCTCCTTAAATAAATGCATATATTAGTTAATAACCAAATGGAATCCTCTCTTTCTTTTTCCCAGTAAGAGACGCCTACGGAAGCCAACAGTACATAGACAGATAAAGCACATAGGCTATAGTTATTAACTAAAATATGCATTTATTTAAGGCGCCAATTTATAATTGTAACAAATAGTATTTGAATCAAAACATTCAATCGGGTAAAACAGGGGCGTTGCCCGGGTCATTCAGCTAGTATAATATAAAAGCGATATGTTTGGTTAAACTGACGTAGCCGTATGAAGGGTTCGCCACGGATGAACTCCACCTTTGCCGGTCCCAAGCCCAGACGAAAAAGGAGGAGGAGGAGCAGTAACAAGCTCACTAAAAACCTGGGCTCATCTGGCCCGGCTGATAGTACCCTGTAAGGGCTCTTAATCCAGGGATACAGGATGAGCAGCATTTGTACTCCATGTTAGTAGCGGCTGCACATGGCGTCTGTTCCTCATGTCAGAGGCGGCCATTTCTTTTGGAGCTAAGTCGGCCTGCCAATGAGTAGTGCTCCCAGTCTTAATTACAAAGGCAGACGCATTCTACTTCACCTAGTCATGATGGTGGCCAAATCTCAAGCTTCACAAGCTTAATACCCTAATATGATTGAGTGGAGATAAGAAAGAAGAAGAAGACCACGGATGAGCCATGCCTTCCCAATATTTTCAGCATTGCAGAAAGAGGGAAGTAAAAATACATTTATTGACAAAAACTTAAGGAAATGAAAAGTCTTTAATAACGCAGTTATTTTTTTTTTTAAGAAGAAGGAGACAATTTTGTGTGTCTGTTGCAATCTCGTGTGTCTTTAATAAAGGTCACTGTAATATCTTTCAGAGTTATTGTCTGAATCCAGACATACATGATAAAAGATACAACTTCCTTAAGTTTTGTCCATGAGTGTATTTTAATTCTAAAAATTATATAATCCCTTGCATCATATCATTAGGGAACAAATACTTCCAAGTAGATAGGAATTTCTAGTATAAATTAACTCAAGTTTTCGGGCCTTAAAGCTCTACTACAAGAGCATTTCTGACACTAACTGACTTATAGTAAGTCTGTAATACTCTTTTAGAAGGCTCCAAGGCCCGAAAGCTCTTGAGTTAATTATTGATTTCTACAAGAAACTTATGTATGAAAGTATTTTTACCTAATGAAAATTGTTTTAATTAAAAATACACATTTAATCGATCTTAAATAGTTTATCTTAAAAAAAAGTTTCCATTGTTGAGTGTGAATATATAGAACGATTATCTTTCTCTTTACCATTTGATGATGTACATTAAAGAGATGTTGTTCACCTAGATTGATGCTGATTGCCCCAGGTTCTGGAAAATGTCGATAAAAAGATGCCAGGTCAAGAAGGAATTGGCCCAGATGGAGGCCATTGTTGAAATCGTGAATTGGTAATCACACCAAGGAGGCGATGATTGAAATAAACAATTATCAAAGAGTTGTCAACGAACCAGCTTTCCTGTTATGACATGGAATGATTTCAAGAGAATTTGACCATTGGAAAAACTGGAGAGAAGTCCATCAAGATGGCGATTAAGAAATATCGAGTGTGTGGACCTCTGTAGGCGGACCTCGATGTCAACTACCAAGACAACAATCCCTCTGAAAGAGTTGTCGCCCTTCGTGAATCAGATGACGTCACCACGAGGCACTACTTACGTGTCCTTTCGAGTTGAGGTCGACATGCGCTCGCAGGAGCTGCTGGACAGTTTGTACATCGTTCTTGATGGCCGCTTCATGCAGCTGCAGCTCGCGGCGGATTCCTGCAACCACAGAGATGGTACAACTTCTTGGACTGGAGTTCTACATAGGTAGGATGTAGTCTTATATTCTACAGCAATACTTTATAGATTGTGGGGTTGGTGGAGCATGGGTAAAAACATTGTCGAGTGTTGGAGCTTGGATCCTCACAGTATTAGCTTGGAATTCCGTGTAGCTCTCTAATCTTTTGTTTTTGATGTTGACGATTTTTTGGCGGAGTTTAATTCGGACTGTATGTTTTCACCTCGACCTGCGGATTGACTACTGAGAGATTATCCTTATCTAATTGCGATGTAGCAACAAGATAATCACCACACAGCCTCACTGATCTTAGCTGACACACACACTTTATTGAATCATCCACTCATTTTATATACATATATATTTACATAACCAAAAGAAAGAAATGAAAATTTACATCAATGCAGCCTAGCAAGTTATTTACATAACTAGGCGCAAACATACTCCCCCCCACCGCTGAACTTCAGTTCAGATCTCGAGGCGTAAAGGGAAGAGGGGCCAGCTTGGTGATTGGTCTCCTGAAAACTCCTCCGGCTGTCCAAGTTAGTTTTGTGCAAGACACTTTCACCAGACCTTCCTCCCAGTGGAATTATTGGAGATTTAGAGGTAGGAATGGAGCTGTCCTGATGAGCTGCCTGCGGTGAATTCCTGTATAGTAGTTTCACACTGTATCTTCCCTGGCAGTTTTGTAATGACGGCCCTGACTCCGATTCCCTGAAATTTCCCACCAGACCATCTAATTCTGATGTTGTTTGAACCGCAAAGCTACAAGGTCCACCTTTATAGTTCGACGAGAGAGAGCTGTCTACTTTGCCCATTAGAATCCAACCGAGCTTTGAATTCATTGCTATAGGCTGGTTCCTTCCCAGCATTTTTTTCTCTCCATGCATCAGACATGCATACATCTCTGCACCTAGAATGATGTCGATTGGTGCCGAAATATGAAACAGAGGGTCTGCCAACTCAAGCCCTCTCTGCATGATCCAGGTCGGTTCTGCCAATTTGAAGTTTGGAATTTCAGTTGTTAAGACCTCCATCACCAGAGCATTTGTTTGGTACTTTTCGGATCTATAAATTGATTTGAATGTCAAGTCAACAGATGTAGATGATCCCTGGACTGGATTATTTCCAATACCCCTAAGTGAGCGTCCTGATGTTTCTCCTTTGAGCCCAAGTTTCTCACAAATTTCTTTTGTGATCAAACTAACTTGTGATCCACTATCTAAAAGTGCTCGGCAGATCTGCTGTGTACCGTTTTCACCTTCCACAATTATTTGAGCAGTCGCAAGGAGCACTTGATTGATGGTCTCACTTCCTTGTTCAACACTGGTATTGTTGATTTCACTTACAGGTGTACAAATCTGGGGCTTTGCATCCTTCTGGGCTTTGGTTACCTCTGTGTCAGGATTATGGAGTAATGTATGGTGCCTTTTGTCGCACTTCTTGCAAGGTCCTTGGTAACAATTTTTTCTTGCATGACCTTTTTTTAGACAATTGTAGCACATTTTGTTTTGCTTGACAAATTCCCATTTTTGTTCGATGGGCATTGTACTAAAGGTAGTACAGCTGTAGACCCTATGACCTGCCTTGCATGCTATGCATATTTGAGCATTGGTATTAATCGCAATGTGTACATTTGCATAGTCCTTTTGAATTTCATTTTCCTTTCTTTGATATTCCCTTGATCCCTGTGGCAGACTTCTAGCTTGTCTTTCAAGAAACAGAATGAATTTCTCATAGGAAGGAAATGATTTCTCATCCTGGGTCAACTCCCACTGTCGCTTCATATCCTCATCGATTCTGTTCCTCAAGAACTGTACCAATATTACGTCTACCAACTCATTTCTTTGCAATCCGAGGGATCCTAGATTTGGTACAGACTCGTTACATGTACCCAGGAGTTCCCTTAGGGCCTTTGCTGATGGATTCTTCATTTGCTTGATCTTGAAGATTTTATTCAGTTGCGCATAAGCCAACTCTCTTTGGTTGTCGTATCTGGATACTAGAGTATCCCATGCCTGCTTGTAGCTCTCTGATAACACTGGGAACCCACGTATCAGTCTGGCTGCTTCTCCCTTTACTGCGGAGCCCAAATATTGCAGCTTTTGTAGATCATTTAACCCTGGATTTTGATCTATGGTCATTCCGAATACCTCCTTGAAATTGAACCAAGAGTTCGCATCTCCATAGAAGTGAGGCAACTCGAACATGGGCAATTTCACTGTTTCGAGGCCTTTTGCTTGTTTGGTATCAGCTGTACTTTGTATTCCTTCTAATGCACGCCTAAGCTTTAATTCCAGTTTCTCCATTTTATCTAGAATTGTTTCATAACCTTCGAATTCCTTCTCTTCATCTACTTCCTCCTGTTCAAATAACTCGTCAAATAAGATCTTTGTTTCCGTTTTTATTTCTGATACACCTTCATATATCAGCTTTAATTTATGGAGATCTCCTCCCGCTATTTCTTCATCTACGGATGCCAGGTATCTATCCATTCGTCTTATCTGGAAACGGATCTTGACCTTTAGGCCTTTGATTGCCTTAGACATATTTTCAGTTTTGAAGGTTCTTTCTCAGTAGAATCACGCTCTTTCTCTTTAAATCCGGCTCGATAAGGACCATATGTTGGAGCTTGGATCCTCACAGTATTAGCTTGGAATTCCGTGTAGCTCTCTAACCTTTTGTTTTTGATGTTGACGATCTTTTGGCGGAGTTTAATTCGGACTGTATGTTTTCACCTCGACCTGCGGATTGACTACTGAGAGATTATCCTTATCTAATTGCGATGTAGCAACAAGAGAATCACCACACAGCCTCACTGATCTTAGCTGACACACACACTTTATTGAATCATCCACTCATTTTATATACATATTGCTGGAACCCTGGCGGCGGACGGTTGGCTTCGGTAACACTAGAGCTGACTCACTTCCTGCCGATGTTGTAACCCTACCTGCGGCGTTGCCATCGCCATGTTCCTTCTCTCCATGTGTGTTTACTTTTAATCTATATATATTCCCTTTACCTTATAGTTAATTAAAGTATAATTAACGTTGAGCGCTGTGTGTAATCAATTGGAATACAACAAAGATTATGAGACTGAAGAAGCGCAAGGATTAAAACGTGAGACTGAAGAAGCGCAAGGATTAAAACGTCAGACTGAAGAAGCGCAAGGATTAAAACGTCAGTCTGAAGAAGCGCGAAGCCTAAAACGTGAGTAAACAAATTTCCTTTGATTACTTGGACCATCCTTTTTTCTACTTATCAAATATTTTGTAAAATGGCAAACACGACGATTACAAAATTAAATGGTGCTAATTACTCCAGCTGGAGCTTCCAGATGAAACTCTTTCTAATCGAAAACGATTTGTGGAGTTTGATCAATCCAGGAGAGGCTAAGCCTGACCCTAGTGACCTTGTTGCAACAAAACTTTTTTTGTCGCGGGAGGGTAAGGCGTTTGCAAAAATTTGCCTCGGGATTAATGATGAACAACAATTGCATGTTCAACATTTGAATACTCCGAAAGAGGTCTGGGAGGAACTGGAAAAATTATACGCACCAAAGGATAGTAGATATCGAGCCGTACAACTAAGAAGGCAGTTATATGGCGAAAGGTTGACTCAGCACAGCAACATGGAAGGGTATATGGGGAAGATAAACTACATTGTAAACGAACTGGCCCAAATTGGCGACAAAATTGATGATGGCGATTTGGCTATGGTTCTTTTGGGCGGATTACCAGAGGATTGGGACACCGTTGTCTCAACAATATGTAACTTGCCTGATTCAGACTTCACGACCGCCACAGTTAAAAGACGGCTGTTGGCAGAAGCAGAAAGGCGTTCGTCAAATCTACCAAAAGATGTGGGTGCCATGGTCGTTAATGCCTCTTCGAAGCCCATTGAAACAGAAAAACAATTTAAAGCAAAGGTTGTTTGTTTCAAATGTGGAGGTAAAGGCCATTATGCAAGGGAATGCAGGAAGAAAGGAAAGAATGAACAAAGACCAAAGAGGTTTGACCAAAACAAAGGCGTAAATATGTCGGCAATGTGCAACACTTTGTTTGGAGCTACCGCCGAGACCTGGATCATAGATTCTGGAGCGACGCACCATATGACTCCCAAGAGAGATTACTTCACATGTCTGAAAGAGTGCACAAGCAATATGAGTTCCATCACTGTTGCGAATGGCTCTTCTATAGAAGCATGTGGTATCGGTACTGTCAGTGCCAATATTGTTGGACACAAGGGAGATGCCAGCAAAATGGTTGCCCAGAACACCTTGTATGTTCCAGATATGCGTCACAGTGTTCTGTCTGTACTCCAAATGATAGAAAACGGTAGAAAAGTTGTCTTCAACAGGAGTGGTTGCCACATTATGGACATGAAAGGTAAACTCTTGATAGAGGGAAAGAAGTTGGGTAGACTTTACTACGTCCAGACTACTCCATCCTCTCCGATAGATCAGAATGATCGTGTTTCTCTTGCATCTGAATGCAAGGAAGATCTTACACTGGAACTTTGGCACAAAAGGCTGATGCATGTAAATGCATATACGATATCAAAGATGGCCAAGAACCAAAGCGTAAGAGGACTTGAATGCAGCCCGGCAAAGCCAGAAAAGTGCGAAGATTACAACCCGGCAAAGCCAGAAAAGTGCGAAGACTGCTTGATCGGCAAGTCTTATCGTCTGCCATTCCTTCAACACTCACACAAGGAGGAAAAAGAAATCATGCCGTTGGACTTGGTGCATGCGGATTTGATGGGTCCACTCGACGTATTGAGCTGGGGAGGAGCCAAGTACGTCTTAACCATCATTGATGAATCTACGAGATATACAAGTGTATTTTTCCTGAAAAACAAAGGCGAAACCCTGGGAAAAGTCAAAAAGTGGATTCAAGAATCTGAGAAACAAACCAACCGGAAACTAAAACGAATACGTACGGATAATGGCTTGGAATTTTGTTCCAAAGAATGGGACACTTTCTGCACGAGCGTCGGAATAGTTCATGAACACACTATGACGTATACACCTCAACAGAATGGTGTGGCAGAAAGAATGAATAGGACACTCCTAGATCTTGTCAGGAGCACTATATCTGGAAGTGGTCTGCCAAAGGCTTCCTGGGCGGAGCTGACTTACACCGCAGCCTATGTCAGAAACAGAGTTCTCAACAATCACAATGGTGAAAGCACGCCCTATGAACTGTGGACAGGGAATAAGCCTAGTCTTAAACACCTAAGAGCTATTGGCTGTCAAGTATTTGTCCATATTCCAAGACAAGTCCGTAAATCCAAACTCGAAAGGAGAGCTGTCAAAGGTAACCTTGTTGGATATGCACTCAGAGGACGTGGCTACAGAGTGTGGATTCCTGAGATGAATAAAGTGGTGGAATCTCGGGACTGTGTCTTCAAAGAGAGTGATGTATCGAGGAACGACAGCAACCGGGAGGTGCTTCCATCAGTTGAACACTACAGCTATGGGACACAACGGGAGATTGAAGAGAATCCAGTGTCTTTATTAGATCAAGAAGACGTGATACCTACAGAAGAGGACAGCCATAATGATGATACTGTGAAGCCTTCTCCTACTCGATCTCATCCAATGATCCTAAGGAACCAGAGAAATGCTCAGAACTCAACTGAACTCCTCAGTGCTGAAGTAAACAAGTGGAAGAAACCTAGCGGACATTTTGACCAAGCCACTGGGGAGAAACCTACACGAACTTCATCGTTCGAGACTCATAAGCGGCGAAGTGATCCATGAATAGGAGGTCACTTCGAGGGAGGAGATTGCTGGAACCCTGGCGGCGGACGGTTGGCTTCGGTAACACTAGAGCTGACTCACTTCCTGCCGATGTTGTAACCCTACCTGCGGCGTTGCCATCGCCATGTTCCTTCTCTCCATGTGTGTTTACTTTTAATCTATATATATTCCCTTTACCTTATAGTTAATTAAAGTATAATTAACGTTGAGCGCTGTGTGTAATCAATTGGAATACAACACATATATATTTACATAACCAAAAGAAATAAATAAAAATTTACATCAATGCAGCTTAGCAAGTTATTTACATAACTAGGCGCAAACATTCGAGTATAAACATCCCGATATACATGCTAAAAGGTACAACTTCCTTAAGTTTTGTCCATGAGTATAAAGTAGATAAATTAGCCAAGTTAAAAATTAAAAAGGTTAAAATGAGAATAAAAATGAGGGAAATGAAAATATAAAGTATATAAATTATAAATATTTTAAAAATATTTTAATATATTTAAAAAAATAGTTAAGGGATATAAAACAAGGTTGACACAAAAACTTCGGCAGTTACGCGTCATAGTTGCGGAACATAGGAAGAAAAAGGGGCGGGAGGAAGAAGGAGTTGAGTAAAAGAAGAACTAAAAACAAAACCATGATAATATATATATTCAAACAATTAACACAACGAGTAAATATACTACTGAGGACATTAACACGCGAATGTTTCTTTTCACAAATAAATCAAACTTCTACTGTCCTTACTGCGATGAAAAAATATTGGGAGGGCTTGGCTCATCAGTGGTGATGAGCCAAACTCTCCCAATATTTTTTCATCGCAGTAAGACTGTAAAAGTTTGATCTATATGTGAAAAGAAACATTCGCGTGTTAATGTCTTCATTCGTTATACAGCTATCCCCCGATTTACACGGTACTTGTTTTACACGTTTTCGCTTTTACACGGTTTTCCAAATAAGTTTTTTTTTTGTTTTTATCGCACTATACTAAAATGCGATATTCTACTCTATACTACCTATGTTGAAAAGAATATTGGGAGGCTCTGATTCATGAGGGGGCGAACACCTATTCAGATTTGACAGTTTAATATACACCTATCCCTCGATTTAAACGTTTTTCTCAGGAACGTATCTACCGTGTAAATCGGGGGATAGATGTATATATATGGCGCGTTATTGCTTTGTATTAAATATACCACTGTCTTTTATAACATCGTAACAACAATGTCGGTTTAAGTTAGGATCAGCACGTGGTATAAATTGAATGGTGGAAATAAGATCTACCAGAGGGGGGATTGCTTGAGTCTTTCAACTAACGGAAAGAAGATTTCTGAGAACTCTCCTTCTAATTAACCTCTCGTTAAAGCTGGCAACACTGGCGAATCAATTTAATTAGCTCGGTCATAACAATTCGTCCGGCAACCCTGACAACGGGAGTGTTCTTACAATAGAGAGAATCTCCCTACGTCTTGGAGGTGGAAACATAAGGAGAGAGAAGAAGATATTTGAGAAAAGGGGTTATAATGATGAAGTCATATTTCCTCATCATATAATTACACTTCTCAATGATAGCAAGCGCCATCTATCGGACTAAATATCAATACTAAACGCTGGATATTTACATAAATAAATCTTTAATTAAAAAGGCATATATTGGATCAAAAAATCATTTATTTTACCAATATTTCAGTTGGCTGAACGCCAACCTATATCAAGGTATTATAACATTTTAAAGTGTGTCAACAATGTCAACAATTTAAAATGTTATAACACCTTGATAAAGGTTGGCGTTCAGCCAACTGAAATATTGATAAAATAAATGATTTTTTGATCCAATATATGCCTTTTTAATTGAAGATTTATCTATGGATTGCTCTATTTTCAAAACATAAATAAATATATTAGTCAGAACATCTTCCTGATAAAGCACAAAATAAGGTACCATAGTTACAATAATAAGAGCCAATAACATGCTCGTTTGGTGGTTATTGGTATTTGTAACATTATCTTTCTATACAATAGATATGTGTGAATATTCTTAATGTTAATTAAATAAGGCATTATTTTCAGGACATAGGCCAGATTGGAATGATATAGAGATATTTCATAGGAATATAAAATTTAAAAAGGAAATATTATTTTTAGAGGGATGGGTATCACGAGAATTTGGGACAAAAACTATAAATACTCTTGAAGATATTCCGCTTCATTTTTGCTTCATTTTGAAATTAAAAAAAAGTAGTTAATAAGCTAGATCAAAAATTGGACATAATAGTTAGAAATCTATATAATAATCTTTGTGATTATTATTATTATATTACTTTATTTATTTATTTTTACTTAATTTATTATAATTTTATTATTATATATTTTTACTTCCAAGATCATAGTCTTTGACGAGTTTAATATTTGTTTTTGACTCGCGCTTTAGATGTTGTACTAAATTCGAAAAATCACGTGAAAACGCCCTTGCAAACTTTAGAACAATTTTTAACGCCTTGCCAAATGCTTTATTTACTTCTCCTGACGAAGACAAAATATTTTTGTCGAAACGTTGAGAAAATAAAAAACTCCAACTGGCCGAAGTGTCTATTTTTTAAAAGCTTTTATTTAACTTGCCTCCATGTCTGTCTGTCTGGATGTCTGTCTGTCTGTCTGGATGTCTGTCGCCAAATCTTGTTATATAAATATGAATGCCAGCCTCTATCTTTACGATAAGAGTTTATAGAGAGATGTTTCTTTTAATTTTTTATTACAATCTCAAGTTTTCGGGTATTTACTGCCCATCTACAGGAGTACAAAATGAAAAACGGTGTTAGATACTAACTAAACACCGTTGTTATCTAACACCGTTTCATTATTGCTCATTTTTGTCTTCCTGTAGAAGGTCGGAAAAGCCCGAAAGCTTGAGACTATGTTAATAAAAAAATGAAAAGAAACATCTCTCTATAAACCTCTCTGTTGTATTATTTAATTATATTTCTATATTATGATACATTAGCGCGCCATCTGTAATGAAAATTCGAAACTATTATAGAAGCGTATGGTTTTTTTTTTTGAAAAAAAAAAAAAAAATCAAAACACGTCTATAATAGTTTCGAATATTTCTATATACTATGGATATAAACGATAAACAATAACCAAAAAAAAAAAACTTTATTATAAAATACTTTTTACCTGATTCATCTAAAAAAATTTTTTTCCTATTATCATTATCTCTCAATAATAAATGAATGTGAAAGTGAAAATATTAGGTCTCCAGTGATAAGTTTATAATAATAATTAAAAATAAATAAATATTTTTTTAAATAAAAAGAAACTCATCCCTGGAAGTCCAATGTTTTCCCTTTAAGGGAGAGGATTGTTCTCCTAGAACAGGGTCAAAAAAAGATATTCCATGATGATCCGACCTTCATATCGGAGAAATGGAATTTATGATGATAATGTCATCATCAGACTATACTGAAGGATGTACAACTCTATGGGGTCACAATTTATTTTTCTTAGAGACACTCATGGAGAAAACTTAAGTAAGTGGAATGTCTTTCTTCTTCTTTTTTCTTATCTCCACTCAATCATATTAGGGTATCAAGTTGTGACCCTTGATGGTGTCTGTTTGACAACCATCATGATTGGGTGAACATGACTGAATCGTCTTTGATGCCGCTGATCGTCTTTTTTTTTTTTTGAAGGAAACAGAGGTAATTTTGTTCACACTTGGTTATCTCGTATGTTTACAATAAAGGTCACTGTAATATCTTTCAGAGTTATTGTCTGAATCCCGATATACATGCTGAAAGGTACAACTTCCTTAAGTTTTGTCCATGAATGTACTTCGAGAGGCAGAATGTCTCCTTTTTTTCCAGTAGCTGTTCGTTCCCATGATAGATGTGCACATCTATATAGTCAGAATGGGGATAGGGAATGGAATTTCTCGTTTGGGTATAATATATTTCCCGGTTTCTTTCTTCCATATATGTATTCTGATGAGAGAAGCGTGGACACGGGCGCCGCTTGGAGGCGCTGCATGAAGATAACTGACCAATGGGAACGGCCCACCTCAACCGTCAGTCTTCTTCCTTGTACATAACCAAAAGACTGACTTTGTTCTACTGCTGTGTGCGGTTGTTTTGTCAACATATGTATTCTTATATATAATAATAATCATATATTTATAAAATCACTTATTTGGCTGTTCTTTTGCAACATCGACCCACAACATATTCATTAACAACCACGTTCCATTTCTTTAAGCTTTGTCCATGAGTGGGTGGACGAGTGGGTAACACCCTCGATTCCCGACAACCATGAACTGGGATTGAATCCTGCGTTAACATTTTGTTTAATATATGAATAACTTTCACCTTCATTGTTGCAAATATCATAAACTAGGTTGCTCTGTTTGAGCGGTACCTAATAAAGTGATTTTGGAACCTTGAATAACAGTTCAATAGAATATTAGAGCAGTCTGGTAGATTAAACTGGCGAAACCGCTGTAAGGATTGATCACTGATGAGCTAGTCCTTCCAAATTATATTCTATCATTATTTATTAAAAAAACAATTAAAAAAAATGTTTTCAAATTTGTAAAAACATTCGCACTAAAATAAGTTGATATTTCTAAATTACACATGGCAACACATTTAAATAATGAAATTAAAAAACAAAAAATACTTTTTTTTTCACTCTATTTTTCAGTTTGCATTTAAAAAAAAAGGGGAGCGAGTTGGTTTCCACACAAGATAAACTTCCACCAATATAGCAAACCAAATAGTTGAAAAAGTGAGACGTAAAAAAAAAAACAGTAAGTAGAATCAATTCACTATTTTAATAAGTTGACATAAGTTTTAATAAATTTTAATGAAAAAGAAATAATAAAAAAAATTGAGAAAAAAAAAATCCTTTTTTTTTACGACCAATTACTTTTTTTTTTCTCTCTCGAGATACATTCTGCTGCTCATTTAAATGCATTAAGTTTTGTCGGCTGACTTATTTAACTGGATAGTTTTAGATAGTTAATATAGCTAATAAGATGAAACGGTGTTTACCTTACAACTCTGAACACTCGGATTTTCCTGGAAAATCTCTTGAAGATTTCTTGAAAAAAGCCATGGTCCACCTGTGCTGTGTGAGCACAGAAGAGTTTAAATTGACTTGTTCCATTATATGTATGTTCCATATGTAAATACCTGTTTTCTTTCCTCTTTTCGCTCTCCAACTTCTCCCATCCATATTTCCAATATAGCTAATAATAATAGTTAGCGATTATAATTTGTAATAGTTTTAATAGTTAGAGACAGGTATAGGTATGACGACTTGAACAGGAATTAACTCTACTTTGTAAAAAAAACATATGCTTATTGGCGGAGTTTGTTTTTTTTTTTTAATTTTTATTTACTTTTTTTTTTTCAACACACCCAAAACGCGATATCCACACTAGGGATAATTCTGTCAATTTACGATTGTTAAACCGGGGTCGGTGGAAGGATGGTCTAATACCGTTGGTTTTCGACCGCTATGACCCGGGTTCGATTCCCGCATTGGGCACTTTTTTTCTGATAAAAAAAAAGTGCACCAATGGCCCCCGATTCTGCAAAAGTCCAACCCCACCAACGAGTACAAGTAACCAAACGAGGCTCTGGGACATTTGTAAGTGCAAAGTCGAATTGCTTTTCACATGTGTAGACATGTGGTGCATTTACAGTAAAAGCAGGTCGCCTACTTCTACCCACCATGATTATCATGGCCTGTATCACGTGTACTAGGGATAAATAAGCAAAAAAAAAAAGATTATTAAACACAAACAGTAAAATAAAGCAATGACGCACCATCTATATACCGCAAATGAAAACATTAAGACGCGAATGTTTCTTTCACACATAAATTTCTACTGTCCTTACTGAGATGGAAAAATATGTTGGGAGGGCTTGGCTCATCAGTGATGAACCCGGTTTCGCCAATTTAATCTACCAAACTACTTCTTTAGAGCTCTAATACTGTATTGGACGATTCTGCTTTTATATGCTACACTGAAGGGTGGAATCTTAAAAATGGTATTCAATCAAACTATGGACATAAGCTTTTAGGACAGTAGACATTCTATATACAGTTACGAGCGTCATGCGTTCTTAATTCTTCATCTCTGTCACCATTTGCTTTTTTTTGGAATGGCGCTCTCCTATTGGTTGGCTACGATCACGCCACCTTTGCCCCCCCCCCCCCCTATCATGCCCCCCCCCCCCCCCCACTCGCTTTTTGGTTTTTGTAACTATTGTGTTGGAGCGGGTCGCTCCTTAAATAAATGCATATATTAGTTAATAACTAAATGGAATCCTCTCTTTCTTTTTCCCAGTAAGAGACGCCTACGGAAGCCAACAGTACATAGACAGATAAAGCACATAGGCTATAGTTATTAACTAATATATGCATTTATTTAAGGCGCCAATTTATAATTGTAACAAATAGTATTTGAATCAAAACATTCAATCGGGTAAAACACGGGCGTTGCCCGGGTCATTCGGCTAGTGTGTATATAAATATAAGAGTATCAGAACATAAACGAAATATCGATAATCAAGACAGTAGATCTTTAGTATACCAACATATAAGAGAAACAGGCCATTCCTTCTCCCTATCAGAACCAAAGACCCATTACTCCAACAGACTACAGAGACTTATCATAGAATCCATCATATCCAGAAAGAACAATAGCATTAACAGAAGGATAGATATTCCGGAAATTTATAACATTATATTCCCTGAGCCCACCCCATAACCTCCAGGTAAAGCAGGCGCAACAGAAGCCCGCGTTGATCATGCCTTAAAACAAATGTAAACAGTGAGTGGACTTTATTTAATTTTAAATCATATTTTATTGGCGTATTAATCATGTAAAGCATTTTCTCCCTTAGAAGGGCTTACTTGCCCGAAAGCTCGAGATATTTGCATTGAGCAATGCTCTTCCGCAAACAATAAGTACAAGGCTAGTTAGGTCTTCTGTCCAGTAAGGACAGTAGAGTTTGATTGATGTTTGAAAGAAACATTCGCGTCTTAATGTTTTCATTTATAAAAAGTTATATAGATCATTATGCAAGAGTAAAAAAAGAAAGGATAAGATAAATTAGGAACCTGATCCTTTCAGGTTAGATAGATAGTCATAAATATATATTTACAGTAGTGATAAAATCTCTGACAATTATTTTCTGGTATTTACAAACTCTTTCTGTTGGATCGTTTTTGAAGACAACTCTCAGATTTATCATATTAAACTTTAAACATTTTAGATATAGAGAGAGTTAATTACCTCGTATTTAAGGCAACAAAATAATCATCTAATTTACATACATCGTTCTAACCAGATTCAACTTGTACAAAACAGACGACAAAGCAAAAAATAAACAAATTAATAATAGAAGGTAAGTTCCTATTTTTTTATAAGCTTTCACACTCAAAGAATATTCAACTTCTTGCTTCACTTTCCTTGTCTTAATCTCTTTTATCTTTCGCTTTCTATGAATGAAAATATTGTAAGAAAAAAAAAATGCTACGCTTCAAATTCTTATAACTCAATTCATCAGCTGAGAAATTATTTTATTAAGACGAAAAATCTTAGTGCATGTATCATATATAAATTCCAGTGGGTTTTTCCCCTTTATTTTGTATCTTTTTTCTTTTCCTCGGATTTACCCTTTCAAATCTGTTTATCAGTTCAATTGTCTTAATTACAATGTATAAATTTCATTATCTCAATATTGATTGTAATTAGCTTTTCCTTTTTCATCTTCATTTGCGGTGAATCCGCGGTAAATCCATGTATAATAAATTTATTTTCCTCCAATTTACCCAGACTACTCTATTAACTTGATTGTCTTTATATAATTTTTCCTGTATATAAATATCATATTACCATTAAAGTACTATTACTGTTTTTCAAGCATTGTATCCTACATTTCTGCTTGGAGAATCTGTATAAGACTAAAAGGTCTTAATAAAACTTTTTGTTGAGGTATACATTTTAATTTGTTCTTACCTTAAATAAACTGCTGTGTCATCCTGAAGTCTGTCTTTCCTAATTTTATACTTTATAATATTGTTAAGAGGCGACAAATCGATAAAAAAGAGAAATAATACGGGAGAGTTGGAAAATATGTTGTCGATGGTATGCAAATCGGTTTGTAACGGGGGAAGACCGACCAATGAGAGATCTGATGGTGTCAGTAAGGTTTTTCCTTGTTTACCGCTGGTTGGACTGACCCATCCCGCCCCCGTTTGTGTTCGTTTTCTTATGTGATGATCCTCTATAATGAACTAAGGTAAACAAAACGGGTTGTACAGAGAGAATCTTTGCATGTTTCTTTGATGGCCAGCCCTCCTACACCCACTAACGGATCCACAATGAAGAGACATCGAGTTTACACTCATGGAGACAAAAGGAAGTTGTACCTTTTACCATGTATATATCGGGATTCAGATAATAACTCTGAAAGATATTACAGTGATCTTTATTGAAGACACACGAGATAACCTAGTGTCAACAAAATATTCTATATC
Source organism: Cordylochernes scorpioides (assembly GCA_030710605.1). Lineage (NCBI taxonomy): Eukaryota > Metazoa > Arthropoda > Arachnida > Pseudoscorpiones > Chernetidae > Cordylochernes > Cordylochernes scorpioides. Next base: position 13,206,859 of record CP092865.1, read on the forward strand.
CACTCATGGATAAAACTTAAGGAAGTTGTACTTTTTAGCATGTATTTCGGGATTTAGACAATAACTCTGAAAGATATTACAATGACCTTTATTGAAGACACACGAGATAACCAAGTGTGAACAAAATATTCAATATACACTCTTGGACAAAACTTAAGGAAGTTGTACTTTTTAGCATGTATTTCGGGATTTAGACAATAACTCTGAAAGATATTACAGTGATCTTTATTGAAGACGTACGAGATAACCAAGTGTGTACAAAATATTCAATATACACTCATGGACAAAACTTAAGGAAGTTGTACCTTTCAGCATATATAACGGAATTCAGACAATAACTCTGAAAGATATTACAGTGACCTTTATTGAAGATACGCGATATAATCAAGTGTGAACAAAATATTCTATATCCACTCATGGACATAACTTAAGGAAGTTGTACCTTTTAGCATGTATATCGGGATTCAGATCATAACTCTGAAAGCTATTTGATACACAGTAACCTTTATTGAAGATAAACGTGATAACCAAGTGTGAACGAAACTGCCTCTATCTCCTTCAAAACTTCTTTACGTTTTGTTCATGAGGGTATATGTGCCGCAATTAATAACAACCACTACAAACCAGCAGCTGTGCCATAATCCAAAGCAAGCTTGGCAGCTAAGAGATGTCATTTCTCTCCATGTTAGGAACAACCTCATCTGAAGCTAAGTCACACTGCCATAGAATGTGTAACACACAATTCTCCATAATCATGACAACAACACCCATTACCTTTATAATCAAGCAATTTCCTATTTTATTAAAGAACACTTCTCTAATAACAAGAGAGAGAGAGAGAGACGGTTAAACATACTTTATTGACTACTAGTCAATTATGAATGAAAAATAATGGAATGATACAATGAAATTATGATTGAGGAAGGCTCCACCATCTTGCCAGAGTCCTCCTCCAGACGATGAGAGGGTCTTCTTGGACGCCCCGTATCTCCAGGCCCAGGAAGAGAGAGAGAGAGAGAGAGATTGAAACTACTTTATTTCAAAGTACATATATGATTATATAAGGTTAAATGCAGAATAAATATAAATATGATTTTATAATGATAAAATATGAATAAATAGATAAAAATAGATAAAAATAATTGATAAATATACATATATTTTACACAAATAAATTTACTGGCAATGCGTTTCTTTTAAATATCATCAATATCATCAAGAAACGCATTGCCAGTAAATTTATTTGTGTAAAATTTTAACGATAGATGGCAATAAAATTTAATTTACTAATATACATATATACAAAAATATATACAAGGTTTTTATTGGTGGCGCCCACCGCGGGAAAGACTCTGTCACCAGTGGACTGCGAGAGTTCTCTCCCACAGAGTGGGCAGGTCGATGTGATGGCTGGTGTTACCCACCTCAAGACCAAGAGAGAGAGAGAGAGAGAAGATCACTAAATACAGCTCCAAAAATCCCGGAGAAGAAACTTCCAGAAGAGATTAAACATAGAGACTTAAATAAAAAACGAGAGAGTTTTGTAATATTACAAAAAGTAGAGAGGGGAGAAAGACGAAATTGCACATAGACATCTCTCAGTAATTATGTAGGAGGCCTAGACAGACAGACAGAGAGAGAAAAAAGTAAAAGAAAGAGTTAAAAAATTGGGATAGAACTTCCTCGAAATCCAGTTTATATTGATCGAACGACTCCGCCCTTGATGTCAGCCACGTGGTGGGAGGCCTTCTGGTGATTGGTAGATATATGTACTTACATATTTACATATTAAAAATAATGAAGACATAATCCTAACCAAAAGCACATGCGCTTTTTAGATGGCAGAGCACCATCTAGTGTAGCAAAAATTAACTAAACGTTTATTTAACTTTCTCCGTGATATTTGGCCAACCCAATTTCTTGATAAATAAAAAAAAATCCATCCACGAACGCGTTTCGCGCTGTTGGCCCTCGTCAGCGTGGAGAAGGCTGTACAACTGAGACCAAAATTAGTTTTAGTCACAGAGGCTTCTTGAAAAACCAAGAAATGGGTATTTAAGGCCAAACTTGCGTAAATACGCTTAACACATGAGAAACAATAGAAAATATGATAAAAAGGTCAGGTGTTGATATTTAAAAAAATTCTATTGTTTTCTCATATTTACATATGTGTGCTATACGAGAGGCACCTCTCCCCTTCAATAAATATACAAAATCTAAATGCATTCAATGTATCTTTTTAAAAATATATAGTACAGAGTTGAAATTATACCTGTGGATTAGAAAGATAGTCAACAAACATATAACTGGATGAATGCAAAGATCTTTCATCAAGGTCTCTTCTTTGGTTTATATAAATTATTATTATTATTTTTTGCTTATCCCTAGTACACGTGGTACAGGCCATGATAATTATGGTGGGTAGAAGAAGGCGACTGCTTTTACTGTAAGTGCACCACATGTTTACACATGTGAAAATCAGTTCGACTTTACACTTACAAATGTTCCAGAGCCCCGTTTGGTTACTTGCACTTGCTGGTGGGGTTTGACTTTTGCAAGAATCGGGGGCCATTGGAACATTTTTTTTTTTTAAATCAGAGAAAAAGTGTCCAATGCGGAAATCAAACCTGGGTCGTAGCGGTCAACAACCAACGGTTTAGACCATCCTTCCACCGACCCCCTATATAAATTCTACAAGGCCGCAGTCACCGTTCGGAGGAGAATAACGGATTCGCCGAATGCCGTGGTCCATTTGAATGAGGAAAGCGAAGACTAGAACGGGGCTGATTCTGCACTCGTCTTTTCAGTGATACGCTAACCTTGACATATACACGGTGTGGCCACTGGACATACACCGGAACTAGAGACTGTTGTTGGGTTCTGTGTTGCCTGGAGTATAGGAGCTCCATCTATGCTTCCTTCCTGCAGTGAATCTGTATAAGACCGGTGGTCCTAATAAAGCTGTATGTGTGTGTGTATGAAATCATATCTGGAATCGGTGTTTACATTTAGAAATCGGCAACTCCCGATCGTGCATGAGGAAGCTGCTAGTGGCTAACGCCATCTATCGGAATAAATATAAACTATCCTTAATTCCCCCTAATTTTATTCCCGAATATCATCCAAATACACTTTCTTGATGAATCAAGAAAAAAAACCGTGTACGTGTTTCAGACTGTTGGTCCTCATCAGCGTGGTGCAGGCGGTTTCACTCTGATTTATCAAGATAGGGTATTTGGTCAATATTCGGGAATAATATTAAAAATGAACGTTTAGTTGATATTTATTTCCTACAGATGGAGCAAGCTATCGGCAAACTTCAGTTCTTGATATAGATTTTGTTGTCGCCGAACCGAACACTTAGGAATGTTTTATTGACTAAGCCACAACACCATCTTTAGCAAATTCGAACAAAGACATTTTAGGTATTTATTAAAGAGGAGAGCATTTTGCATAGGAATATCACACTTTTTTGTTATTTCTCAATATATTCTGGCTTAAGATCGGCGTGTTATCATTTCAACAGTAAAAAATATCACTTTGGCAGGTCCGGCTGACGTCATGACCAGGACTGTTATAGCGAAAAGCGAGTTCGAACCAGGGACATCAGTTTCTAAAGTCTAAAGCTTTCGCAGCCAGGCTATTTTGCCTTATTATATAATAATTTATAATACAATATAATGCGGCTTGTGATTGTAAAACGACATTTGAAAACTATCCCACCTGTGTGTTTCTTTTCAACGAAAAATCAAAATTTATTTCAAGGGGAGAAATAACGATTATTTCTAACCTTTTGGATGAGGTATGAAAGGATAAATTGTGAAGAGTAAAGAGTTCCCATTCCTGGACACTTTTATTTTTCCGTTTATCATTACTCTTCAAAATTCATCCTTTCATACCAAATCCAAAAGGTTAGAAATAATCGTTATTTCTCCTTAAAATAAATTTTGATTTATCGTTGAAAAGAAACACATGCGGGATAGTTTTCAAATGTCGTTATATAATAATTTAAGGAAGATTACAAAACAACAACAACAAAAAGCCTTTATTCAGGGTCACTGACCTTATACAGGATTCACCAGAGGTATGCATAAGAACAAAGCAGTGAGACAAAGGAAATAACGATATATACAGTAGAAAAAGAAAAAAAAACAAGAAAGAGAAAGAGGGAAGCAAGTAAAACAACACAAAAAGAGTAGCAGTAAGAAAGTGAGGAGTGAGTGTCACTTGGCCTTCTTCTGAGATACGGACTTGTGGAAACCATAAAACGCCGTAGCAATATACTTATTCTGGGTCATATTGTCAATTATTGATGGAAGTGAAGCACAGAGTTGTCCAGTTAATTTAAGGAAGATTTAATATTTACAAATTTAAATTTTCAGCCTGGGAGTCTTCCCCACCGTACAAGTGTCCTCTTCCGAGGCGATGAGAGGGTTATAGCTATACTGATGAAGGCCTTAAGCCCGAAAGCATGGTATTGTTGGCCTTTGTCTGTTTTTTTTTTTTTTTTTTTAAGTTCGCGAATTTTCTAATCGTTGTGGCTTATTGGCTGGATAGAATCTAGTTTTGCTCACAAAATAATAAACTAACGAACTAAGGTCGGTAACAAAACCACAACACCAGGTTTGGGAAACTGAGAAGTGCCCACCTAGAGACCATGGTTTCGGGCTAATGGCCCTCGTCAATCCAAGGCGGACTTTGATTTCACGAGTTCTGTGAGGAATTCATGAATTCACGTCTTCAGAAACGGCCAAATAGGTATTTAGAGGGTAAAGTGTCTAGGCTAAGGGGTCAAATGGAATTTTCACAATTTTGAAAGAAGAGGTGACCTTTATATAGACAAATCTGTAGTGTCACATTAAAAATATCGCAATTAACAAATTAAGATATTTTTTAATAATTACTCACGTACTTCACAAAAAGTTTCTTCTCTAATTTATTAATATTCGAAAGCTTTTTCGAGTTTAAAAAATCTTCCAGAGACGTTTCTTCTAAACATAAACATGTTTATACCTAGGATAAACGCCTGTAAAAGAGTTTTTTTTTAACTCGAAAACTTGCAAATACTAATACATTAGTGAATAAACACTTTTCTACGAAGTACTTGATTAAATATAAGATTGTTCCAAAAGTTCATAAACATATTATGATTATGATTTTGCAAGTGTTTACGAAATTTTGGGACAACCTTGGTAATATTGGTAACCTTGGTAAAATTATAACATAATTCTTATAGAAGAATGATTTAATCTCTGATGTTCTATATTAAGGATGGCCAATCAGCAGGTGAGCCAAGTTTCAGAATTACAAGGTTGCCCCAAAAGTTCGTAAACACGTGCAAAATATAAATCATAATATGTTTACGAACTTTTGGGATAACCTTGTAATTCTGAAACTTGGCCCACCTGCTGATTGTCCACCCTTTATATAGAACATCAGAGATTAAATCATTCTTCTATAAGAATCCTGTTATAATTTTACCAAGGTTACCATTATTACTAAGGTTTTTCCCAAAATTTCGTAAACACTTGCAAAATATAAATCATAATTTTGAAAATAGAGCAATCCATAAATAAATCTTTAATTAAAAAGGCGTATATTGGATCATAATATCATTTATTTTACCAATATTTTAGTTCGTTGAACGCCAACCTTTATCAAGGTGTTATAACATATTAAAGTGTGATAAAAAAACACCTTGATAAAGGTTGGCGTTCAGCCAACTGAAATATTGGTAAAATAAATGATATTTTGATCCAATATATGCCTTTTTAATTAAATAAATCATAATATGTTTACGAACTTTTGAGACAACCTTATATTTTAAACTATCTACTTCTTCACTGTGTTCTATGCACGAAAAACGATGTATAAAGTCTTTTGTACATTGATATTCTTTCCTTTTCTTATTTTTTCTCTTTTCTGAGCGAGGATTCAATTTCTTCCCCTGCTTCTCATTTCTTCTTAGATTCATTTCTAACAGGAGAATCATCTGTATAAGACGGAATGTCTTAATAAAGGCTTGTGTGTGTGTATATTTGAAACTATTCCCGCACAAAATAGTGGGTGATGGAATACAATGAAGTTATCTTCTACGCAGTAATTGTTTTGCTTATCCCAAGTACACGTGGTACAGGCCATGATAATCATGGTGGGTAGTTAGCGACTGCTTTTATTGTAAGTGCACCACATGTTTACACATATAAAAAGCAGTTCGACTTTGCACTTACAAATGTGCCAGAGCTTTGCGCAGAGGCGATATCATAGCCAGTGAGGAACTTCCGAGGCGCGATTATTGCTAGTTGAAAACTTTACCCAATGTGCCAGAGCCCATTTGGTTACTTGCACTCGCTGGTGGGGTTGGACTTTTGCAAGAATCGGGAGCCATTGGAGCATTTTTTTTAATCAGAAAAAAAAAGTGCCCAATGCGGGAATCGAACCCGGGTCGTAGTGGTCGAAAATCAATGGTTTAGACCATCCTTCCACCGACCCCCTCTACACAGTAATATCTTCACTGTATATGGAGGTAGAAATAGGAAAGGAGAGAGGAAATATCGATGGAAACAAGATATGCGGCAGCCAATTTATGGGCACATTTGTAATAGAATATTTATGTCCCATGATACCCAGTAATAGAGGTGTATCACAGGCTTGGTACGCTTCTACAAGATATTTCTTTTCCCCTTCCAATATACCCACAGATTAATCCATTTATTAGCTTGATTATCTTCATTTTAAGTTTTCATATATACATTTTTCATATTACTATTAAATTTGATTATCTTTAAAAAAATAATAATAATACAATTGCTTATTACTACAGTAGAACCTCAATTAGAGAAACTCACTCTAGAGGACACCTCTCTATAAAGATCAGTTTTCATCGCCCAAATTACCATTTTTACTATTTAGCAACTCTCCAGTAAGAGGATACCTTTCCCTAAAGGACACTTTGACTCTGCAATTAGGTGTCCTTTACAGAGAGGTTCTACTGTATAAAGATCGCCTCTGCCGTCAAAATAGACGTAAAAACTAGACGCTGGTGTTATTGGCTTTGTCACCGACCCGAGGCCGCTAGTTTGTAGCGATGGTCAATGGATGGCGTCTAGTTTTGACGTCTATTTTGACGGGAGAGGCGATCTTTGGCTTTATAGATGAATATCCTCCGTGCAAAATTTCCATTTATTATTAATAAATTAAATTTAATTGCCATCTATCGTTAACATTTACACAAATAATTTACACATATCCCTGGACACTTTTATTTTTCCGTTCGTCATTACTCTTCATAATTAATCTTTTCATACCTCATCCAAAAAGGTTAGAAATAGTCGATATTTCACCTTGAAATAAAATTTTGATTTTTCGTTAAAAAGAAACTCATGCGGTGTAACTTCAAGTGTCGTTTTACATATAAATTTACTGGCAATGTGCTTCTTTTAAATATCATCATTTATTATTAATGTTACTATTACTGTTATTCCTGTATATACCCTACATTTGTAGATACTCGAAGAATCTGTATAAGGCTAAAAGGTCTTAATAAAGCTTTTTGTTGTTGTACGCTTCCACATAGCTCCTAAACGTGGGCACTCTTACTCTACGATGACGTCTAACTCACTTCCTCTCCTCTACCACTCCAAGCAGTTCAAATAGATCCTGTCCTTGTCTGGAGGAGGACTCTCTTAAGGTGGACGCGCCTCCCTTCCTGATAAATATTTTTTATATTTTTATTACCAAATTGTAAATAATTACATTTATCTTTGTTTAATTTATCTTTGTTTTTTTTTTGTAACAATGGACTAAGAGTGTCAATAAAATATATTGAATTGTCCAAACTATAATTTAATCTTTAGCCGTTCTATTATTTCTGGGACAGATTTTGTCTACCTCCCTGTAGCCTTTTAGTGTTCTCTTATGTAGGTTTAATAAATCTTAAACGAACTTAAGTGACAGTTATTCCGGGTCAAACGGTGTATTGCCGGACTGAGAATCCTCTCGGTGCTCTCTTTACTGATGATCTCCCCAGAATATTTAAAACAGACGAATGGACATGCGAGATTTACGGGACAAGAATGGAGCCGGGGCTACATCACCATATACTCTCATGTATGGGGCTGAAAGACGAACGAGAAGTGCTCCTCAGTGAAATAGGTCTTGAGGGACTCTCTTTGGAGCTCCTGTTGAATGAGGTGGTGAGAAACAGAGCTGGAGCGTTTGCGTTGTTCAAATTTTGGAAGACGGCTGAAGAGAAGGGGAAGCTATACACACAATCTAATTGATGTAAATAATTATATGTGAATAATATTTGTCAGGATTAGAATGACGAATCCTGTATTGGACTTTGATTCCAGTAAAAGGCTTGTTGCTGCTGTTGTATATAGTCACAGTGTAGAAAATACTATACTCTACCTACTACATATAGGTTTCTCTCTGTATTCTTAGTTCTCTTCTCTTCAATTACTCTGTAAACTGGCGAATCCTTTATAGGACGAGAGGCCCTCAATAAAGGCTTTTGTTGTTGTTGTTGTAAGTGACAGTTATTTATAAAAATTCCCTCTCATCTATGATCTTATTTATTATTCTATAAAAATTTCCAAACAAGTTTGGATATCATCCGTTTAATTCGCTGAAAATGGAAACTTATTTTGTTCAGAAAACTTGTAACTTTTTGAGAGAGAGAGAGAGTACATTTTCCTCTTTTCACCATAGGAACCTGTTTTCCTTTTTGTTCAAAATCTCTCTTTTTTATAGTTATTATATATTATATAATTATTAAAATTATATACACCAATACCTCGCTTTGCGTCGTTTCGTTTTGCGTTTTTTTCGAAATTGCGTCGCTGCTTAATTTTTACTGATTTTCACTGTGCGTCGTTAGATTTTCGAAATTGCGTTGTTTTGGATTCGAGTATTTAATTTTTATTTTATTTTTTTTCCCTAAAATATGGCAACACCTTTGTTTTTGATTGCGCCATGCCATCGAAATTTTATTTTCACTTTGCGTCGTGTTTTTTGGAACGTAACCCCGACGCAAAGCGAGGTATGGGTGCAAATAAAATGGGTTTCGAGAGGGCATTTCAAGTTTTATTTCATACTAGCGGACGTTCCCGGCTTCGCCCGAGGTTTTACCCGAGTAAAGGTTTTTCTAACGAACATTTGTTAAAACAATTCTCTATAAACTTATAAAAAAAAGATATATTTTGATAATTTGAAACTCGTATATTTGAATCTCTCGATAAAGTGAACATTTTTTTCCCGGTCCCTGTGTGCCGTGTCATCCTGAATTTTGTCTTTCCTAATTTTCTACATTACAAAATCAGCGTTTTATCTAGTGAACATATTTTCCCGGTCCCTTGAAAAATACTCGATAAGTTTAATAAAATCATGGTCGTTTATGGAAGATGGACGTAGTTCCCGGAGGTCACCCGCCCCCCGCGCGCCAGGACCTCTTGATCACTCTGATTGGCCGGCGGCCGGACGGGGGGGGGGGGGGGGCTCATGATCCCTCTGATTGGTCGGTGTGAACTTGGACTGTCCAACCAACTGGCCGGACGGGGCAGGGGAGGGCAGGGGGGGGGGGGGGGGGGGGGGGGCAGATCTCCGTTGCAAGATGGCGCTGCTTGCGAGTTAAAGCTACAAATCTGCAAATAACTCTAAGGATATTCAAGATATTCAAGAAATTATTTTTCGTAAACCTTTCCGGGGATACACCTAATAAGATCCCAAATTTTCACGGCGATTGGATGTATGGTTTTTGAATCCACAGAGGACACACAGACAGACACACACACACACACAGACATTCAATTTTATATATATAGATTCATCTCAAACTTTCGGGTATCACAAACACTTTTGCATAATATGCTTGTATAAAAGGGTTTGTAACACTTTCCACTTTCATTAATAAAAGAGAAAATTTAAAGAAAGAAAGAGAAACAATTATCTAAAACTCAGGAAAGCTAATTGGACGCGGGCGCCGCTTGGAGGCGCTGCATGAAGATAACTGACCAATGGGAACGGCCCACCTCAACCGTCAGTCTTCTTCCTTGTATATAACCAAAAGACTGCCTTTGTTCTATGTAGAAGGCGGAATAATTGTCATCACTGCCTTTGTTCTATTGCTATGTGCGGTTGTTTTGTCAACATATGTATCCTTATATCTAATAATAATAATAATATATTTATAAAATCACTTATTTGGCTGTTCTTTTTGCAACATGGACCCACAACACTAATAATTTACGTTTTTTTTTAATAAATCGTGAATCCTTTATTTACATACATATTTGTATATAGATGGAAATTTTGCCGGGAGGTTATTGATCTAAAGAGACAAGGGTCGCCTCTCCCGTCAAAATAGACGTCAACACTAGACGCCATCTATTGACCGTCGCCGCAAACTAGCGGCCTCGGCAGATTGTCAAGATTCCATTAGATCCCGTGTGGATCTCATGGAATAAAGTCCGCCCTAGACTGACGAGGGCCATTAGCCCGAAACCATGGTCTCTAGGTGGACGCTTTTCAGTTTGCCAAAGCTGGTGTTGTGTGGCTTTGTTACCGACCCGAGGCCGCTAGTTTGCGGCGACGGTCAATAGATGGCATCTAGTTTTGACGTCTATTTTGACGGGAGAGGCGACCCATGTCTCTTTATATTTGCATATATATACCCATCCTGACTATATTTACATATTAAATTGTCACATAGAAAAATGAAGGAATACAAACATAAGAATGACAAGGCAATTTACTTTTTGATTAAAGTAATTCCCAACTTATTTACATGAAAGAACAGAGAGGCAATGATAACAAGTTGACTAATTTTAAAATACACTCATGGACAAACTTAAGGAAGTTGTACCTTTTAGCATGTATATCGGGATTCAGACAATACACTCATGGACAAACTTAAGGAAGTTGTACCTTTTAGCATGTATATCGGGATTCAGACAATACACTAATGGACAAACTTAAGGAAGTTGTACCTTTTAGCATGTATATCGGGATTCAGACAATACACTAATGGACAAACTTAAGGAAGTTGTACCTTTTAACATGTATATCGAGATTCAGACAATAACTTTGAAAGATATTACAGTGACCTTTATTGAAGACACACGAGATAAACAAGTGTGAACTAAATTAACTCTGTATCCTTAAAACAAAACAGACAACCGGCGATACTAAAGACTTTCCACTTTCTTAAGTTTTGCCCATGAGGGTATATTCTACCTCAATATGCTCTGCATTTATAAAACTATAAATCCTAAGAGTGAGTGTGTTATTACACACCTAAATAAAAATAAATAAGTATTTAAAATACACCTATCCCCCGATTTACACGGTACTTGTTTTACACGTTTTCGCTTTTACACGGTTTTCCAAATAAGTTTTTGTTTTTGTTTTTATCGCACTAAACTAAATGCTACTGTGATTGAACACATGCGCTGTGTACACATCTCACGAGGAATCCCGAGCTTATGTGCTGACTTGCTGCACACGCACACTGTGTCTGTATTTCTAATTTAAAAAATAATAATAATTTTCGATTTACACGTTTTTCTCAGGAACGTATCTATCGTGTAAATCGGGGGATAGGTGTATTTGAAAAAAATTACAATAAAAATTGTATACATACAAATCTCTTATCGTTTACATATTTACGAACTTTAAAGAAAATATCTCAGGAGAATCATTGTTTAAGACTCAAATATCTTAATAAGAGCTTTAAAATTTTACACAAATAAATTTACTGGCAATGCATTTCTTTTTAAATATCATCAAATATTATCTCTACAGACCTTACTGCAATGATATGAGTTTTTGAATGAGAGGGCTTGGCTCATCAGTAGTAAACCCTCTCAGCGGTTTCGCCAAATTAATCATTCATAATCAGAGATAATATTTGATTATATTTAAAAAGAAACGCATTGCCAGAAAATTTATTTGTGTAAAATTTTAACGATAGATGGCAATTAAATTTAATTTAATTTAATAAAGCCTTTATTTGGGTATGTATCCATCCCTATTGGTTGAACGCATTCTGGCAAAGATGGATTTGATTGGTCGGTTATTAAAACAAGGAACGCCATCCCTCAGCCCCACAAGATGGATGACGTCACGTTATAATTTGTATTATTCCTCAGAATGATATTCTTTTCTTCCTATTGGTCGATTAGCTAGCTGTAAGATGATTGGCTAATAATGGATAGCTATATCCTATCAGAAACCTACATTGCCATCTCATACAACGATCACTTGTTTCTTACAACAACAAAACCTTTATTAAGACACTATTGTCTTACAAGGGGATTCGCCTAAAAGGTTATATATGTACATGAGTGAGGAGGAAAAGCAATTTAGAGGGGAGGGGGAGCAATCAGCAGTTGTCTGTGGAGTTGAGCACTTCTTCCTTCATTTTATCTATCGCCTTGAAAAATTTAAAATATTTATAAACAAATGTTTTATCCAGCAGGAGAGTAGTGAAAATTTTATATATATGTTGTTCATTATTGTGAGTTAGCCCCGATATTTCGTGAATTTTCAGTCTCTTTTCCTGTAGAAATGGGCAATGGAATAGATAATGGACCAAATTGTCTTGGATGACAGCATTGCAGAAGTAGCAATTTGAAGGGTCACTGTTCCAAAATACTGTGATATCCTCGGGGGAAAATAGCCATAGAATCCTTTGACGGGCTTAAAAAAATACAGACGATATTATTGAAGGGGGGGGGGGGATCAACTGCTTTATATTTAAGAAAGATGTCTAACACTCTTTTTTATGATAAAATAAATTGATATTTACAAGATGAATCCAAAACACACCATTGACAAACTTCTCAGGATATTGAGATCGAAAATACTTTATTACAATGTCCATATAAGATTATATAAAGTTAAATATACAGTAAAACAACACTTGAAGTTACACCGCATGAGTTTCTCTTCAATGAAAAATCAAAATTTATTTCAAGGTGAAATATTGACTATTTCTAACCTTTTTGGATGAGGTATGAAAGGGTGAATTATGAAGAGTAATGATGAACGGAAAAATAAAAGTGTCCAGGGATGGGAATCGAACCCACAATGTTCCGCTTACCGGGCAGATGCCATGTCCACTATTTCACCTTGAAATAAATTTTGATTTTTCATTGAAAAGAAACTCATGCGGTGTAACTTCAAGTGTTGTTTTACAATCACAAGCCGCAGTGTATTATATTAAATATACAGAATAAATATAAATATGAATAAATACGATTATATATAATGATAAATATATATGAATAAAAAGATATGAATATATAAAATAATTGATAAATATATATGAAAATTCGAAACTATTATAGACGCGTATGATTCTTTCACAAATTAAACAATTTCTACTGCCCTTACTGCAAAGGAAAAATTAATGGGAGGGCCTATTCGAATAATACCAGGGATTTCAGTCATTATTGCAGCGTAATCCGGACAACCCTTCAGGAACGAAAAACCGTTTGAGTCTAAAATGGTTGACAGGTTTTCGACAAAGGTTAAATCAGTGGTGAACCCTCTCAGCGGTTTCACCAGTTTAATCTACCAAGGTAAATCTATCTACTAATCTAAAACTGATGAGTCAGGCCCTCCCATTAATTTTTCCATTGTAGTAAGGGCAGTAGAAATTGTTTAATTTGTAAAAGAAACATACGCGTCTATAATAGTTTCGAATTTTCATAACAGATGGCGCACTAATGTATCATAATACATATATAAAATATATACAAGTCGTAAAGAGAGAGAGTTCAAAAATTAATTAAAAATGTAACAATTTATTTATTTATTTATTTCAATTCAAAACGCTATGTCCCCCTAGGGACACTTGCGCTAAATGTACATACAAATATAACATAGAAAATATTCAACATGGAAAGATACACAGAAAGTAACTTAGAAAGATTCATAAATATTATTTTACATATAGAGATATTCTTTGAATTTTATTTACAGTTACATCATTAAATTTTAAATATATACATATATACAAACATATACACGCATACACCTATTTATTGTTTACAACCATATAATATGTCCAATATTTCCTTGAGATCGTTACATCAAAGACCATTTTTTTAAAATGAAATCCAAAATATATTTACAAAGGAAATTAAATTTTATATATGTGTCCTTACTTGGAATTAAATCACTAGGGCCTAAAGCTATTAAATCGTTGTTGACTCTGTAATCTTGAAAGACAGGGCACTCTAGCAAGAGATGTATTGAAGTTTGTTCCCCCAATCCACAGAAACATGTCGAATCTTGCACAGCCTGAATTTTCTTAAGTAAAAACCTGAAATTTCCATGATCTGTGATAAATTGTGAAATATAATAGTTTGGTCGAAAATATTTCGGAATATCATAAGGAAAGAAACTTTGAAATGTTTGATTAGTATTCTTTTTCAGTAAATTAATCCTTGATATAATGAAATCTTTGAGTATACCTCAATGGGTGACTAGACAGATCAAGGATAGAGCAAACTATTATTTGTTTACTACGACTAGACAACTACAATTCAACTCGAGAGAGATATTTATAACCCAGGGAGCGCACAACGCCAACCACCCGGGGAGTCCAGCTCACTAGTATGGATTATTGTTGAGTGCTTTTACTCGTGTTTTGATTGTTGAGTTGAACCAGTTGACCAGGAAGTTCCATGCTGAGGTCCAGTCTGGCCATAGATGTAGGATAGAGGTGGGTCAGTCCAAGCAGGATAGCTGTTTGTATCCTATGTCACAGTTGACCAGGAAGTTCCATGCTGAGGTCCAGTCTGGCCATAGATGTAGGATAGAGGTGGGTCAGTCCAAGCAGGATAGCTGTTTGTATCCTATGTCACAGTTGACCAGGAAGTTCCATGCTGAGGTCCAGTCTGGCCATAGATGTAGGATAGAGGTGGGTCAGTCCAAGCAGGATAGCTGTTTGTATCCTATGTCACAGTTGACCAGGAAGTTCCATGCTGAGGTTGAGTCTGGCCATAGATGTAGGATAGAGGTGGGTCAGTCCAAGCAGGATAGCTGTTTGTATCCTATGTCACAGTTGACCAGGAAGTTCCATGCTGAGGTTGAGTCTGGCCATAGATGTAGGATAGAGGTGGGTCAGTCCAAGCAGGATAGCTGTTTGTATCCTATGTCACAGTTGACCAGGAAGTTCCATGCTGAGGTTGAGTCTGGCCATAGATGTAGGATAGAGGTGGGTCAGTCCAAGCAGGATAGCTGTTTGTATCCTATGTCACAGTTGACCAGGAAGTTCCATGCTGAGGTTGAGTCTGGAAGGCTGGCCATAGATGTAGGATTGAGGTGGGTCAGTCCAAGCAGGATAGCTGTTTGTATCCTATGTCTCAGGAATGCTGGACAGCTGAAGATGATCAACTGTCTGTGGCTCTTTTGAACAGTGGATGCAGGTAAGGTCTGTTTCGGGATGCACACGTGTAATGTCTGCCAGTACATGGTCATGACCCATGAGGATGGTGGTGGGTCCTCTCCATGGCGGATTTTTGGTAGAAATTTGAGGAGATGGCTTGGAGTGGAAGTAATTCTCCTGAGGGATCTGGTCGAGTAGTCTTGGGAATATAATACAGTCCATGATGATAGAGCAGCCTTACGTGTCAGGTTTCGAGCATGAATTCGAGGCAAGGTGGAGTATGAGTGTAGTAGGACAGAAGTAGCGACAATTTTTGCTGCACCGTCTGCTAGTTCATTGCCATTGATTCCAGTGTGTCCGCATACCCAACACAGCCTGATGTAAGGAGCTCTGTTAATGAATTTTATTATATTTGCCACTAGCGATGTACGTATTGGTCCAGAGGAGCTGCTAAAGCAGATCTACAGTCCGAGGCAATGGTCACTCCTGCTTTGGTTGGACTTATATACGCGAGTTGGGCTGCCCAGAGAAATGTTATTCCAACAGTCCGGAACGCGTATGTGATATTGACTTTTCTTGATTTATCAAGAAATTGGGTTGGCCAAATATCTTTAAAACAAGCTAAATCAATGTTTAGTTTATTTTTGTTCCACTAGATGGCACTCTGCCATCTAAAAATGCTTATGTGAGGGTATATCAACACCCCTGACCATTTATATATATTTTTTCTTGTGTTTTTTTTCACACAAATACATACATATATATATTTGAAAATAGAGCAATTCATATATAAATCATTAAGATAATAAAAAGGCATATATTTTATTCAATCGAATATATACCTTATT
The DNA here is from genome assembly GCA_030710605.1 of Cordylochernes scorpioides. NCBI lineage: Eukaryota > Metazoa > Arthropoda > Arachnida > Pseudoscorpiones > Chernetidae > Cordylochernes > Cordylochernes scorpioides. Next base: position 13,223,104 of record CP092865.1, read on the forward strand.
TAATCATTTATATACATCATATTTTCTCCTGTAGAAGAAAGTTCGTGCTCCCGAAAGCTAGAGTTTAAATATTTTGAAAAGAAACTTTCCCTAGAAGCCTGATATTTTTACCTTAATATATATTTGACTTAGGTTCGAACCACTACATCAGCCCGTAGTACATGTGATCGAGAATCTTCAAACTTAAATGTTGTAAAAATTGTTCGAAGAATCTTCCTTCTTCTTCCTTATCTCCACTCAATCAAATTATGCTATCAAGTTGTGACCCTTGATGATGTCTGTTTGACAACCATCATAATTGGGTGAAGTAGAATGCGTCTGCCTTTGTCATTAAGACTGGGAGCACTACTCAATGGCAGGCCGACTTAGCTTCAAAAGAAATGGCCACCTCTGACATGAGGAACAGACGCCATGTGCAGCCGCTCCTAACATGGAGTGCAAACGTTGCTCATCCTGTATCCATGGATCAGGAGCCCTTACAGGGTACTATCAGCCGGGCCAGCTGAGCCCAGGTTTTTTAGTGAGCTTGTTACTGCTCCCCCTCCTCCTTTTTCATCCGGGCTTGGGACCGGCAAAGGCGGAGTTCGAAGAATAAACCTAGACAAGTACTATCACAAAATTACTCATTTCTACAAACGAATAAAGGTTGTCAATCAGCACTTGTAGTTAAGCATAAACACTCAAATTATCTAAATAAAATGTTACCAATACCAAAGAACAATCCTCATAGAATAATCCCCTGGAATATAAGTGGACTCGGTAGAATTATTTCCGTTTTTCCACTCATTGATTATCTTAAACAGTTTGATATATTTTCTCTGACAGAAACGTGGTGTCAACAACAATAGCTTTATTTGGAAATTTCCGTTCTGTAAGGACTCTCCATGCATCATTTTCACGGAGAAAAGGAAAAAAAGGGAGAGAAGAGAAAATGAAATCAAAATATTCAACATAACTATACAAATTCACTATGGAAGGAAATTGTTCTGTAATTTTAGTTCTTAGAGATTACCTTGTTCTCGAGAAACGTGGTGTCATTCCCTAATGAACTTGGCACTTGAGAACTATGAAATTTATCAACCACTGGCTTTGTTGTTGTTGTTGTCGTGTCCAATGAAGAGCCTCAGATGTCTCCATACACCTCTATTACAGCAATGTCTACTATCTTGTGTGTGTAAAGCGGCTGCTCTGGGTCCATGTCAATTTTCTACAATCACTGGCTTTAAAACACCTATATAAACCGAGGAAGAATCTATTTAGAAATAGCTATTAAAAGAAAGCGACTGCGTAGCAACGAACATCGTATATCTTCTACATGCATAAAATAGGAGCCGTATAAAACTGGGATTTAGCCATATACTATTTATAGATTTAGTCTAGACACTCTAGTGCTGGTAAGAGATATAGAAATACTTAAAGTGTATATTTTACGGAGCTATTTAAATCCACTTAAATAAAGAAGGAAAACACCATTTTACAGGCCTTATCTAATCCCAACTTGAGCTATATCTCGGCGTGTCTTAAACGGATTTTCTCCCAAGTGGATTTGAATATTGGCTTTGGGTTAAGGCGATTGGGATCCAGCCTGGCAATCTGGAAGAGGTTTAAAAGCTTCTTTCCGAGTTGGAGTGGGTCTTCGGATTTATGGAGCTTCAGGTAGATTTCCGCGTCCCCGCTTGTCTTCAAACGGATCATGTCCCTGAGTGTCTGCAAACGGATCTTCAGATATCTGGGTGTTTTAAAACGGGTCTTCGTGTCCCTGCGTGTCTTCAAATGGGTCTTCATGTCCCTGCGTTTCTGAAAACGGGTCTTCATGTTCCCGCGTGTCTTCAAACGTTCTTTATGTCTCTTCGTGTCTTCAAACGGGTCTTCATGTCCTTGCGTGTTTTCAAACGGGTCTTCATGTCCTTGCGTGTCTTCAAACGTTCTTTATGTCTTTTCGTGTCTTCAAATGGGTCTTCATGTCCTTGCGTGTTTTCAAACGGGTCTTCATGTCCTTGCGTGTCTTCAAACGGGTCTTCATGTCCCTGCGTGTCTTCAAACGGGTCTTCATGTCCCTGCGTGTCTTCAAACGGGTCTTCATGTCCCTGCGTTTCTTCAAACGTTCTTTATGTCTCCGCGTGTCTTCAAACTTGTCTTCATGCCTCTGCGTGTCACTCATCAGTGATCACAAATAACCAAACGAGGCTCCGGCACACTTATAAGTGCAAAAGTCGAACCCGCTTTCAATTACCAGTTTCCATGTTTAGACACGGGATATATTTACATTAAAAAGCAATGGCTAACTATCCACCATGATTATCATGAACTGTACCACGTGTACTTGAGATAAGTAAAAATAGGACTCTCTGTATCACACCCTTTACCATATATAGTTGAAATGATATAAAAAAGACTAGATACAGAGTGTCCTTGAAGTCAGTGTATGGTCAAATACGACCAGAACCATTTATTTGCATACGATAAAGATATTAATTTACAATATGCAACTAGGACATCTGGATGTAGAATAATATCGCCTTATTGATCAAATATAATTGTTCTGGTAACTTTGGACCGCATACCGACTTTTCAGTTAATTTTTATTTAATGTACACTAATGGACAAAATTTAAGGGAATGGAAAGTCTTTGATGTTGCCGGACGGGGAGCGCAAACTTTATACGGACTCTTGGAATTCACTACAGGTTGGTTGTCCAAGTAGGCTCTTTTAAGTGAGCTGCCGATTACTGAGGCAAAGATCCCAATCTACCTTTTGAAATCACAGTTTTACATTACTAGATGGACTGTTGTCAGTACTGACTAAGGACCTGTCGTTGGATTGAATATTCGCCAATATTTCAATAACGGCAAATAAATCCCTTTTTTTTCAATCCAATATATGTCTTTTTATTATATCTAAAGCTTTAATTATGGATTGCTTCATTTTAAAAATACACTCACATGGATAAAACCTGAGGAAGTGGGAAGTCTTTCATGTCGCCTGTTTTTTTTTTTTCTTTGAAGGAGACAGAGGCAATTTGTTCACACTTGGTTATCTCGCGTGTCTTCAATAAAGGTCACTGTGTATCAAATATATTTTAGAGTTATTGTCTGAATCCCGATATACATGTTAAAAGGTACAATTTCCTTAAGTTTTGTCCATGAGTGTATTGTCTGAATCCCGATATACATGCTAAAAGGCACAACTTCCTTAAGTTTTATCTATGAGTGTATTGTCTCAATCCCGATATACATGCTAAAAGGTACAACTTCCTTAAGTTTTATCTATGAGTGTATTGTCTGAATCCCGATATACATGCTAAAAGGTACAACTTCCTTAAGTTTTATCTATGAGTGTATTGTCTGAATCCCGATATACATGCTAAAAGATACAACTTCCTTAAGTTTTATCTATGAGTGTATTGTCTGAATCCCGATATACATGCTAAAAGGTACAACTTCCTTAAGTTTTATCTATGAGTGTATTGTCTGAATCCCGATATACATGCTAAAAGGTACAACTTCCTTAAGTTTTATCTATGAGTGTATTGTCTCAATCCCGATATACATGCTAAAAGGTACAACTTCCTTAAGTTTTATCTATGAGTGTATTGTCTGAATCCCGATATACATGCTAAAAGGTACAACTTCCTTAAGTTTTATCTATGAGTGTATTGTCTGAATCCCGATATACATGCTAAAAGGTACAATTTCCTTAAGTTTTATCTATGAGTGTATTGTCTGAATCCCGATATACATGCTAAAAGGTACAATTTCCTTAAGTTTTGTCCATGAGTGTATTGTCTCAATCTCGATATACATGCTAAAAGGTACAATTTCCTTAAGTTTTATCTATGAGTGTATTGTCTGAATCCCGATATACATGCTAAAAGGTACAACTTCCTTAAGTTTTATCTATGAGTGTATTGTCTGAATCCCGATATACATGCTAAAAGGTACAACTTCCTTAAGTTTTATCTATGAGTGTATTTTCTGAATCCCGATATACATGCTAAAAGGTACAACTTCCTTAAGTTTTGTCCATGAGTGTATTGTCTCAATCTCGATATACATGCTAAAAGGTACAATTTCCTTAAGTTTTATCTATGAGTGTATTGTCTCAATCCCGATATACATGCTAAAAGGTACAACTTCCTTAAGTTTTATCTATGAGTGTATTGTCTGAATCCCGATATACATGCTAAAAGGTACAACTTCCTTAAGTTTTATCTATGAGTGTATTGTCTGAATCCCGATATACATGCTAAAAGGTACAATTTCCTTAAGTTTTATCTATGAGTGTATTGTCTGAATCCCGATATACATGCTAAAAGGTACAACTTCCTTAAGTTTTATCTATGAGTGTATTGTCTGAATCCCGATATACATGCTAAAAGGTACAACTTCCTTAAGTTTTATCTATGAGTGTATTGTCTGAATCCCGATATACATGCTAAAAGGTACAACTTCCTTAAGTTTTATCTATGAGTGTATTGTCTGAATCCCGATATACATGCTAAAAGGTACAACTTCCTTAAGTTTTATCTATGAGTGTATTTTCTGAATCCCGATATACATGCTAAAAGGTACAACTTCCTTAAGTTTTGTCCATGAGTGTATTGTCTCAATCTCGATATACATGCTAAAAGGTACAATTTCCTTAAGTTTTATCTATGAGTGTATTGTCTCAATCCCGATACACATGCTAAAAGGTACAACTTCCTTAAGTTTTATCTATGAGTGTATTGTCTGAATCCCGATATACATGCTAAAAGGTACAACTTCCTTAAGTTTTATCTATGAGTGTACATGCGACATTATCAAAAATGAGCATTTTATTTATAAAAAGCCAAACAAGCAAATTTACCACTTGTATAAAATATGTGAATACAAAGAATCCTCTCCATAGATAGAAAGAGAGAAAAAACAATCAAAGTGAGATGGCTACTTAGCAAATCTAAAGTAAAATACTGTATGAAACATATATATGAAAAATAGACACTTCGGTCAATATGAATGTCGGCCAGGTTACCTCTATCTTCACGAAACATATACGTGAAAACAACAACAACAAAAAGATGGGAAAAAAGAAGATCAAAACAATTTTTAATTACACAAGTATTTTAGGAAGAAATGAATCTTTCTCTTTAATTGGTACCTTTTGTTAATAAAGAAGTTGTTGAAAGAAAAGGCAGAAGTTTTGGCCATGTATGATAGAAAATATTTCTTTTCTCCATCCACCTCGGTTATAAGCGAAATTAAAATTGGATTTGGAATGTGGGGATTGGATGATCCTGGAGGAGTGGTGTTTTTTATTTATTTAGTTAGTTAGTTGAAGAGAGGCAGTTTTTGGTACTCCTCCAAACCAAGGATCAATAAGACCTCTTGAAGTTTTGCCAACTGCACATTGCGACATGTGGACTTCCATAATCTCTCTGCTTCATATATGCAAATCTCGAAAGAATTTCATGAAGAGAACTTTAAAACACATGGTGACAGTGAGATATCTATACTCGAGAAATTTCACCATTACCCCATTTATATTTCCTTTTTATAGGAATAAAGCGTTTAGTAGAGTGTGGTCGTTATTGCAATGATAAAAAATATATATATTGAGAACGCCTGGCTCATCAGTGGAGAACCCTACTAGCGGTTTCGCCAGTTTAATCTACCATACCGCTATGAGATTGCATGCATGCATCAAAGAGCTTCTCTTTTTATTCTGTTGCTAAATTAAAAAAGAATGAAATAGCCGTTTAAGCTAGAGAATTTTTATGATGGATAACTGTCTATTCATTGAACCACAGTGACTCTAAAACCTATGAAATGATACAAATGTTATATTAATTGTATATATCTTTAATGTAAAAATAGTGTAAATAGCAATATAATACCAATGGTAGATTAAACTGGCGAAACCGCTGGGAGGGTTCACCACTGATGAGCCAGGCCCTCCCATTAATTTTTCCATTGCAGTAAGGGCAGTAGAAATTGTTTATTTTCAAAAAGAATCTTACACCTTTAAAATAATTTCGAATTTTAATATTATATATTGTTTAAAATTTTATTATTTTTACTATTTATGCTTAATGTTAATTTTGACTTTAGATTGTATATATACATCTAGATGAGATTTGTGTAGTACTTGGGTGGAGTACAGATATATTAAATCTTCTATAATTGTCTTTGAATTAAATAAATAACGCATCTAATATTGTATTGAGCTGTTTTTTCATATTTGACACTTGGAAGAAATTATTGGTGAAGATGTTCAATGTTAATCTGTGTATGTGGGATTATCGGTGCGAAATCTTTTGAAGTTGGTTGATAATTGATTGAATTGATGATGGCGCAGTCGTTTGAGTGACAAGTTATGCATACAGGGGAAAATAACGAAAACACAGGGTTGGTTGAGTTGAAAAAGGCTAGTAATCTAGGGAGAAAAGGAGTTGAGGAGTGGGCTATCGACTATCTATTCCATAATTGAGAATTGACTTATCTGAGGTTTGCGGAGATGGGATTTTGCTCCAAGCTGGTCTCAAGGCGGTCCAGGTGCTAACTCGATCCTGTCCAGTTCACCACTCGATCCTGTCCAGGTCCCAACTTGATGGTGCCACCGTCCTGACTCGGTGCTGTCCAGGGGCTAACTCGGTGCTGTCCAGCTCCCAACTCGATGGTGCCACCGTCCTGACTAACTATTCTTCGTTCCCGATTTAAGAAGAAAACTCTTTAGGCTTCTCATTGGCTGGTCCTTTGTGACGTGTAATCTTTCTATAGGTTCCTAGCTAATGGCCTACTCTCTGATTGGTCTTTGCTAATTCTTTGTTCTCTGGACATGTGCTGACCTGACCAGGAAATGCTAGGTTCTTGAACTCAGTTTTATGAGTTCCGGGATAATAAAACCTGCTAATGATTGCTTCCTCTTTGTCAGTCCTTCTCTCCCAGATTCTTAAGCCTTGCCTTTATTAAATCTTTTAAAACATACATTGCATACATATTTGGGCGGGTTTGCATCCAGTTATGTACAAATTATGACATGTATTTATATGGTTAGAGGGTAGAGTAGAAATATACATAATACTCTTTGGAGTGCAGAGACGTTCAATAGATAGTGTCTAGAGAAGTGAGTAGAATTCATACGGAGTAATTGGGTGCTGTTGATAGGAACATCAACCCAAAGGTAGGACTTTGTCTGTTAACATTTAGCTGGGTTTAGTAGAACAGCCTACATGGTGACCCTAACAGGATTACAAGACTCCAGACATAATTGTCCTGCCCAGGGTCAACTCCCTCCGCCACGCTGAGGCAGTTAACAGGACTTGGGAAGGAGCTTTAACATCTATTGTCGGAAAGAAGTGTCTTGGAAGAGGTGACTTTGTTAGGATCATTTTGCCTATATCCTTCCATCCACATTTGATCTAATATTCTTCATTCGGGACCCTACACATCCGGATGTTGAGCATAACGGGACAAAAAATAAGAAATTGTATTTGCTTGAAATATATGACGTTAAGACCTATCTTTTCTTTCTTCCTCCAAAAGCTTGTAAGCCCGTCGTTTCTCTTGAACACATGATAAAAGTTGGCGTTCAGCCAACTGTAATATTGGTAAAATAAATGATATTGTGATCCAATATATGCTTTTTTTAAAAATATTTATTTATGGATTGCTCTATTTTCAAAGCAAATCTAAAGTATCAATTCAAATATAAAGATCACGACAAACTTCAAACACCATGATAATATCCAAAATTGTTAATAGTAATATATAATTAATTAAAACTCAACATAAAAAGTTAATTTTTCATTGTAAAAAAGCATGCTCTCGACAGAATTTCTTCAAATAACTTTGGCTAGCCAGTTGAAGAGCGTTTTTACTTGAAAGCTTGCTATCTCACAATAAAAAATAAGCGTATTTCAAAATTTTAATTAATTCTTAATCAAACAGGACGAGCTTCTTTACACTCATGGACAAAACTTAAGGAAGTGGAAAGTCTTTGATATCGCCGGTCGTCTATTTTATTTTATTTATTTTTTTTGAAGGACAAAGAGGCAATTTTTTTGCTCACACTTGTTTATCTCGTATGTCTTCGATAAACGTTATTGTAATATCTTTCAGAGTTATTGTCTCAATCCCGATATACATGCTAAAAGGTACAACTTCGTTAAGTTTTGTCCATGAGTTTATGTTGAATTAGAAAACTTTCAAATCAATGGATCCTCAATGGTTCGTAACTATTCGAGTCTAGATTATTGAGGTATTTTTACCCTTTTTATTTTATATTTAGTTGGTTTTTTAATTGTTTTTAGTTTGCTCTTGTAGTTGTGCTTTTAATTTGTTTTTATTGTATTTTTTTATTTCGCTTTTTTGGTTTCTCTTATTCAATGTTTGTTTATATTTTATTCGTATCGTTTGTAGAAGACACGCTCCTCCCAATGGCCAATTGTCTTTATTTTGAGATAGAGATGATTAAAGAAAATTTTTAATATACAGTTAAACCTGTCTATAGCGCCCCCTCTTGGGACTCACCAAAATAGGGTGCTATAGACAGGTCATTTTTAATGTAAATCGCATCTTACTACGTATTTAAAATCGGGCGCTATAGAGAGGAAGGCGCTATTTAGAGGGGGCACTATAGACAGGTTTAACTTTATATACATATTACGTAATGAGCTAGTAATATCTAAAAACAAAATTTAAAATGCATATTAATTTCTATGTAATTCTACTGTCCTTAAAGCTTATGTTCATTGTTTGCTGAATACCATTTCTGAGATTCCTTTCTTCATTGCAGCATATATAAGCAGAATCATCCAATACATTATTAGAGCACTAAGAAGCGGTCAGGTAGATTAAATTGGCGAAACCGCTGGGACGGTTCACCACTGATGAGCCAAGCCCTCCCAATATATATTTTCATCGCAGTAAGGACAGTAGAAAAGTTTGTTTTGTAGAAAAGAAACATCCGTGCTTTAATGCTTTCACATTTCCTGTATATCATACATCTTTAAAACGTTTACAATGAGTTATATGCAAATTATTACATAAATATTAATATAACACACACATATATTTAAAAAAACATTAATCTATCAAGTTTTATTATAAATTGACTTAAAATTAATTCTGTTTTTCAACTTTTGCACAAGTTCAAATTGTGCGTGCTTTGATTAAAAATATTAAAAAACGTTTATTATATTTTTTAAAAAAGCAACTTTCATTAAACCATTCAATAATGGATATATTGATCAAACAATTACATATGTTCCAGTTTGGCAGAAGATCGTTAAAAATTTTCGATGACCAATGGACCACCTACCTATTAGCCACTTGATTATAAATATTCAAAATGATTGGATTTAAGAACTTAGAAATTCCTGTTTACTTTGTTAGATCTTAAATCGACATTAGACTAAATAAACACAATATTTACTTTAAATAATTCTGAAGTATGCAAAGTAGGTATATCCTGACCGCTTAAATGAGATTTTTTTAGATGAAAGAGCGCCATCTAGAGGAATAAATAACAACTAAATGTTTATTTATAAGTTTATTCCACACAATATTGAACATTATATGTCAGGTAGGAAGGGGTATTTTTCCGTATCACTAACTGACCTTCCTCTTTTTAATTTTTTCCTATTCTTTCTCCTCATATAGATATTAGTATCCTTGGTTAAATGAGTATTCAGAACTCCGCATTTGCCAAGCCCGGATGAAAAAGGAGGAAGGGAGCAGTAACAAGCTCACTAAAAAAAAAACCTGGGTTCAGCTGGCCCGGCTGATAGTACCCTGTAAGGGCTCCTAATCCAGGGATACAGGATGAGCAGCGTTTGTTCTCCATGTTAGGAGCAGCTGCACATGGCGTCTGTTCCTTATGTCAGAAGCGGCCATATCTTTTGGAGCTAAGTCAGCCTGCCACTGAGTAGTGCTCCCAGTCTTAATGACAAAGGCAGACGCATTCTACTTCACCCAGTCATGATGGTGGTCAAACAGACACCATCAGGGGTCACAACTCGATATCCTAATATGATTGAGTGGAGATAAGAAAGAAGAAGAAGAATTCAGCACAGAATTCCCCTTTCTATTTTTTTTCGCTAAAAATATATTTTAAGTATGTCGCACGCATGCATATAAAAGCATATAATTGTAAACACACTCACGGACAAAACTTGAGAAATTGTAAGTCTTTGATGTCGCCGGTCGTCTGCTTTTTGAAGGAGACAAAGTCAATTTTCTTCACATTTGGTTATCTCTGTGTCTTCAATAAAGGTCACTGTAATATCTATCAGAGTTATTGTCTGAATCTCGATATACATGGTAAAAGGTACAACTTCCTTAAGTTTTGTCCATGAGTGTATAGAGAATATTTTGTTCACACTTGGTTATCTCGTATATCTTCAATAAAGGTCACTTCAATATCTTTCAGAGTTATTGTCTGAATTCCGATATATATGTTAAAAGGTTAAACCTCCATAAGTTTTGTCCATAAGTGTTTATTTATATTAATTCTTGAGGTAAAATACAAAGTAGATTAAACATATGGCAATAGCACGTCATCTATATATACAAAATGAAACTGTTAAACCTCAAAGATAAGATATATTTGATACACAGTAACCTTTATTGAAGACACGAGATAACCAAAGTGTAAACAAAATTGTCTCTGTCTCCATCAAAAAAAGAAAAGAAACAGAAGACATCAAATTACCTTAAGTTTTGTCAATGAGTGTAATGGTCCAATCAATATCCACCAGAATATTTGGCACACAGTGACCTTTATTGAAGACACGAGATAACCAAAGTGAAAACAAAATTGTATCTGTCTTCTTCTTCTTCTTCAAAAAAAAAAAAAATAAATAAAAATAGAAGAATCAAACTTCTTTAAGTTTTGTCAATGAGTGTAATGGCTCAATCAATATCCACCATAATATTTGGCACACAGTGACCTTTATTGAAGACACGAGATAACTAAAGTGTAAACAAAATTGTCTTTGTCTTCTTCTTCTTCAAAAAAAAAAAAAAAAACAGATGACATCAAATTACCTTAAGATTTGTCAGTGAGTATAATGGCTCAATAAATAACCACCAGAATATTTGACACACAGTGACCTTTTTGAAGACACGAGATAACCAAAGTGTAAACAAAATTGTCTCTGTCTTCTTCTTCTTCTTCTTTAAAAAAAAAAAAACAGAAGACATCAAACCACCATAAGATTTGTCAATGAGTGTAATGGTCCAATCAATATCCACCAGAATATTTGACACACAGTGACCTTCATTGAAGACACGAGATAACCAAAGTGTAAACAAAATTGTCTCTGTCTTCTTCTTCTTCTTCTTAAAAAAAAAACAGAAGACATCAAATTACCTTAAGTTTTGTCATTGAGTGTAATGGTTCAATCAATATCCACCAGAATATTTGACACACAGTGACCTTTATTGAAGACACGAGATAACTAAAGTGTAAACAAAATTGTCTCTGTCTTCTTCTTCTTCAAAAAAAAAAACAAAAACAGAAGACATCAAATTACCTTAGAGTGTACCTATGAATGTAATGGCTCAATCAATAACCACCAGGATATTTGATACACAGTGACATTTATTGAAGACACGAGATAACCAAAGTGTAAACAAAATTGTCTCTGTCTTCTTCTTCTTCTTCTTAAAAAAAAAACAGAAGACATCAAATTACCTTAAGTTTTGTCATTGAGTGTAATGGTTCAATCAATATCCACCAGAATATTTGACACACAGTGACCTTTATTGAAGACACGAGATAACTAAAGTGTAAACAAAATTGTCTCTGTCTTCTTCTTCTTCAAAAAAAAAACAAAAACAGAAGACATCAAATTACCTTAGAGTGTACCTATGAATGTAATGGCTCAATCAATAACCACCAGGATATTTGATACACAGTGACATTTATTGAAGACACGAGATAACCAAAGTGTAAACAAAATTGTCTCTGTCTCCTTAAAAAAAAAAAAAAAAAAAAACAGAAAGCATCAAACTACCTTAAGATTTGTCAATGAGTGTAATGATCCAATCAATATCCACCAGAATATTTGACACACAGTGACCTTTATTGAAGACACGAGATAACCAAAGTGTAAACAAAATTGTCTCTGTCTTCTTCTTCTTCTTCTTAAAAAAAAAAAAAAAACAGAAGACATCAAACCACCTTAAGATTTGTCAATGAGTGTAATGGTCCAATCAATATCCACCAGAATATTTGACACACAGTGACCTTCATTGAAGACACGAGATAACCAAAGTGTAAACAAAATTGTCTCTGTCTTCTTCTTCTTCTTCTTAAAAAAAAAACAGAAGACATCAAATTACCTTAAGTTTTGTCATTGAGTGTAATGGTTCAATCAATATCCACCAGAATATTTGACACACAGTGACCTTTATTGAAGACACGAGATAACTAAAGTGTAAACAAAATTGTCTCTGTCTTCTTCTTCTTCAAAAAAAAAACAAAAACAGAAGACATCAAATTACCTTAGAGTGTACCTATGAATGTAATGGCTCAATCAATAACCACCAGGATATTTGATACACAGTGACATTTATTGAAGACACGAGATAACCAAAGTGTAAACAAAATTGTCTCTGTCTTCTTCTTCTTCTTCTTAAAAAAAAAAACAGAAGACATCAAATTACCTTAAGTTTTGTCATTGAGTGTAATGGTTCAATCAATATCCACCAGAATATTTGACACACAGTGACCTTTATTGAAGACACGAGATAACTAAAGTGTAAACAAAATTGTCTCTGTCTTCTTCTTCTTCAAAAAAAAAACAAAAACAGAAGACATCAAATTACCTTAGAGTGTACCTATGAATGTAATGGCTCAATCAATAACCACCAGGATATTTGATACACAGTGACATTTATTGAAGACACGAGATAACCAAAGTGTAAACAAAATTGTCTCTGTCTCCTTAAAAAAAAAAAAAAAAAAACAGAAAGCATCAAACTACCTTAAGATTTGTCAATGAGTGTAATGATCCAATCAATATCCACCAGAATATTTGACACACAGTGACCTTTATTGAAGACACGAGATAACCAAAGTGTAAACAAAATTGTCTCTGTCTTCTTCTTCAAAAAAACAAAAAAAAAACAGAAGACATCAAATTACCTTAAGATTTGTCAATGAGTGTAATGGTCCAATCAATAACCACCAGAATATTTGACACACAGTGACCTTTATTGAAGACACGAGATAACCAAAGTGTAAACAAAATTGTCTCTGTCTCCATCAAAAAAAGAAAAGAAACAGAAGACATCAAATTACCTTAGAGTGTACCTATGAGTGTAATGGTTCAATAAATAACCACTAGAAATTTGTGGGAAGAGAGAACAAACAACATTAATAAATAATTAATTCAACATTCCCATCGATCCAAACAATCAATACTTCGCCCACATTGAAATCAAATCAATGTTCCGAAGAGATTAAAGAAGGCAAATAGTTTCCATTTAAAAGATACACAAGGGATCGATCTCACCAATAATTTCTCTAAAGTCTTTTTTCCTTCCTTCTTCCCTGTGGACTTTTTGGGTTCTTAAACTGATATATTTGCTGTTTCTTTCGCTATGTACACTCATGGATAAAACTGTAGGAAGTACAACATGTCCTACACAAGATTGCCCAGGTACATAATTACTAGGAAAAGATAAAGACACTTCGGCCAGTAAATCTTTTTTATGTCTCGACGTTTCGACAAAAATCTTTTGTCCTCGTCAAGAGGGAACAAAAATTAAAACATTTGGCAAAGTGTTAAAAATTATTCAAAGGCTGCAAGGGCGTTCTCACGCGATATTTCAAATATGAAATATCGATAGGACAAAAATATTTTTGTCGAAACGTCGAGACAATAAAAAAGATTTACTGGCCGAAGTATCTTTAATTTGAAGAACTATGAATGCCGGCCAGGCAACCTCTATTTTTACGATAGAAAAGATAATAAATTATTTATTAACAGGTAGAACGTTCATTTACATCATAAGGAAATTGTTGCTTTTCACATGTGTAGACATGTGGTGCACTTACAGTAAACGCAGTGTCTATTATTATGCCTTCTACATGCTATCGGATAAGCATTTTAAGGCAATACTCATGGTTGGGAAACTCCATGAGCCCGCCGCAGAGAGGCGCCGGAAGGGCAGTGGGCACCCCGGGGGAGAAGAGGGCGAGTGCGCGCCGTTTATGAGGGAACCAAGGCAGCGCCAAGCACAACTAAGGCGCCGCAGGCTTCAAAAATATTTAAGGGATCATATCAGTGATCAAGAGGTCTGGCTTTTATCGTCTGGCTTTAATCTCTACAGTAAACGCAGTCGCTATAACTATCCACCATGAGTACATGGTCTGTACCACGTGTACTAGGGATAAGCAAAATCATAATAATAAGGAAATTGAAAGCGTTTGATTTCGCATGTCATCTACTTTTTTGAAGAAGAAGAAGATAAAGGCAATGTTGTTCAGGCAATATATCCTTCCGTAACTTTATATATATCTAGAGAGAGAGAAGTCCAAAAGAGAAAGAATAATTTCCTAAAATTATCCACTAATTCCAAGTGACAGAATTTTTAAAACAATTTATTCTTTAAAAAAAAAGAACAAATTTTTAGTTAAATTGTGGTTGAGGAAGTGGGGGGAAGTTGTCAAATTTTGTCTGTTTTAAAATGTTAATTTAATCTAGTGTTTCAAGTTATTTTCAACGGGATAAAAGTTAATAACTGCCACAGTGTTTTTTGTGGAACGTTTGTTTTAAATCTACGGCTAGATTATGGGGCCTATCCATTGGTATTCTTTGATTCTTATAATACTTTATGAAAAAGGCATCTCCTTATCATGCAACTGAAAGTTGCTAATGGCTTGCGCCATCTATCAGAATAAATATAAACTATTCTTGTTGATTTTTAATTATTCCGATAGATGGCGCAAGCCATCAGCAACTTTCATTTTTGCACGATAAGGAGATGCCTTTTTCATAATTTATGCACCTTATCCCAGTACAATATCATATTTGTACTATTTTTCTTATAATACTGTTTTACCTATGTCCTCTCCAAATAGTTTGAATTTAATCTTTCCTACATCATTGGTGATGGAGCCCATTTATCATAATATAACCGCATGCAACAACAATAAAAAAGCTTTATTAGGACATTTCAGTCTTATACAGATTCTCCGAGCACAGAAATGTAGGGTACATGCAGGAAAGATACTAATAATACCAGTAATATTCACATTCAATGGTAATAATGAAATTTATATACAGAAAAACTTAAGTTCATAAATAGATTAGTCTGGGTAAATTGGGGGAAAATAAATTTCTTATACTGGATTTACCGCGAGGTCTCTGCAAAGTGAAAAAAAAAAAAAGTAAAAGCTAATCACACATATATTTAATCTTTAATTAAAAAGGCATATATTGGATCAAAATATCATTTTACCTTTTTTTAATATTTCAGTTTTCTGAGCGCCAACCTTTATAAAGGTATTATAACAAGTGGATTGACCTAACTTTTCACTTCTTCATTTATGGAGCTCTCTCCCATTTGTAAGTACAAAAGTCGAACTGCTTTCCACATGTGTAGACATGTGATGCACTTACAGTAAAAGCAATCGCCTACTTATACCCACCATGATTATCATGGACTGTACCACGTGTACTAGGGATAAGCCAAAAAAAAAAACTTCTTCATTGATGATGGCGCCCCCATTTATCATAATTATATATATACAGTTACGAGCGTCATTCCTTATCTTCTAATCAACTCTGTCACCGTTTGCTTTTTTTTTTTTAAATGGCGCCCTCCTATTGGTTGGCTACGAACACGCCACCTTTGCCCCCCCCCCCCCATCATGCCTCCCCCACTCGCTTTTTCGTTTTTGTAACTATTGTGTTGGAGCGGGTCGCTCCTTAAATAAATGCATATATTAGTTAATAACTAAATGGAATCCTCTCTTTCTTTTTCCCAGTAAGAGATACCTACGGAAGCCAACAGTACATAGACAGATAAAGCACATAGGCTATAGATATTAACTAATATATGCATTTATTTAAGGCGCCAATTTATAATTGTAACAAATAGTATTTGAATAAAAACATTCAATCGGGTAAAACACGGGCGTTACCCGGGTCATTCGGCTAGTATAATCATATCCAGTAGAGAAATCTCCAATAAGAGACCATACCCTAAAAACATGACTAAATCTGGTTTATCCTGGAGGGTGGACTCGTATCAGAGATTCTTTCGGTTGGAAGATTCCTCATAACTTGTTCTGACATCATACAGCCCCTGAATAAGAGACCACTTCCAATAGACACCAGCTTTAGCTATGTTTTTAAAATATGGTGTCTCACGGGAGATTCTCTACTGTACCCCTTATTTTAAGCTTCCTCACGGATTAATTAAACTAATTGATTACTTTATAAATTATCTTCTACACGCTACCTATATAAGAGATTATATATACATATACCACGTATTTCGTTAATTAAACCACTAAATAAAAAAAAGAAGTTATTTTCCGTTAACTAATTGGCAATTATATTGGAGTAAAAACTCTCTTTAAATGATTACCTCCTTTATATAAAAATTAAATAGAAGTTCAATTATAAATATATATATATAAGGGATTATTTAAATTCAAACGATAATTAATATAGCTTCATATTTAACCTCTTTCATTAAATTATAAATAAAAAGTTAATTTAATATTTTAAAAAATGTTACCACACACACAAAACATCAGACGAAATTAATATTTAAGAACATAATACATAATTGTCATAACTGACTATCGACCAGGTGTAGTTTTATGCAAATCCCCTTCCCACTTTACATATTCTCTCCCCCCCCCCCCCCCCCCCCCCCCCCCATAGTATATTCTAAAACAAAACATTAGAGCGCCATCTGTTGAAGAGAAAGGACACTATTCAGCGCGAATTTTTCTTTTTCTATTTCGAATAAAGCACAAATTCCTATGCAAGTATTTATGCAGTCCTCAAAAAGCTTATATACATAGTTACATTAACACCAATAATTCCTCTAAAATACAGGATATACATGTTCAACAACAATGTTAAAGGGAATGATAGATTAAACTGGCGAAACCACTGGGATGGTTCACCTTTAATAAATCCTGTCAATATTTTCAATCGCAGTAAGGACAGTATGAAGTCATTTTATTTAACAAAAGAAGAGCACTGAAGAGTTTAATTTCTCCCACTACACTGGCTAATACCACAGCATGGACCGCCAATATCTATTTAGTTATTAAGAGCAAAAAAAAACGGCCAGAACGAGCTTTCAGAGCGACTCTTCGACTGGGTTTTTAACTTTAAAACGAGGCACTTCTAGCAATTCTATTATTATAGTCGTATTTAAAATAAAAAAGGCATATCCTGACCATGTTCATATGAACCTTTTAGATAACAGAGCGTCATCTAATGGAACAGAAATCAACTAAATGTTGATTTAGTCTGTTCCTTGATAATTGGCCAACCCATTTTCTTTATAAATCAATAAAAGCCAACAAACCTGTTTCGGGATAATGGTTACTTAGAATTTTTTTTTATTTTTAAAAGAATCATAAGCGTCTAAAATAGTTTCGTATTTTGATAACAGATGGCGCGCTAATGCATCATACATATGTAATATAGTCGTATTTGTTTAGACGTATAGGTTAATCCTAGAGTTGTCGTCTCTCCTATATGGAAGTTGACCGGTTTGGATAGCCATTACACCCTTATGTACGACATCATACCACGGGGAACTCAAACTTTATATGGACTCTAGGAACTCACTACAGGTTGGTTGTCCAAGTAGGCTCTTTTAAGTGAGCTGCCGATTACTGAGGCAAAGATCCCCATCTATCTTTTGAAGTGACAGTTTTCCATCTCCTAGATGAAACTGTTGTCAGTTCTGACTAAGGACCTGTCCTTGGTTTGAATATTCGCCAATATTTCAATAACGGCAAATAAATCCCTTTGTTTCAATCCAATATATGTATTTTTATTATATCTAAAGCTTTAATTATGGATTGCTTTATTTTTAAAATACACTCATGGACAAAACTTGAAGTGGAAAGTATTTTATTTTGCCTTTCGTCTGTTTTTTTTTTCAAGGAAACATATGCAATTTAGGTCACACTTGGTTATCTCGTGTGTCTTCAATAAAGGTCACTATGATATCTTTCAGAGTTATTGTCTGAAACCACGATATACATGATAAAAGATAAAACTTCCTTAAGTTTTGTCTATGTGTGAATTGTTGTTGTCGAAGAGCCTCAGATGTCCCCATGCATCTCTATCACAGCAGTCACAACTATGTGTGAGTATATATATATGTTATATAAAAATATTATTTTATTTTAAATTATAATTTCATAGATTCAAATACTCTGCTAAATCGACCGCCAGAGGTCACTCTTCCCCTTTAAAAACTCACTAGCCGAATGACCCGGGCAACGCCCGTGTTTTACCCGATTGAATGTTTTTATTCAAATACTATTTGTTACAATTATAAATTGGCGCCTTAAATAAATGCATATATTAGTTAATAACTATAGCCTATGTGCTTTATCTGTCTATGTACTGTTGGCTTCCGTAGGCGTCTCTTACTGGGAAAAAGAAAGAGAGGATTCCATTTAGTTATTAACTAATATATGTAATATGATGCAATTGTTATTACACTATAATATTTGATGTATTACACTGTTGTAGAATCCTGTCGACTTAACCGTTCTGTGGCAATATCGTTGCGGAATTGCTTGTTGTTGGATGCGAATGGTGATATTTGATTGAAGCGCAGTCGTTGAGTGATAAGTGAAGCACACAGTTAGGAATAATCAGGACACGTGATTGTTTTGAAAATAAAAGGCAACTGGATTGGAGGGAAGAAGGTTTGAGAAGGAGCGGGTTTGATTGTTCCTTATCTGATCACATGGCGGTGATTGACATAGCTATGAGCTGAGCTGAGAGAGAGATCTCTAGAACAGATGTTACCTTGGTGGGGCAAGTCGAAGGCTGATCCGAACTCGGTGGGAGCCAAGTCGCTACTGCAGGTGTTGTTCCTATGAGAGCGAAAACCTAACTGACCATCCTTGCCTTTCGATTTAACACCAAGACTCCGTTTCTCTCTGATTGGTTGAGAGATGATCACATGCTTTTTCCCTATTGGTTGACCTATTTAGATGCTATCTTTTGATTGGCCCGCGGCTTTCCTTGATGAAAGCTGTGGTCTGCTTGATAGGAAGTGTCGAGTGCTATTTTGACTTTATTTACTTCCGTGTTATCAAATACGTCCTATCTTGGGTCGGAAGTATGGGGTGTCTCTATACTAATATAACTTCTGTGGATATTGGATACGTCCTGTTTTGTCAGGAAGTATCGAGTGTATCTTGGCTAAAATAACTTCTGCGGTCACTAGAGACGTCCGGTCTCTGCCCCTGCAATATTGACACAGGGGTGCCCAGAATAGTCGTGCCAGCCTTAGGTCTACTTCCTATATCTTAATGCTACTTGCTTCCCTCCAGTTACCTTGTTCTTTATTAAGTCTTTGAAAATCATACATGGTACATACATAGTGGGTCGGGGTTGCATTTAATTATATACAAATTATGACAGATGCGCCCCCTACATGTGAAGAATTCAAGAAGGGGTTAGCCTGAGAGAATTCTGTAAAATGAAAAATAATTTTGTGGGAAAATTAGTTGTAGGTATTGAGGGGCTATATACAAGCATTGCTGGTGACATAAGTAAGATAGAATGGGGTTGATGATATAGGTTGAGTATAATTAATAGAAATCAAAAAATTTTTTAATTGTAAGAAATCAATGAAGGTTATGGTACATAGTGGGCAAAAAAGAAAATGCGCCTAAACGAATTCTACTCGAGATAAGAAATGATATCGAGGGAGTTCTATTAAGGCTTTTGAAATCAAATAAAAATAATATAAAATAGTTGAATGAAATCAAAATTGAATGTGTTTGGTTGAAAAGGAAAAATATTTTGTTGCATGGTGACAAAGACAACTGCTTAGTTACTTTTTTGCTCGACTTTTGAGAAAAGAAATCGAGGAAATTTCATAAGGCGCTTTGAAATCAAAACAAAATAAAATAAGAGTAGTTGAATGAAAACAAAATTGAATGTGTTTGGTTGAATGGTGAGAAAAAAAAAAGGAAAAATGCCTAACCATATTCTAGCTCGAAATTGGGAATGAAATCGAAGGAATTCTATTAGGTCTTTTGAGAAATCAAAAATAAAAATAAAATAAAAGTTTTTTGAGCGAAATCAAAGTTGAGTGCTTGGTTGAATGGTAAAAAAAAAAAAAAGGAAAAATGCCTAACCATATTCTATTCGAGATTGGGAATGAAATCGAAGGAATTCTATTAGGTCTTTTGAGAAATCAAAAATAAAAATAAAATAAAAGTTTTTTGAGCGAAATCAAAGTTGAGTGCTTGGTTGAATGGTGAAAAAAAAAGGAAAAATGCCTAACCATATTCTATTCGAGATTGGGAATGAAATCGAAGGAATTCTATTAGGTCTTTTGAGAAATCAAAAATAAAAATAAAATAAAAGTTTTTTTGAGCGAAATCAATGTTGAGTGTTTGAAAAAAGAAAAATGAAAAATAAAAAGGTTTCAACAACAAAGGGTGATTTAATGTTTTTAGTTTAATCGAAAACCAGTGGGTTTTCGTTGATAATTGAGTTGTGGCAATATAAGCTAAGTGGTAAATAGAATGATAATTGATAAACAAAAATGATAATATAAACTAATTGGAAAAAAAAAGATAATTAATGATTAAAAGTGGCAATAAGTTGAATAAATTGATAAATTGATTAAATATTTACATTTTTAATTGCGAGAAAATAATGAAAATGATTGATATGAAAAATAAGGTGTATTGGTTGGAACCCTTTGGTATCTACATGCCCTGATCTAAATGTATTGATTGTTCCATTTTGCCCTATAAATGTTTTACTTGCTCAATTATGCCCTATAAATTTTTTGTCTCGTCTGTAGCGACACTTAGGTGAAAAACGTGATTCTAGTCCTCAAGTGCGTTTATGCTGTGTGTACAGGAGACATGGAAATCTATATAACCTTTATGTGTAATTTTTTGTCTTTGTGTGTGTGTTGTGAAAAAATGTTAGAAGTCTGTTGTGTAAGAAATGTGTGAGTTAGTTCTAGGTGTTGTTTCGTGGATGTGTAATTGGTTGGTAAAAATCGATATGTAGACTCGAACTGGAATCAAAATCGGTGGCATAGCGAGGTTCCCAGTCGACCTCAATAGGGGATCTTCTCATTGTAATTAGAGATACGGAAGTGGGGTGTGTCGGGCAAACGAGAGGGAATGAAATTGGAGATCGGACGAGGGCGCTCCGCTTTGTTTACAGAGGCCGAATTTATCGCTGCGAACTACACTTCCGTCGTGGTGTCTCAAATTCTCGTTTCCTGCCGTCTATTTATTTTTGGTGCGGTTCGGGGCTTGTTTTTGGAGTCCGGCTTCTCCGACATCGGTTGGTTATCTTTCAGTTACTGCTATCTTTTCGGAGTTTATTTAGATTTTCTGCAAAGATGTTTCCTAATGTTTGTCCAAAATTAAAAACTGCCTCTTGTAGTTCGAAGATTTTCTGAGCGGGCATGGTATATATAAACAAGTAATTGATGAATAAAATTGGAATACAGTTGTATGGCAGAAGTAACAAACAAAGGATGAAAATCAGATGAAAAATAGGGTATTGCCCCATGTTCTCTCGTATTTTTGTAAATGGGGATTTTGAAATATTTGTTTGATCCTTATTAATTGTAGAGATTGAATGATTGGTAGGTTCGCAGTTCTCTTGTTTGATATCTTTAGGGAGTGATGTGGTATGATTGAACTGTTTGTCCGGTTTATAGTTCTCCTGTTTGATCGTCAATGGTTTTATTAGAGATATGTCGGCGGTAATTGGTTTAGGTTGAGATGTGTGATCTTTTCTCTGACGTGGATGTGGTAATTTTGGCATTATTTGTGTTGTGTGTACGCTGTGCTTTATGTACGAATTTTGTTTTGTTTGGGTACCTGTGTCGGTATTTTTACGTGCAGGTTGTTTGTATTCATCGATTCTTCTAGCGAATCGGCAGGTGGGGCAGGTTTTTACCTGTTTTGCGATATCTTGTGTCATGTTCTGCCAATAATATTGTGCTGAGATGAGCCTCGTCATCTTGGAGATGTTTGGATGGTGGTGTTGAGTGTGTACGGACTTAAGAAGTCTGGTTGTAAATGAACTTGGGACTATAGTTTTAAGTACTCCTTTTCGGGAGACGGTGCGCAGTTTATTGTGATCCATAGTCACGCGAGATTTTCTCGGTGGAGAAGACTGTTGGCTCTTTATGAGTGGCGCATCTAGAAAGCCACAAAATGGGATACGAGTTCCAACGCCCGTTTCATATTGTTGTACTCCATTTATGCTACGGACCTCATATTCGTATCTTGACAATCTTAACCTCCATCGAAACAATCTGCCTGACGGAGCTTTGATCTCTTTCAACCACTGCAATGCGGGATGGTCAGAAAATATTGTAAACTTTCTGCCATTTAGACAGGTGCGGAAATTATCCACACTTTCCACAATGGCTAGGCATTGTAGTTCCAAGTCTGAATAATTTCGCTCGTGACTACGTAGAGATCGGCTGAAATGTTGAACGGTGTATGTCTTCCCATCAGGGTAGACTTGTTTAAGAACGCCTGTAATGCTGAATGTTGAGGTGTTACAGTACACTTGGCATGGCAGATCTTCCTGGTAAAGGTGTAATGTGGGGTGTGTGGTAAGGTTTTCTTTCAGGTTAGTGAACGCTTTCTGGCATTCGTCATCCCAGACCCACATGATATCCTTTTTTAGAAGGTTGATAAGTGGCGTCCGCAAGCGGGCGTGGTCCGGAATGAACTCTTTATAGGCGTTCACAGCTTTTAGGAAAGATCGCAAGGCTTTTCGATTGTGTGGTTGTTTGGTGGCGTGAATTTTTTCTATGTTTTGTGTAGACGGGATGATTGTATTATTCTTAACGGTTGTGCATGCGCTTGTTTGTCGTTGTTGTTGTCTTTTGGCGTGCGTGTTGCGTGTGTTGTGCGGATTGTGTGTGTTACCGTTGTGTGACGACGTATGGGTGCGCGTGTTGTGAGGTACATTTGCGTGTTTATGGCGTTGCGAAGTATGGTCATGCGTGGATTTTGTGTGGTAAGTGGGTGAGCTGTGTCGGTGTACGGACACTTTTTTGGGCATTATTGGAATTGTAGGTTGGAGTCGTGGTGGTTTTACATGTTGTGGGCATATAGTACTGGTAATTGGGTTGAGTGAAAAGTTGTGTGGTGTGAGATTATAATGGTGGCATGTAAGTATTTGGGGTTTGGGCAATGAATGCAGGCAAGGTTTTCCATGTGTGAAAGCTTTGGGTGCTGTGCGAGTCCTTTGGGACAGGTTTTGGCCTAGCCTGTGCTTGCATTCATTTGATACATGTTTAAAGTGGTAGATAGTATTAGCCAATGGGACGCCAAGTTGGAAAATAGTGCCGCGATTATAATTTAGTTTTAATTTATATTGATAAAGGGTTTTTAAGGTAAGAACTCCAAATGGCACGGATGCATTTACCACGTGGAAGTTCTCTCTACGGGTTATTTGGCCTATTGTCAGAGGGAAAGTTAAATGTCCTATTATTTTCGTAAAACTATTTAGGGTGGATAGATCAAGGGAAGGTTTTTTAATACTTAAATTGGGAAGTTGTGCTTTTAATCTATTGTATAAATGATACGGCAATATGTTCGAACCTGCGTCTGGTTCAATGAGAAAGGTACATGGTAGGTCCTGGGTCAGATACAAGTCCAAAGTTAATTTGATGGTGTCATTGGGTGGATTGCCTACCTTAGTCTCGAAAAGTCTCCATTGTGGCGTCTTCGGCTTGGTGTGGCTGGCTTGGAATATCTGTTGGACCGGATCGGGACCTTTTGCACTGTCCGCGCGATTGAAAGGGAAATCTAGTCATTTGTACTGCTTCCATTCGAGTGGATCGCGTTGTCGGTACACTGGGTCCGTGTCGCGTGGCTTGCTTCCGGGTGCACGGGTACGGCATGGCGGGTGGCGACTCCTCGGTGGCGTCAGGTTGTTCGGACACGTACCGGCGGTGCGGGCGTCGGCTGTCCCGAGGGTGGCGCTCCGGAAGACCGCTTCCAGTTGCGTGGATCTTGGCCCTTGTAGCGCGGCGGTCAGTTCTAAAATTACCGTCGCAAGGGGGTGTCTTGTCGCTTCGTTCGTTGTCAGTCTCTTTCCGCTCGTTGCCAGTTTCTTCTCTCTTGGTTTGTCATTGCCTTTTGGTTTGCTGGTGTCTGGGTTAATTTCCATTTTGATCCTGAATAAGCTCCATAATCTTTATCCTGTCGACTCTGTGTAATATGATGCAATTGTTATTACACTATAATATTTGATATATTACACTGTTGTAGAATCCTGTCGACTTAACCGTTCTGTGGCAATATCGTTGCGGAATTGCTTGTTGTTGGATGCGAATGGTGATATTTGATTGAAGCGCAGTCGTTGAGTGATAAGTGAAGCACACAGTTAGGAATAATCAGGACACGTGATTGTTTTGAAAATAAAAGGCAACTGGATTGGAGGGAAGAAGGTTTGAGAAGGAGCGGGTTTGATTGTTCCTTATCTGATCACATGGCGGTGATTGACATAGCTATGAGCTGAGCTGAGAGAGAGATCTCTAGAACAGATGTTACCTTGGTGGGGCAAGTCGAAGGCTGATCCGAACTCGGTGGGAGCCAAGTCGCTACTGCAGGTGTTGTTCCTATGAGAGCGAAAACCTAACTGACCATCCTTGCCTTTCGATTTAACACCAAGACTCCGTTTCTCTCTGATTGGTTGAGAGATGATCACATGCTTTTTCCCTATTGGTTGACCTATTTAGATGCTATCTTTTGATTGGCCCGCGGCTTTCCTTGATGAAAGCTGTGGTCTGCTTGATAGGAAGTGTCGAGTGCTATTTTGACTTTATTTACTTCCGTGTTATCAAATACGTCCTATCTTGGGTCGGAAGTATGGGGTGTCTCTATACTAATATAACTTCTGTGGATATTGGATACGTCCTGTTTTGTCAGGAAGTATCGAGTGTATCTTGGCTAAAATAACTTCTGCGGTCACTAGAGACGTCCGGTCTCTGCCCCTGCAATATTGACACAGGGGTGCCCAGAATAGTCGTGCCAGCCTTGGGTCTACTTCCTATATCTTAATGCTACTTGCTTCCCTCCAGTTACCTTGTTCTTTATTAAGTCTTTGAAAATCATACATGGTACATACATAGTGGGTCGGGGTTGCATTTAATTATATACAAATTATGACATATATGCATTTATTTAAGGTGCGACCCGCTCCAACACAATAGTTGCAAAAACCAAAGAGCGAGTGTGGGGGGGGGGGGCAAAGGTGGCATGTTCGTAGCCAACCAATAGGAGAGCGCCATTCAAAAAAAAAGCAAACGGTGACAGAGATGAAAACTGAAGAATTAAGAACGCATGACGCTCGTAACTGTATATAGAATTGTTGTTCTTTCCCGATGGCCGGCTCAAAACCTTTGTACATTATGTAAATAAGCTTTTCATTTTTTTTTATTCTTACGTCTTAAGCCAGGCATTACTTTTATCAAATTGTGTTTTTTATATATTCTTTAGTTCAATTAAAGCAATTACTGATCAAAACCATTCTTATTATTATTCCAACGACTGCATTACCATAATCCTCAACATGATCTAAATTCAAGCAGAAAATCTCTCAATATTTTTCTTTATAACATATATATATAAATTCGATAATGTTAAAATGCAGAGACATACGTCATTAATGTTTAATTAATACAGCAACAAAAAAGAATTACACAATTCGTATTATTTATCTCTCTTGTAAAAGGATATAGGAGAGAACATCGAAGAATTTAAATCCAAGTCGTTAAAGTCGTTTTTGCTTAAATCTAAAAGATCTTTTAATTAGTCTTTATCTCTCTACGAATTATCTTTGTTCTCAATTAATTGACTTTGGACCAAGTTCTCTTAACTTTTAAAGAGATTCTAATACTTTCTCATGTCTGGAATACAAAATGAACAACATTAGATGTCCGAATAAAATATCAATTAATGATTTTTTAAAATACCTTTTCAAAATAAATATACTTTTAATACACTATTATAATACATTTACCCAGGTGTAAAAATAATATTTTCTATGATTTATTTTGTCTCTTATACTACATTGATATCGCATCGTTATTTTCTTTCTTCTAGAATTATTTTTTGGCGACAAAAATGCCGAATTTTTTTTTAAAACATTAAAATATTTCAAAAGAAGCATACACTCATGAACAAAATTTAAGGAAGTTGTATGTTTTAGCTTGTATATCATACCATGTATATTTGACCTTTGTTCATGATAAAATTGTGAAAAACTTTTAAAATTACAAAATATTTGACCTTTTTTTGAAGACACTCGAGATAACCAAGTGTGAACAAAATTACTTATGTCTCCTTAAAAAAAAAAATAGGCCACCGACGATATCTAAGACTTTCTATTCCCTTAAGTTTTGTCTATGAGCGTATTGAGAGAAGGTTGGGAGAGGGAAAAAGACTTGTAGAAGGTCTTCAGAAAAAGACAGAGAACGTTGAAGAGCGATGTCTTAAGAGGAAGTGTATTACTTGAGTTTTGGAGGGTAAAACATGAATGTGTGGAAATAAAATGGTAGAAAGAATTGAATTTGGAGAGAGAGAGATGGGAAGCTATAAAGAAATAAAGAGATAAAGAAAGAGAAGCATGGCATCACACGGAGGACGTGTTCAACAACTGAAAAACTGAAGAATAAAAGAAAAAAAAAACACATTTTAACTAATTTTTAAAATAACAAAATACTAAAAGGTTTCACTACTGATAATCCATGCGGGGCAGGCGGACCAGTGTGTCTACCTGGAGTTCTGCCCAGACTTCACGCAAGAGAAATACTTCCGTGCGTTGGAGGCCAAAATGGGCAAGGGAACCAACTACTGATAATCCATGTTCTCTTATTTTCCTAAATGGTCCTTCGACAAGTGTTTCCTGAGCCTTGAGATGCGGAGGTAAACGAAGATACCCTGATCATCTGAAGGAGGGTTCTTCAGCACTACTCAACTGTATATAATTATAGTTCCCCTTTTTACATATTGTTACTGGTATTGGCCTAGAAAACGGCTACAACCTCCGTTAACATATAACGCGCCTCAAGACTTTAGCTGATTCCCTCGGGTCAGCGCGGTAGGAATCACGCGACGGCTGCGTTCGTGTAACTGTTGTTATTTTGTAAACTAGAAGCGATAGAACGTGTTTGGAAATCCAAGAGCTGTAGAGGGGAGACAACACGGCTGGTGATACACGGTGGAAGAAGCGACGATGTAATCAACAACAACAACAAGTTTTATTAAGACCTTTTGATGATGCTTCTGGTGGCAGACATTGGAGACAAGTGTATCCTCTTCTTTCTTATCTCCACTCAATCATATTAGGGTATCCAGCTTGTAGAGCCTTATAGAAATGTCCTTATAGAAATCAAAAATGTCCTTATTGAATTAAAAATGACCTTAGGAAAACGAAAGGTCTTTAATGAATTCAGAAATTAGACCTTAGGAAAATAAAAAGGTCCTTTAAAAAATTAAAAATGTCCTTTTTGAATTAAAAAAAATGACCTTATGTAAAACGAAAGGCCTTTATTGAATTCAGAAATGACCTTAGGAAAATCAAAAAGGTCCTTAAAGAAATCAAAAATGTCCTTTTTGAATTTAAAAAAATGACCTTATGTAAAACCAAAGGTCTTTATTGAATTCAGAGATGACCTTAGTAGAATTAAAAAGGTACTTATAGAAATGTCCGTAATAAAATTCAAACCATCATGACTGGGTGAAGTAGAATGCGTCTGCTTTTGTCATTAAGACTGGGAGCACTACTCAGTGGCAGGCCGACTTAGCTCCAAAAGAAATGGCCACCTCTGACATGAGGAACAGATGCCATGTACAGCCGCTCCTAACATGGAGTACAAACGCTGCTCATCCTGTATCCCTGGATTATGAGCCCTTACAGGGTACTATCAGCCAGGCCAGCTGACCCCAGAAGCGACGATGTAGCATAAAGAACCAAAGGGAGCAACACGTGACAATATTCCCCTTAACTTTTTGTGTATGGTTCACCATTGAAGGATGTCCATTATTTTATAATCAAAACCTTATTTTTCAATCATACTCTCTAGTAAAAATATTGAAATCAATATTAGATACCTTTACCTAGCGAGCGCTATAATTTTTAAATTTATAACGACTCTATTTACAAAACAGATTTAAAAAAAACTTTCGCAATAGGTTTGTTTATTTAGTAAACCGCGAGCTTTCGAGATTTCGTTCTTCAACAGACAGAATTAATAATGCTAATTAGAACGGTGTCTAGTAATGGTAAGTTGAGACATGAAGGTCAAACCAATTCTTGCTGTTGAAGCATGTATCGAAAATCTGTAAAGAATTGCCACTGAGCGGGAAAAGTGGTCCTTGGTCTAATGGTTTTGAATATGGAATTCCGATATGGCGTTCCCTTTTCTAGATTGATTCTGGGACTTAGTAGGCGCTAGAGAAACCTCTACAGTGTAGATCTTTATTGTAGATAACTCTAGTATTGGAATATTCTCCAATACAATCGAATCCGATTTTTATAAAAAGATATAAGAGAATATGAGCCAAGCCCTCCCAATATTTTTCCAACACAGTAAGGACAGAAGTTCGATGCATTTGTGAAAATAAACATTTGCGTCTTAATGTTTTCATTAGTTATATATAGGGGAATAATAGATTCCTGTCTGACTAAGGTAACTTCTTAACCATCGACTCGCACATCAACAACGAGGACTTCGTAAATTTGACAACTTTTTGAATTTTATTACGGACATTTCTATAAGTACCTTTTTGATTCTACTAAGGTCATCTCTGAATTCAATAAAGACCTTTCGTTTTACATAAGGTCATTTTTTTTAATTCAAAAAGGACATTTTTGATTTCTATAAGGACCTTTTTGATTTTCCTAAGGTCATTTCTGAATTCAATAAAGGCCTTTCCTTTTACATAAGGTCATTTTTTTAATTCAAAAAGGATATTTTTAATTTTTTAAAGGACCTTTTATTTTCCTAAGGTCTAATTTCTGAATTCATTAAAGACCTTTCGTTTTCCTAAGGTCATTTTTAATTCAATAAGGACATTTTTGATTTCTATAAGGACATTTTTGATTTTACAAAGGTCATTTTTTAAATTCAATAAAGGCCTCTCGATTTCCATAAAGACCTTTTAATTTTATGAAGGTCATTTTTGAATTCAATAAAGACATTTTTGATTTTAGTAAACACCTTTTTGATTTCCATAAAGACATTTTTAATTTTAATAAGAACATTATTGATTTCAATCAAGAAATTTTTGTGCACTTATAATGGTAATACAATACAACGCGGCCTATAATTGTAGAACGACATTTGAAAACTATCCCTGGACACTTTTATTTTTCCGTTCAGCATTACTCTTCACAATTAATTCTTTCATACTTCATCCCTAAGGTTAGAAATATTCGTTATTTCTCCTTAAAATAAATTTCACATGCTGGATGGTTTTCAAACGTCGTTCTACACTTATAATGGTTTTGCTCTTTTTATAGGAATATTTTAATTTTTAATAACGGCATTTTAAGTTTTAATAGCAAAATTTTAAAAGTTTATCATTTCAAAGTTTAATATACAGTTCTTAAAGCTTTAAAGCCACACTTTAATATAAAGTAACACTCTTTTATAATATATTAAAACACCATTTTTAATATAAAATAAAATATTTTTCGATTTTTATTGACCATCGCATTTTTAACGTTCTCATTATTTTTATTTTATTCCCTAAATATTTTTATTTCCAGTAAAGAAATGTATTTTAAATTCAATACCTTTTGTAGATATATTTTTAATTATATAGAAACAAATATATTTTTAAGAAACTGATAATTTATATTATGCTGATTGTACATATTGTCAGACACTTTTTTATTTTGTACACAGTTCTTTTTTTCTCTCTTTATCATTGTTAATATCATATGGCTACTCTATTCACGCCCAAATTATTGTATGTATTTTCTAGACAAATGTAGAGGCATACATGTATGACAGCGCAAGTGTCCTTAGGGGGACATAGCGCTTTAAATTGAAATAAAATAAATGTGTTTAAAAAATTTGATCACAAATTTTGTTACAACTTTAATAATAATAAGTATTGTAAGGTTTAGGTACTTACTTATAGGAAGGCATGAGGCCGTTGATGATGGTTATTTTTTTAATAACCTTTATTATCTATTAAAAAGGTAAAGTTAATAGCGAACAACAATTCAGAGAGAAAACATTGGCGAGATAGGTAAACAAAGAAAGTGATGATGATAAGTACAGGGTGACTAGCATTCAGTTCCCAACAATAACATAAACAATTGCTAAACACAATCATAGATGGGTAAAAATTCACCCAATCAGAAATCGGGGCAAAACCCGCAAATTTTTCTAGTAACAAAAATAAAATCAAACTTACAAAAAAAAAAAAAATGAATAGCCATCCAAAAAATAAGAATTTGTAGCCAAAAAATATATTCAGATAATATTTTAAATATATATTCTCCTATATATAATGTTCCACTAACATAAAAGCGTTCCACATTTAAAAAAAAAATGGATTTTTTTCCCGCCAATAAAACTATCGTCTGCTTTGAAATATATCCGCTATTGAAATATAACCAAATGGTATTTTATATTCCTTCCAATTGTATATTCCGATTTTATTCCCCACAAAAAAAAAGGAATATTACTGAAATATAAGAGAAGAATAAACCAGTAGAACTTTTTTTTTCTAAAAATTTGTAACATTTTATGAGATAGAGAGAGCAATAAACAACAATCGATTTTCTTTGAAATAAATACCAAACGATGTTGTTCAAAAAATGTTGCTCACAAAAATGGAGTTTTGCTTAAAATTATTTTTTATATTATTCATATTATAAATATTAGAGAAAAAAAACATTCCTTTTTATATATTCTTTCTCATTTTAAAATAAAATACGCTATATTTAAAAGAGCCAATTTTCTTTAATTTAAATCCAACATAGTTTTCCTTTTAATATACATGTTTGGATCATTTTTAAAATCAACAATTTGCTTATTTAAAAAAATGTTAATAGCTTGTTTAATCAACTTTGAAATCCAATTAGGTGAGGTATAATTAACATTAATTTTTCTCTATATATGTGATATCTTGGGACCTCTGGGACCAGTGTTACCTGATGCTAGACGAACCTCGATGTCAACTCTACCGTGCAGTCGTGGTGGAAGGCGACACAGCTGGGCCAAAGGTGAAATAAACAAACAGAGATTCCACTAAGAAGCGTCTGACGTCAAGAAGGAATGGGATGAGCGGAGAGGGAGATCTTTAGAGCAAGTGTTACCTTGGTGAGATCCAAGCGCAGACTGCCTAACCTAGGTTCTCGATTTAACACCAAGACCTTTCTTCTTTCTAATTGGTAGGAAGATGTCACGTGGCCGTTTTCTATTGGCTGACCTACTTAGGTATTGTTTCCTAATTGGTAGGAATATGTCACGTGGCCGTTTGCTATTGGTTGACCTACTTAGGTGTTACCTTCTAATTGGTCTTTGCTGATTTCTTTGTCGGAAGATATATCCGGCCTTGCCCAGGAAATACTGGTCGTTAAACTCGACTTTTATGATTTCCGCGATCATAAAATTGGCTGTAAATTTATTAATAGTGGTGCTGACTTTAAGCCTCTTTGCTAGGCCTTACTTCTACTCTCACCTAAGCCTGATTAGTTTTAACCTTAATTTTCTCCTGTTAGTCTCCATTCCTTCTATCTGTACAGTTGCTATACTTTATTAGATTCTTACGCGGTACAGATTGATGTTAGTTGAGGCTTTCTATTTGCAGTACATAAGAAGTTATATACAGTCATGGGGTGGAACATGTGGTAGTAGATATCTAGACTATTTACAACAATTCCATGGTCTTAAATCATCACATATATATATTCCTTATTTTGAAAATAGAACAATTCATAAAATAAATCTTTAAATAAAAAGGCATATCAAAATTCGAAACTATTTTAAAGGCGTAAGATTCTTTTTGAAATTAAACAATTTCTACTGCCCTTACTGCAATGGAAAAATTAAAGGGAGGGCCTGGCTCATCAGTGGTGAACCCTCCCAGCGGTTTCGCCAGTTTAATCTACCATACCGCTGTTATATTGCATTTTTGGAACTTCCTTTTATAGTGATACTGTTGTTAGACTCTTGAAATGGGTATTTTAGAAGAACTATGGACATATGCTTTGAGGACAGTAGAATTACATACATTTATAAATATATAAAGGCATATATTGGATCAAAATATAATTTATTTTACCAATATTTTCAGTTGGCTGAACGCCAACCTTTATCAAGGTATTATAACATATTTAATGTGTGTCAACAACAAACTGGCAGACTGTTGACGCGCATTAAAATATTATAATACCTTGATAAAGGTTGGCGTTCAGCCAACTGAAAATATTGGTAAAATAAATGATATTTTGATCCAATATATGCCTTGTGTATGACAATAATATAAATAAACTCGAGACGCGTATTATTTTGGAGATGTTTATAATGATATTTTTGCTAGATAAATATGCGGACTTCTTCCGAATGAATATTTGCATAACCAATATTGTATTCAACAAATACTAATTATTGCTAAAAGGTAAACTTTCTTAAGTTTTATCTTTGAGTGTAGTGAGATGCACGCACCCCCCCCCCCTTGCGCGTGCGCACAAGCTACTATTTCATTTCTTTTGTCCTTGTAAATAGCTTCATTTTTGTCACACACATATTTTATAGTTAACACAAAGCAATAACGCGCCATCTATACATATAAAATGAAAGGATTTAAAAGCACCAATGTTTCATTTATACATAATACAAACTTCTACTGCCCTTACTGCGATGAAAAAATATATTGGGAGGGCTTGGCTCATCAGTGGTGAACCCTCCCAGCGGTTTCGCCAATTGAATCCACCCAATACAGTATTAGAGCTCCAAGAAGCGGTCTGGTGGATTAAATTGGCGAAACCGCTGGGAGGGTTCACCACTGATGAGCCAAGCCCTCCCAATATATTTTTTCATCGCAGTAAGGGCAGTAGAAGTTTGTATTATGTATAAAAGAAACATTCGTGCTTTTAAATCCTTTCATTTTATATTTTATATTTATCCGTAAAAGAGCAAATTTCCTCGAAAGCTTGCTACCACACTTAAAAAAAAAACACTTTACTCAACAACCAATTTTTTTTTAATAATTAGCAGATTGTTCACACATAAACGTTAATACAACATAAAGTTACGGGAAGATTATATTCATATAGCTAGAGAGATTGAGATTGAAACTGATTTATTACAATGTATACAGGGTGCCTCAAAAAATGTATACACACTTTGAACTTCCATAGAAAATTTATTTACCGTTCTACAAAGTTAAATTTCAGGAAAATAGAAAACTGAAAGTCCAATATAAATGAAACATAAATAACAAATGTTAATACTGTTCAAATTGGTGACCTGCAGCATCAATACAATTCTGAGTACGAGTCACCACAGATTCTGTACATCGTATCAAAACGTCCAATGAGATTTCTCTACACACTGCTTGAATCTCATTCCAAAGAATGTCTAGGTTACGTGGTTTACGTTTGTACACCCCATCTTTTACTGAGCCCCACAAGAAGAAATCCAGTGGTGTAAGGTCTGGAGAGTGTGCTGGAAACTCGATTGGCCCCCTGTGTCCTATCCACTGGCCCGACAAATTTTGATCCAGGTAAGCTCGTACGTCCCTGTGATAGTGCGGCGGAGCACCATCTAGTTGAAAATAAAAATCACCATTACCGTATAATGCACGAATGGCAGGAAATATGGAATCAGCAAGCATTGTTAGGTAATTAATACCAGTTACAGTGCCTTCAAATCGAAAAGTATACATTTTTTTGAAGCACCCTGTATATAAAATTATATAGGGTTAATTATATAGATAGGGAAAAAATGTATAAAACAAAATAATTACAAATCGTTTGTATCAGACGAATACCACTGGGTGTCGTCTCGTTCAATGTAGATAGAGAGATACCTCTCCCTTTTTTAAATAAGCCACAACACCTGTTTGGTCAATTCGACCTATATCATCTCGTAGAATGTTATGAAATCGAAGCCGTCCCTGTACTGATGAGAACCATATCCCTAAAACAGGGATCGGAAAACTTTCGAGTCGGAAAAGTCAAAAATTACAATTTAAAAAATTTCAAAGTTTTTAAAGTGTCACAACATTTTTTTTCTTGCCAACAATAAATAGTATTCGAATAAATAATATTTACGTATGGAACTTTATAAAAAGCCACAACTTCACATCCAAAGAGCCGCAGTTTGCCGACCTCTGCCTGAAACCATAGTATACAGGTTGTTGGCTTTCTGTCTGAGTTTTCCAAAACTGGTGTTGTATAGCTCATTCTTTATCATCACTAGTAAAGTTTTTTTTTATACCAGGGTGATACATAGTGCCACCGTTCTGATGCCCAATTAAAGGGAGAGGTGCCTCTTTTGGTACATAAACGTTTATGCGTATCTATATGGGTAATACAATGTATATTTAAATATTAAAGACTCTCCTTTGTTATAAAAACCTAAACTTGTTGGGATTTATTGATGTCTTTTTTTCCCTACAGACATTATACTTTCAGACTGTAGTAAAAAAAGGAAACTTTTTTTACTCTAAAATATTATAAAGAGAGAGTTTTTAATTATTATATCTCTGAATGATTTTTAATCATACTTTTTAAATTTTTCCTTTTTTATATTTATGCTTTTTTGTAAACAAAATTATATAATAATAAGCTGTCGTAATTTTGTTGGAGAGCCAGTTTATCTGAGAATCTATAGTATCACTCGGGGTAATCTGAGTAGTATCCAGCTCATCCATACTGCGTCTAAAAGTTGTAGCTTTGTCTGGGGACCAGTAATATTTTTTAATACTATTCAATCTCCTTCTCTTATCTTGGCCAGTTTTAGTCATTAGGCCTATCTTCGTTATAATTGGGAGATGGTCAGAATAAGGCATGTCGTCGACCTAAAAATCGACAATGAATTCAAGCATGGCCGGCGAAACTATCACTAGATCAATAACCGAGGATCCTCGATCAGAAATAAATGTATAGTTACCGCAATTATCACTTTTCGATCTGCCGTTAACTATGGTTAATCGATTATTGTCTAAAAAGTTAGTTAGAGTCTCAGCAAGAGGGTGTATTAGCGTGTCTTTAGACAGACGCCCGGTTGAAAGTACCGTCAGATTTTCCATTAGGTTATGAAACCCTCCCAGGCTATCGGTACGGACGTTCAGATCACCACCCAGGAGTATCCCGTAACCATCCTGTATTTGGGTTTCTATATATCTGAATAGTTTGTTAAGAATTTCCATTTGCGAATTGTCTGGTGGAATATAAACGAAAATCAAACAAGCAAATGGTAATTCTGGAATTGAAATCTGTTTCAGGAATATTGCGATCCAAAATCTTTCAACTTCCACCTTATGGATCAAAGCTTGAACCTCGTTTCCTAAACCAACAATAATTCCACCCGAACATCTTCCACGGTTTGCAGTCCTCAAAGCCAATGATTCATAAATACAAAATGTTCCCAGTGGAAAGTCAATCGGATGGTCACACCAGGTTTCCAACAAAACAATAATTTTGAAGTTTTTTAGATAATTAACAACCGGAAACGAGGAACAATTTCTGTTTAAACCATTTATATTCCAACACATTATTTCAATGTTATTCATTTTAGGATTTGATATCCTTATTTTTGGATTTACATAATTAGAATTACATGTATAAGGTTTTTTAGCTTTTATAGTGATATCTTTTATCTTTTTGTTTTCAGAACTTTTTTGTGAACATTTATTTGTATGTATTTTATTTTGTGATGGCTTTATTGGGTGGACAGGCTTTGTTTTGATTTCCATCAAAAGGTATATGTTGGTTAGATTTACTTATTTTTAAATAATTACATTTTTTCTCTAGATTATTTTTGTTTATTTGCTATAAGCATTGAATTATGTATATCCAAAACTCTATAATATAATATTCGCTTTTTTTACTGGGAAAAATATGTATTTTTAAAACTTTATAAATAATATTATATAAAAGGGCGTACCTGGATCTGTAAAGGAAAAAAAAATCTCAAAATATTTGGAGAGATTGCTCCCTCTTTGTCAATTTATTGCACAATTTATAAATAATGTAGCAAAATATTTATTATTTTATAAACAAATTATTAATTTTGATATATTTTTTTTTCTACTCTCTGTAAACTTTCTTCATTATCTCTCTGGTATAAATTTCAATTTGTTCTTGATGACCCGGGTAGTTGGCGCTCCAGGAACCTGGGTTATAAATATCTCTCTCTCTCTCTCTCTTGACTTAAGTAAATATGTAGTCCTATTGGAGCATAGGACGGGTTTAACCAAGTCCGAACGACAACCTGGCTAAGAAACTCTCGAAGACGCCTGTTGGGTGCCTGGTCGACTCCATTGAGCTAGACCATAAAGGCGAGGGGCCATACCATATGGCCGCATGGAGTATGCATCATTCCTTTGGCTGGGTAACTGGAAGAGGGGATGCAAGGACCACAGGAGTCTATATCATCCCTGGCCTGGGCCGAATATATTTTCTGACTTAAATAAAGTGCCGTTTCATCCTGAAGTTTATCTTTCCTAATTTTCTACGTGTGACAATAGAATAAAAAGATAATCGTTAAATCATCGTAGAAAACACAATCAAGATTAAGATAGATACAATAGAGAGAGATCTCAATTTGATTTATACCTTTATTTAAAAAAAGAAATAATTTCACTTTATTGTATGTTGGCAGCTTATGATCAATATTACACTCATGGACAAAACTTAAGGAAGTGATATCACCGGTTATCTTTTTTTTTGAAGGAAACAGAGTCAATTTTGTTCACACTTGGTTATCTCGTATGTCTTCAATAAAAGTCACTGTAATATATTTCAGAGTTATTGTCTGGATCCCGATAGACATGCTGAATGGTACAACTTTCTTAAAGTTTGTCCATGAGTATAGATACACTCCAATCTTTTAAAAATGTATTGTCCGGCGTTTCGTTGACGAATATTTTTTGAAGAAATGCTTCCATCTCTAATTTAAAAAATATTATAGAAAAAATAATTCGATATTTATCTAAATATCTGTGTAAAAACACCATTTAAAGAAAATGACCGCCAAACACACACACATACAAATATATATATATAAACCCACACACAAACGCTGAAATATTTCCACAATCGCAGTAATTGAAGAGATAAGCCCAAAATAACGAGCAGACGTGCCAAAATCCCGCCATTTTTAATACTGAGCAGAAGATTCAATCTATTGTGGGTAGAGTAGAGGAAAAAAAAGAACATTCTCTGAAATATAGTCATTTTTTAAAAAATGTAAGTTTAATATAAATAAAAAATATATATTTTCGCCCGTTTTGTTATGATTATTTCTAAAATACTTTACATTTTATTTGATAAAAAATATATTTTGACGTGAAATACCTTTATATATATTTTAGGCATTATTTTTTAAATAGAAAGGAGGCCTTGATTAAATCTTTATGTAATAAAATACATATATTGTATTGAAATAAGAATTAAATTTCCAAAATTTCGGTTGACTTAACGCCAACCTTTATCAGGGTAAAGCAACGTATTTTTAAAAAGTTTAGTATCCTTAGTACACGTGGTAAAGGCCATCATGGAGGGTAGTATTTGAAGACTGCCTATACTGTAAGTGCACCACATGTCTAGACATGTAGAAAGCAGAAACTTTCTTAATTTTTGTCCATGAGGGTCTCTCTGTGTGCGTATGATTAACCTCTTTATCTATTTAAAAATTTATATTTGTCACAGTGCGCATAGACTCATGTGCATATTTTCAAGTCTTATTCATAATTATTTCATTTTAAATATGGACCTATGCAAATTGTTATAGTTATGTATATATATATTTGCACAGTTGGCCGCGGCGAGCGGAAGAAAAAACTCAGCTCGCTGGCAGGCGCGTGCTTTTTGTTTATTTATTTAGTATAGATCTCTACTCATGGATAAAATTTAAGGATGTTCAAAGGTTTTTATGTCACCGGTCGTTTTTTTAATTATACAGAGACAATTTTTTGTTCACATTTGGTTATCTCGTGTGTTTTCAATAAAGGTGACTGTAATATCTTTCAATAGTTATTGTCCCGATATACATGCTAAAAGGTACAAATTCCTTAAGTTTTGTCCATGAGTGTCTTTTTTTTTAAAAAAGAAGGGGGGAAATCGGGTCTTAATACTTCCTTTATTTTGAAGAGAGATTAAGAGGGAGACACAAGTCTTTAATCGTAGCTAGTAAACTGGATGTGATACTCTCGAGGCTTATATGTAAATAAGATAGGTACATGCAATACCTTCCTGGCAGAAGAACGCCTTCTAACGTTAGACCTATGGCTGTACCTCGTAGAAAACAAAGAGATTCGCGTAGTTCTTGTGGACGAACTCGGTCATACAGAAGGATAAGAAGAGAATGATGTTGCCCGTGATGAGGGCGAAGATTTCCTGGTACCTGCTAGGTCTGAGAAAGATTCTGAGTACGGGTTCGGTCCAGACGCTTTCGGTCCAGGTCGAGTACCGAGTGGAGTTCCAAGTTGGCTGGGAGAACGCTGGCGAGATGGCCACGGTATAGGTGACGGTGGAACGACTGCAAAATCCTCTCGAATTCGCCCCCTGAATCCAATCCAGGGAATACAGCTGGCTGCCGTTGTTGTTGCACTCCTCGCGGGCGACTCCCCCCAGGACATCGCCGAAGAGGTAGGCGAAGATGTGCCGGGTGAGGAAAGTCGCTGCGTTCACGCGGCGGCGATTAGCGCCGACGCCGATGTAAAGAGAATACGGCTCGTGGTTCTTCCGGCATTGGCGGTCACCCTGGATTTCCTTCATGATGGGACAGTTGTTGTTGTCTAGGAAACAGGTGAGGAGTTCGTTGATGATTGAGACGTTGACCTTGATGTCCATTCTTTCCAGCCCTGTCAACAAGAGGTAGATGGCTTTT
The DNA here is from genome assembly GCA_030710605.1 of Cordylochernes scorpioides. Taxonomy (NCBI): domain Eukaryota; kingdom Metazoa; phylum Arthropoda; class Arachnida; order Pseudoscorpiones; family Chernetidae; genus Cordylochernes; species Cordylochernes scorpioides. The sequence continues at coordinate 13,262,406 of CP092865.1, forward strand.
GAGATTGTAGTGGCGACGTCGGCCAGTTTCTCGGGAAGTTCATTTTCCAATCCGGACCTTGTATCCAGGAAGCTGTTGTAGTAGGGGTTGATGTAACTGCCCGAGTGATCCGCCAGGACCGCTCCAGCGATGTTAGGATCCTCCTGAAGGAACATCTGGAGGGAAGATGGAGGTAGAGGATGACCCGATGGGGCCCTCTCAACCTTCGACTTGTGCGACACCTGTTTCAAAGCGTCGACCATGCTCTCAATCTTCTCGAAGATGATGGCGTCGCTGGAGGAGACAGGATCGCTGTGGACGTAGAAGGTGCCGTTGTTGATGCCCATCTGGCTGATTTCGATGAAGTGAGAGATATGACGGAGTCGGATGGGGGCGGGCTGGTCCCTAATATCAGGGTTCAGGGATACCGGAAAGACTCCCCTTTTCATGTCGTACACAATCCGGGAGGAGCCGATGTAGTCGAAGGCCTCTCCGTTGAAGATGATGAAAAGGACGTTGGAGAAGGGTGCCTGGATCTTTTTCTGGATGTCCTCTCGCAGGTAGGCGAGAGTGTAGGCGGCCGTGAGGAAGGTGACCAGGCCAGTGACGGCGGTGTGAGCCCCTGGGACGATGTTGTAGAAGAGGGAGGCGGCGTCCATGCGGGTCCCCACCACCAAGAGGGAGCGGCTCTCGATGCACTCGGACTTGTTGACGGCGAAGAGCATCCCTACGAGGTTCCAATCACCCAAGGGTTCGCAGTATCTGACGGGGCTGATTTCGTTGGCGAAACTGCTGCGACGCATGCAGGTTGGCGTGTCCTTCGCGGCGTACATATTGAGTTTGAGTTGAGCCGCGCATTTCGGCGAACTATCTGTGGATCCGGAGTTGGGGCCGTTGAAGTTCTCGTAGCAGTGGTCAACAATGTAATCGATGTCGGTCTGGTTGGTGATCAAGAAGATGGGCATCTTCCAGTCCTCGTACATGAGGGAGAGGGCAGGGTTGGGTGGATTCCAGCGTCCCATTTTACAATGGGCAAACCGCGCGTTGTCGGACTTCGTGTAAAGACCGATGTCTTCATTCGGGCAAGACGACGCCTCCGAAAATCTGGGAGGGGCGTGATCCTGGGGGCTCTTGAGGACGATCACCCCGTTGACGCGTCCCGAGTCACGAAGGAGGACCATGTTCTCCGTGGTGAAGAAGGACAGAGGCATGGCGACAATGCAGTCTTCGACAATGTCCTCTAGGCATTCGATGTCGCTCTGACTTCTCACCAGCCGCACCACGCCGATGGAACTACCAGCCGCCGTAGCACAGCCTATTTGATGAGTGGCGTTCAGTCGCCTAAAACAGAACTTAAAGGCTGAAACGCTGCGATAAATTTTCCTCGAAATTTTTTCGGATTCCGCCTCTTTCAAAATCAAAAAGAATAATATAATCCACTTCCGACTCATTAGTATCTTCATCTCTTATATTATTATTAAAACTTGCACAAAGATCAGGATAGAGAGGCGACTTGAGAGAAATCTTAAAGAAAGTTTTTTTTTTAAAGGGATGTTTTCGTTATCTTGCCTTGTCTCCCCAAAACTGAGTTGGAGTTAAGTCCTCCACGAGGGCTGCTTCGCGAGCATTTGCCCTCAAACTCGCGGCGCTGAACATTCCCAACGTTTTTGTTGCCTCTTCGTAAATCACACATCGTAGATCGCCTACACTGCGAATGTGCCTGCCAGGTATCGTACAGGCATTGAGGCATCAGTTTGTTAGTTACTGTCTATGTGAGGAAGTGGAATGGCATTCGCAAATATTATTCTGACCTTGAATATTGAAATTTCTTCTTTTTTTTTAATTATACCTGCCAGTTGTTTATTTCATCGCTTACATTCATTGTGCTACCAACATTTTAAAAATTATATATGTTGAATTGATACGCCTTTCTTCAAATAAAAGACACTTCAGCCAATAAATCTTCTTATTTACTATTTAAAAAGATTAACTGGCCGAAGTGTCTTTTATTTGAAGAAATATGAATGCCGGCCAGGCAGCCTCTATCTTTATGATACGTCTTTGTATATCAAATTGTTACTAATTTGCATAACTTTCTTGAAGCGTTTTTTTTGCTTAGAGTGTATTTACAAAATCGGCACACACACCCAAACCAAAAAAAATTACAAGTTTTTATAATATCCACCATGTTGAAGAAGAAACACAATAAAGAAGCTCTTCTTCCCGACACGTGTTTCTTCTTCTATAGAAAATAGGGAAATCATCGTTGTGTCTTAATCCATCATATTGTTTTCAGCTCGTGTTTCAATTGGAAGCGAGCTTATATATATAATAATATTTGGAAATACGTAAAATAAAATGGCCTGTGTGGGAGTACAAGGGAAGATAGCCAGGTTAACAAACAACCCCCTTGGTAAACAAATATCACGACTTCATTCTCCCCTAGGGGACTTATCTTACTTAAAGCGGCTAGACGGGATGATCAAGGTTCAGTTCTCACCGAGGTGGTCTCGACGCCAGTTGTTCTAGGGTTTGTTCTCGGACCTTCTATCTTTCCTCCCCGATCTATTTCCTCACGGGGCCTCTGGATCCTGTCTCCTGTGTGTCCTTACCACCTATCACTCAACAACCACGACTGCTTCTAGCCAACATGCCACACTGCATTCATCCAACAGCATAAACTACATTACTACATATATATATAGGTTTTGGAGCGTTGGAAGTTGGGGTATAGGAACAGAACTTCACAAGACAAGTCTCCTATCCACCCATATAGACAAAGACAAAGAGGGAAAACAGATAATTCAGCGATGTGATCATACGAGGGACTTCCAAGAAGAAAAAGGCCGTTAGTGGAGGCTTCGATCCGGCCTTGTTAAAATGTTCCGCTCACTGACCTAACGACCCGCTCTGTGCCATTTTGGTGACTGACTCGAAGAAGGCAATCCCTAATCTAATTGATGGTTAGTTGAGATGGCACACTTCATATATATATATTTACATATATATTTACATATAAAAAGGGTATATCCTGACCGCTCACACGAACGCTTTAATTGGCAGAGCGCCATCTAGTTGAAAAAAAATCAACAAACTTGTGCCATGATATTTAGCCAACCCATTTTTTTTTTATAAAAAAAAAACACGTACGCGTTTCGGGCTGTTGGCCCTCGTCAGCCTGGTGCAGGCTGTATCTCTACGACCAAAATTCGAGCCAGGATGTTTACATAAGATGGGAGAGACATATAAAATCTACTGAATCAACCCAAGGATGACTCTGAGAGGGTCGGTGGAAGGATGGTCTAAACCGTTGGTTTATGACCGCTACGACCAGCGATCGAATCCCACATTTGGCACTTTTTTTCTAAAAAAAAAAAAATGCTCCAATTACTCCCGATTCTTGCAAAAGTACAACTCCACCAGCGAGTGCAAGTAACCTAACGGGGCTCTGGCACATTTGTAAGTACAAAGTCGAACTGCTTTTCACATGTGTAGACATGTGGTGTACTTACAGTAAAAGTAGTCGCTAACATCTACCCACCATAATTATCATGGCCTGTACCAGGTGTACTAGGGATAATAAAAAAAAAGAAAAATGCCTCTGTTCTCAAAGTGTCCGAACTAATATTATGGTTAATGTAAATCATGGTGGTTTCACTGAAAGGAAGGTATTTTAAAAATTGGAGCAAAAAAAAAAGTCCTTCTTCCTTAAAAATAGATGATGTTTTAGAGTATATTGTAACTGGAGAGATACCTAACCATTTATTTAAAAAAAAAGCCTAATTAGATTTAGCATGGAAAAATTACGGGACGTGTTATCTAAATATACTTTTTCTTAAATCCGCGCTGCCACAGGTCTCCATACAGCGCGTAGATATGCACTTTATATAACGATTTGCATATTGCACGAAGACGAACAGTTGCGCCACCTTGTTGCAGTCTTCTGCGGCGTCTGCTGCTTTGTGATTGGTCGCTTACTGAACTTGTTTCTCTCGTACGTTTTCTCTTGAAATATTGACGCTGAGTTGCATTTTATCTCTAGTACCAGCTATTCCTTTAGTTTGTCTACTCTAGTGGTCTGCTTAGAGCAGGTCGTGTTGCACAGATAGCTCTATTTGCATATGGGCAAGTTGAAATATTGACGCTGAGTTGCATTTTATCTCTAGTACCAGCTATTCCTTTAGTTCGTCTACTCTAGTAGTCTGCTTAGAGCAGGTCGTGTGGCACAGATATCTCTATTTGCATATTGGCAAGTTGGTGTTCTTTTGTCATTATGGCTGTCCATTTGTGTGAGCATGCCAATCAAATTATTCTTCCTTTTCTATCGTTTATCGTTATTTTTCTAAGACATCTATTCGTATTTCAAATCTTCCTCTATCCTAGCTGTTATTATCATTTCTTGATTTCGATCAAATACTCCCTTGTATCGGTGAAAATATCAAGTTTCCAAGGATTATTGTATCATGTTGTTTGTTTTCCTGTAGAAGGACTTTTCTGCCTGAAAGCTAGAGAGAGATTTGTAAATTATATATTTTTTAAAGAAACTTATCCCTGGAATTAAGAAAAAAGCATCTCCTTATTGTGCAACCGAAAGATACTAATGGCTTGCGCCATCTATCGGAATAAATATCTACTATTCTCGTTGATTTTTAATTATTCCAGAATTAGCCAAATACCAATTCTTGAATATAATCAAGAAAAGCTAACCACTGACGCGTTTCGGGCTGTTGACCCTCATCAGTGCTGTGCAAGCTGTACCTCAACGACCAAAAAATTGGTTATTCAGGCATCCTGAAAAATCATGAAACGGGTAGTTAAGGCCAGAATTACGTGAGACCGCGATACAGTGTGAAAAAATAGTACAAAGTTTTTGTACTATTTTTTTTTTCACATTATCCCTGGAAGCCTGATATTTTCATCTTAATTTCTTTACTTATTTATACTTCATATACCAGATATCAATCTAACCATTCAAAGATTTCAAATCTTTTATTGGATTCATTGGCCTAAAGAGAGGTTTATCTATTTGCACTCTACCTGTTCTACACTTCAAATTTCGTTTAAAGTGAAAAAAGAAGAAGATGACTAGAAGACACACAAGAGTTATGTCTCTCTACCAAAAAACTGGTTACCTATATATTTATAGAGAATATACCATTCATTTATAGAAATTCTTGCCATTGTTTGCTTATTTGTTGTTTCTTGGGTTCCTGAAATTAGAGTCTATATAAGACAAGATACCTTGTTGATGATTTATTTATACCTATATATTATGATCATGTCATTATATAAGAGGAATGCCTAGAGAAAACCATTGCTCGAAGAATGGCTATGGGGAAAAGTGGAAGACTCAAAAGAAGATGGACCGGCCAAGTTGGATCAATCGCTAGACTGGAAGTAAACAGAAAGCTGGTTGGATACAGAAGGAGATGGCGAGATTTCATCAGTGAGAACTTTTAGAAATTTTCATCAAAGATTTTCATACTTCTCAGTTCTCTGGGGATTAAAGACAAAACTAACACAATCTCTCTCGGCCGTGCAGCCACGCAGCGCGCAGGCTCCGCTTTTTTCGGAGATGAAGAGTGGGAAAATCAAGATCTCTAATCACTATGCCATATTGTGGCATAGTCCAAGTGTGGAAAGCCCAAGTCAAGATCTTTAGATTGGTCTAAGTCAGGTCCAGAAAGACAAAGAAATGGAAGATTTACCGGAGACTAAAGGAAATTCAAATATCAATTTGTAAAATAGCACAAAAGTGAAATTGTACTGGGCGATCAGGTAGATAAATTAGGAAAAGGCTTCTCCTGATTGTGCAAATAAAAGTTACTGATGGCTTACTCCATCTATCGGAATAAATTTCAACTAATCGTTGATTTTTAATTTTTCCAGAATTGGCCAAAAATAGCCATTCTTGATTAATAAAGAAAAGCTAACCACGTACGGGGCTGTTGGCCCTCATCAGCGTGGGTGCAAGCTCAACGACCAAAACATCCTGAAAATCATGAAACATGTATTTGAGCCGTAAGGGTGTGAGAACGCCAGTGTGAAAAAATAGTAAAAAGTGAAATTGTACTTGGATCCGGTGGATAAGTTGCTGATGGCTTGCGCTATCGGTCGGAATGAATATCAACTAATGTTTTTTACTTAATTCATCCACCTTATCCCAGGACAAATTTCACTTTTGTACTATTTGTTCACATTGTTTAGCGTTCTCACACCCTTCCGGCCTAAATACCTGTTTGATAATTTTTCAGGCTGCCCCAAAGAACAGCTTTTTTTGGTCGTTGAGGTATAGTTTGCATCACGCTGATGAGGGCCAACAGCCCGAAATGCGTACGTAGTTAACCTTCTTTGGTTAATCTAGAAAGTTTATTTGTGGCCAATTCTGGAATAATTAAAAATCAGAGATTAGTTTATTCCGACAGATGGCAAAAACCATCAGTAACTTTTAGTTGCACGATAAGGAGATGCCTTTCTCTTAAAATATCAATTTTTCTGAATATTATACAACCGAGCAGATGTAAATTCTTACGATGTAACAAATGAAAAGAAAGAAAATTGGGCCGATCTAGTAGAGACTTCAGAAAGGAGTTTACCTTCGTGGGCAATAAAGAGCTCAAAGACTTTAAGAGGAAAGGCGATTCCCAAGATGAGCCTGTGAAGATACCAAAGGCTAACACCTCCGTAGTAAGACCGCTTCAACCACCAAGGAGGGAAACAAGAGACTGTGACGCAAATAAAGAACAGTCGACAGCAGCAGGCGCTGAGAAAATCAAAATCGGCTGCAGCTTCATTTGATCAATGCTGCTTTGTTGAGTACTGCTCGGTCCTGTGCAGTATATCCAGGCACTGGAGGAAATGCTGGAAAGGAGTGCGGTCTTCCAGCTGATGAAGATGTTCGGCCAGGTTCTGGTCGGGCTGGAGAGCATCGAGAAGGAGAAGCGTCTATCCGAAGAGAGCCTCACAATCGGGAACACCCTCCTCAAAGTGTTCCCCTACAGGAAACGCGCAGACAAGAAAGTGGTTAGGAACTTCCCAATCTATATAAGGAATGAAGACATCGTCGCGGCGCTGCGGCCCTACTGCAGGGTTATTCCCTGACCCATGAGTTAGTGACTACACCTGGACCACCGGCAACAGGGAGGCCTTCTAAATGAAGGATTTAAACTACACCAGTTGTCTGCAAAGCTGGTGATTACCTCGAAAAGCGAATCGACGCCTGCCTACATCACCTACGGCGTTAGGTGTCGCAAATTCCACCGTCAAGGATATCGGCGAGCCACCTGCCCTTGGGGATCAATGGGGGACGTCCGGGTCATCATCAGGACACCCGGCAGAGCCCGGTGTCGAAGCCTCCCTTCTACAAGTCCATGCCCTCCAACAACTCCGCATTCCTTACATCAGCTGCGGAGCTATCTACACTCATCAAACAGACCCCCATAACCCCCTCTAATTCTGCCGCGTCTTCGCTTGTAACGAACATCGCTGTCCATCCCCAGGAGACTCCAACCCCTGAGCCTTCTGTTCCAGCGCCGAGCACCAGCCAGTTGACGTCAGGACCAGCGTTCTCCTTGACCATTACTAAGCCAACAGAGGTTCCAGCTAACGAGATCTAAGACAAGACTGCACCATCCATCTATTCTTTTACCCCCTTATTCCACAAAAAAATATTAAAGAGTCTCTTCAGACCTCTCAGGAAAAGGATTCTGAGGATCAGGTGGAGAAGCTTTTTACAATTTGAACGCTGACTCTTTCCTCTATCCCCTACCTCCACCTTCACTGGCCTCTTCTACTGGACTTCATCCCCTGCCAAGACTCCTGCTTCTCACTGCTTCAGGGCGCTGTTTCCCTGCCATCTCCACGTTTCCTCCACCCCTGCGAAGACATCTCTGCTGCCTGATCTTAGGATCCCTTGCCACTGGAAGTCGCGTCTGTTGCCATGATGGGGGATAGAAGACCTTGCTACTAAAAGGCCAATTAGCTCGCAAGAAAAGAAACTCCTCTATCCCCTCTATGGGAGGTTTATAAGGATGACATATTGTACGCGATCCTATACCACCCTGTTAGATAGAGCTAATCTCGCCTGGACAGAAGACAATTCTGTGCGAATTCCTCAACATTGCCATTGAGTAAATTGGGGACAAAAACTGCGCAATAAGCAAGTGCCTGTCCACAGTCAGGCCGGCTTGTAACCCTTGATAAATCGAGACATCCCTTTAGACAAGGCTTCCTCCGGGGTAAATATATTTTCTAATTTTCTTTTTTTATGTAAAAACTTCATTTTAATTTAATTATTAATTTATTCTTTGCTGTTGACTAGCTTCATAGAAAGCTTCATTATATTAAACAATCGTCTGCATACAAAGTCTCATTATATTAAACTATCGTCTGCATACAAGATATCATTATGTTAAACAATCGTCTGCATACAAGATCTCATTATATTAAACTATCGTCTGCATACAAAGTCTCATTATATTAAACTATCGTCTGAATACAAAGTCTCATTATATTAAACAATCGTCTGCATACAAGACCTCATTATATTAAACTATCGTCTGCATACAAGATTTCATTATATTAAACAATCGTCTGCATACAAGATCTCATTATATTAAACTATCGTCTGCATACAAGATTTCATTATATTAAACAATCGTCTGCATACAAGATCTCATTATATTAAACAATCGTCTGCATACAAGATCTCATTATGTTAAACAATCGTCTGCATACAAGATCTCATTATATTAAACAATCGTCTGCATACAAGATCTCATTATGTTAAACAATCGTCTGCATACAAGATCTCATTATATTAAACAATCGGCTGCATACAAAGTCTCATTATATTAAACAATCGTCTGCATACAAGACCTCATTATATTAAACTATCGTCTGCGTACAAGATTTCATTATATTAAACAATCGGCTGCATACAAGATCTCATTATATTAAACAATCGGCTGCATACAAGATCTCATTATATTAAACAATCGTCTGCATACAAGATCTCATTATGTTAAACAATCGTCTGCATACAATATATCATTATATTAAACAATCGGCTGCATACAAAGTCTCATTAATTAAACAATCGTCTGCATACAAAAGTCTTAATTAGTGTGTGTGTTGTTGTTGTGTGTTGTGTCCTAAACAATTATCTGCAGTAAAGCCAAAATTATTGTCTAAAACAATCGCTTTAAAGCTTAATCATGTAGAGGAATCCCCAAAAAATCTTATACATTGGTCAAATAATACTCTTATGTTTATCTCCAATATTCGTCAGGCTTTTAAAGCAGCCATTAGTGTTGTCTTTAATCATCTTGTCTGAGTTACCTTTATAAATACATAAATGGTTTATGGGGCATTCTATTTAGAGAGAGATAGAGAATATAAGATATTATCAATCATGGTACCCACGCCGCCAATAAATGTCACACGTAAAAAGCTAAATAAAAGCCAGACGTACGTACGTATACCTGTGCCCCACAGTTATGTATGGGGTGTCGTACCGCCGGTGTATTGATTGGTGTCAGCTCTAACATGGCGCGTGCTGGATTTCCGGCGGCCAGGGTACACGTCATTTCCGGTCTTCTTCTTCTTCTACCGCCGCTACTCCTCCTCTCAGGATATGTAATATTTCTTTACATATGTGCATATTGGCGCTCTGTCATATATATATGCAATTCGTGCTTTAAGGATTGCTTCTTGAATGTTCATCTTTCTTTTTTCGATTTTAGAAGTAAAATATTGTTAAAGGTATTAAAAATATATATATATTTTTCACAATAAGACTATCTTTTTTTTTTAATCAAGCTTTCAAGAGAGATTCGATCTTCTACAAGCTTATCTCAGAATAGCTTCTATCAAAGAGAAATTAGCCATTTCTTAACTAGGAATATTTGCATATGTACACGTGCCTAGCGCGCATTTATGATACCTTAAAATTGATATCTATTTGAAGCCATTTATATATATGTGACAATATCGTTGCGGGGTTTCTTGTTGTTCGATTTGAATGGTGAGGATTGGTTGAAACGCAGTCGTTTGAGTGGAAGTTTAAGCATACAGTTAGGAATAATCAGGACACGTGATTGGGTTTGAAACTAAAAGGCAACTGGGTTGGAGGGAAGAAAGCTTGAGAAGAGCTGAGCGATTTGACTTATTAATTAGTTGATCACATGGCGATGATTGGATTTAGATGAAATGAGCGGAGAGAGAGAGATCTCTAGAGTAGATGTTACCTTGTTGGAAGCGAAGGAGCAACTGTCCGAACTCGGCGAGAGCCAGTGAACAACTGTAGGTGTTGTTCCTATGAGAGCGAAAACTTAACTAACAATTCTTACTTTTCGATTTAACACCAAGACTCAGTTTCTCTCTGATTGGTCGAGAGATGTCACATGATCTTTTCCTATTGGTTGACCTACTTAAGGTGCTGTCTTCTGATTGGACCGCGGTTCTCCTTGATGAAAGATATGGCCTGCCTGATAGGAAGTGTCGAGTGCTATTTCCACTTTATTTACTTCCGCGTTATCAAAATACGTCCTGCTTTGTCAGGAAGTATTGAGTGCATCTTGACTAATATAACTTCTGTGGATACCAGATACGTCCTGCTTGGTCAGGAAGTATTGAGTGATTCGCGACTAATATAACTTCTGCGGTCACTAGAGACGTCCGGTCTCTGCCCCTGCAATATTGACACAGGGGTGCCCAGAATAGTCGTGCCAGCTTTAGGCCTATTTCCTATGTCTTTTGTTACTTTCTTTCCTCCAGTTACCTTATTCTTTTATTAAATCTTTGAAAATCATACATTTGTACATGCATAGTGGGTCGGGGAGCATACAATTATATACAAATTATGACATATATATATATGTGATGATTTAAGACCATGGAATTGTTGTAAATAGTCTAGATATCTACTACCACATGTTCCACCCCATGACTGTATATAACTTCTTATGTACTGCAATTAGAAAGCCTCAACTAACATCAATCTGTACCGCGTAAGAATCTAATAAAGTATCGCAACTGTACAGATAGAAGGAATGGAGACTAACAGGAGAAAATTAAGGTTAAAACTAATCAGGCTTAGGTGATAGTCGAAGTAAGGCCTAGCAAAGAAGCTTAAAGTTAGAACCATTATTAATAACTTGTACAGTCAATACTTCCTGACAAGGCCGGACGTATCTGGTGACCGCAGAAGTTATAAAAGTTTGAGAGACGCCCAATATTTCCTGACAAGGCCGGACGTATCTGATAACCGCGGAAGTTATAAGAGTCGAACTAACACCCAATACTTCCTGACAAGATCGGCGGTATCTTCCACCAAAGAAAGCCGCAGAACCAATTAGAAAGTATCCCCTAAATAGGTCAACCAATAGAGAAAGGGGCACGTTCCATCCCTCGACCAATAGGAAAGAAGCTAAGTCTTGGTGTTAAATCGAGAAGCAAGAATTGTCAGTCTTCGCTTGGATCCCAACGGTAACACTTGCTCTAAAGATCTCTCTCTCCACTCTCCATTCCTTCTTGACGTCAGACGCTTCTTAGTGGAATCTCTGTTTGTTTATTTCACCTTTGGCCCAGCTGTGTCGCCTTCCACCACGACTGCACGGTAGAGTTGACATCGAGGTTCGTCTAGCATCAGGTAACACTGGTCCCAGAGGTCCCAAGATATCACATATATATATATATTAGATCACACACTTTTTTTCTTCGAGATCTTCATAATTTTTTATTCGAGTTCTTTATATATCAAATGTGAAAAATATAAATATTACTCCTAAGAGAGATCGAGATGTTTAGAAGGTATTATATGTGGAAAGATAAAGGAAAAGGGCAAGAAAGAAAAAAGAAATCAACCAAGATTGCAGAATATATAATCAAAATCGTCCAATACAGTATTAGAGTTCTAAGAAGCGGTCTGGTAGATTAAATTGGTGAAATCGCTGGGAGGGTTCACCACTGATGAGCCAAGCCCTCTCAATTTTTTAATCGCAGTAATAACAGTAGAGTCTGTTTTATGTTTAAAAAGAAAAATATCATGATTTTAATACTTCCATTTCTTGTATATAAATAGCAGGTTATCGCCTTACAATTAATTATTCCATTGTTTTAAATCATCCAGTGAAAAAGCGGAGGTTCCACTTTGTCCATTTATTTCTAAGTATATCATCCCATACTTTCTTATTACAATTCAAATTATTTTGAAAATTGAGATCAATCCATAAAAAAATATATTTAATTTAAAAAATATTCAGTTAAACCTGTCTATAGCGCCCCCTCTTGGGACTCACCAAACTAGGGTGCTATAGAAAGGGGGTGTTATAGACAGGTCACTTTTAATATAAATCAAATCGTACTTCGTATTTAAAATCTGGCGCTATAGAGAGGAAGGCGCTATTTAGAGGGGGCGCTATAGACAGGTTTAACTGTATATATTGGATGAGAAAATAATTTATTTACCAATACAGTAGAACCTCCCTGTAAAGGACAACACCTAATTGCAGAGCCAAAGTGTTCTTTAGGGAGAGGTGTCCTCTTACCGGAGAGTTGCTAAATTGTAAAAATGGTCATTTTGCTAATGAAAACTGTCCTTTGTGAAGAAGTGTCCGCTAGAGGGGTGTCCGCTAAAGGTAGGTTCTACTGTATTTCAGTTAGCTCTGTATATATTTTGTTATACCTTGAAAAAAGTTAGCGTTCAGCCAGCTAAAATATTGGTAGTTATATTATTTTTTGATCCAATATACAATAAAACCTCTCTGTAAGGGAACCCTAGTTTCAGAGCAAAAGTGTCCTTTACGAAGAGGTGTTCTCTTACCAGAGAGTTGTTACATAGTAAATTTTTTCCCTGATTTATACTATTATAAAATGAATAAAGCTTCCAGAGCTAAGTTTCTTGTTCAAATTTTTATTTTCAAGCTTTCGTACTTATCATTCCTTCAACAAATAATTTGTATATAAAAATAGTATTTATCATCAATTTATTATTAACGAGATACTCCTGTTGAAGGACTGACAAGTCCGAAAGCTTGAAAATAAAAAAGTTGAACAAGAAACTTAACCTTGGAATCTTCATTTATTTTTTTTTATAATAGTAAAAATTGTAATTTTGACAATGAAAACTGTCCTTTGTAGAGAGGTATCTTCTAGCTGGAGTGTCTTCTCATGGAGTATGTTCTACTGTATATACATTTTTAACTAGAAATTCAAATTAAAAGAATAATATGTGATATGGGGAAGAGGATTAAAGTTATTTTTGAGAAGTAACTATAGAATTTGAAGTAAGTGTATAAGACAATATATGCAAATACGAAGAGTGCAGTGATGGAAGGGTGGTACATACACCAGCCAGTCACTGTCACCATTTGACCAGAGATGACATTCTGGGACATCTGTCGGTGAGAAAACGCGGCATCAGAGGTACAACTATCTCCATAAACCTGTATGTAAATCGATCAATCTTCCTTCAATTATATAGCCCGCAATAAAATTGTAAGAAATATTGTATACACCTATCCCCCGATTTACACGGTAGATACGTTCCTGAGAAAAACGTGTAAATCGAGGGATAGGTGTATATTAAACTGTCAAATCTGAATAGGTGTTCGCCCCCTCATGAATCAGAGCCTCCCAATATTCTTTTCAACATAGGTAGTATAGAGTAGAATATCGCATTTTAGTATAGTGTGATAAAAACAAAAAAAAAACTTATTTGGAAAACCGTGTAAAAGCGAAAACGTGTAAAACAAGTACCGTGTAAATCGGGGGATAGGTGTACTGTGTGTAAATATTGATTGAAAATAAAGTACAGGATCGATCCCAGGTTGTGCCGCGTTGTTTTTTTTTTTTTATTTCACATTTATTTTTGGAAAATACATCTTATTTATTATCAAATCAGACGCGATATCCCCACAGGGGATGCTTGCGACAAGAAACAACACTAAATTCAGAGACTTAGTGAAATCAGATCTTAATGAAATTGTTTTAAATTTGATTATATTAAAATTCTATATTAACATATTGGTAAATAAAAGTTTTGTCGCCTTTTAGAAAATATATTTCATGATAAAATTTGTAATAATTAAATTTACTGGCAATATGTTTCTTTTTAATAACAATTTTATTAATAATACTAGCGGACGTACCCGGCTTCGCCCGGGGTTTTACCCGAGTAAAGGTTTGTCGAACGAACATTTGTTAAAACAATTCTCTATAAACGCCCGGGTTTTACCCGAGTGCGTATATATTTTAAAAACGTTTTAAATCAAATACTATTCGTTACAATTATAAATTGGCGCCATGGATGTCACTCTTGTGAAACGTCCCGTTCCAAACTGTGTGTTTTTTTAAAATGTTTTAATTAAAATACTATTCGTTACAATTATAAATTTGAACGATAGGCTCATTATTTCTTTATACCGTTATTATACCGTTATATTATATATATTATATTATATATATATTACACGTTATTTGTTTTCTTGGCCGACTGTTTTACATATGGTGATATCTTAAAATTGCTTGTTTTGAATATTTTTTAGATTGAGATTATTAGCTAGTATGTAAAAAAATTAACTCTGTTGAAATTTAATTTTGTATTTATATATAAATAAAATTAACTCTGTTGATTTTTTTTTGTATTTAATCGATAACAGCGAAATTACGCATGTTAATGTTAGGGAAAAATATTTTGATGTTAAGCAAAACCTGCTCCATCTCGTTTTACATAAATGTTGAAAATTTGGTTAAAATTGATGCATTGTAACGAAAGTTTTTAGTGATGTCCACTTATGAAATTTGCATTTTATTAATATAGATAATCTAAAATATTATCTCTACCCATACCTTACTATAATGATAAAGAGTATTGAATGAAAGGGCGTGGATCATCAGTGGTAAATCCTCTCAGTGGTTTCGCCAAATTAATCTACAGAACGCTCTACTATTTTATTTGTTTCGTATACGTTTTTTCTCGATATATAAAACCAATCTGGATATAATTTAACCAAGATTTAAAGAAGAGCATGGAAGGAGTCTTTGTCACAATTTCCACCAAGGAAAATTTAAATTAACAAGGGACTTGATATATTTGTTTGTAAGTCAGAAAATGATAATGATGATAATACTGCTGCATCATTTTTCTCGACAAGCACCGGTTCTGTCCTCCCAAGAAAACAAAAGTCTTTGATTTCCAGACTTAAGTCTGGTCGTCTACGGACAATGACTTTCGAATGGTTTCAAGGTTATCCCACTATGTATTAAGTGTAATTCTCAACCTGCAAACCCCAAAACATATTATTGACTGTATTGACTTATCCATTGATGTGCTCTACTCTTCCCCGGGAGACACCATCAAAAGTCTCAAGCTTTAAAAGCTTGAAACCTTAATATGATTAGTGGAGATAAGAAAGAGGAAGAAGATTTTGCTCGAAAAATATATTTTTTGGAGATTTTTATAAAGATACTAGACGGGTGACCCGGGCTTCGCCCCGGGATTGACCCGTGTGCATATCTACCCGAGTGATATATATTTAGATAAGATTTTTTTATAATTGTTTGTTATTTGCATTATCTATTTGTTTGCATCAGCATAATTTAATTTAATCTTTGATAGAGGGCGCTGTTCGTGAGCTAAGTAGAATAATTTGAATATATAGTTTTAATAATTGATTTATATATTTTTTTTCAAATAGCCTATCGTCTTCCCCGTATTTTCTTACCTATGTATGGAAATTTTGGTTTGAATTAGTGAACTACTGCGAATTTGTATACCGGACATACAAACAAACAAACATACATACATACAAACATTCATTTATATATATATAGATATAGATATATATAACTAGCCATACTAATCTTCTCTGTATCGCTCCAATCTTAGTACATGTACCGCTGAACAAGCGTGTACATGAATTTTATATAAGGAAAATGTATAGAGATGACATGGCTTTGTATGTATTCTGCTCGAGTGAGTGTTTTGATCTTGGAATTTTCTTCCTACCTACTATAAATGATGGTTGAGCTTCACCCGTGTTCTGCTTTAGTGAATATTCCTCGAAAGAATTTTGTTTCTGACAATCAAACATGATACAGCAATATTGTCATCATCATTTTTTGACTAAAACATATGCACCTTATCCCAGTACAATATCATATTTGTACTATTTTTTCACATTGTGTCGCGGTCTCACGCAATTCTGGCCTTAACTACCCGTTTCATGATTTTTCAGGATTCCTGAATGACCAGTTTTTTGGTCGTTGAGGTACAGCTTGCACCAGGCTGATGAGGGCCAACAGCCCGAAACGCGTCCGTGGTTAGCTTTTCTTGATTAATCAAGAATGGGTATTTAGCCAATTCTGGAATAATTAAAAATCAACGAGAATAGTCGATATTTATTCCGATAGATGGCGCAAGCCATCAGCAACTTTCAGTTGCACGATAAGGAGATGCCCTTTTTTATAATAATTATCTTTGCCCAATTATTTTTTAATTTTAATTTTTCTTGGTTTAAGATGCTACAAAAACTTCCAGATTTAACCCTATGTCCTGTTGAAATTTCAGCCAGATTAGTTATTTATTGAAGATATATTGACTTTTAAATAGAGAGATATTTTGTTCTCAGCCAAAAGGTTGATTAGCGATATCTATCTATATATATAAAAATGAATGTTTGTATGTTTGTCTGTTTGTTGGTTTGTATGTCCGGTATACAAATTCGCAGTAGTTCACTAATTCAAACCAAAATCTCCATACATAGGTAAAAAATAACGGGGATGACGATAGGTTATTTTAAAAATATATAAATCATTTATTAAAACTATAAATTCAAATTATTCTACTTAGCTCACGAGCAGCGCCCTCTAGAACACTCAGGCGTCCTGCCGGCGGCGCGCGCCCGTTGGCTGCCGGCGAGCACGTGACTTCCCTGTGCGCGCGAATGGCGGGCGGTCGTGTGGGTTCTCGCCGACAGCCATGCGCGCGCACAGGGAAGTCACGTGCTCGCCGGCAGCCAACGGGCGTGCGCTGCCGGCAGGTATATATTTTCATTTTTTGCTATAACTGATCTAATTCAGCGTTTAAAATAACTGTTCTTGCTATATTTGCTATGTTTTATTTTGCTATGTTTTATGTGTTTGAATAATACATTTAATCGTGTAAACCCGGGCATTGCCCGGGTCTTTCGTCTAGTTTTATATATAGAGATGACCTGGCTTCGTGTGTATTCTACACGAGTGATTGTTTTGCTGCTAGAATCTTGTTCCTACCTACTATAAATGATGGTTTGGCTTCTCCAGTGGTCTACTTTAGGGAATATTCCCTGAAATAATTTTTTTTTTGTGACAATCAAACATGATACAGCAATATTTTCATCATTATTTTCTGACTAAAAATAACTATTTTTGCCCAGTACTTGGTTAATTTTAATTTTTCTTGGTTACAAACCGCCGGTCGTCTGCTTTTTTTTTTATGGAAACAGAGGAAATTTTGTTCACACTTGGTTATCTTGTGTGTCTTCAATAAAGGTCACTGTAATATCTTTCAGAGTAATTGTCTGTATCCCGATATAAATGATAAAAAGCAGAACCTTCTCAAGTTTTGTCAATGAGTGTAAATATGACAAAGCAAAAATTTAACCAAATTTAACGAAAAATAAAATGCAAGTAAACCTGTCTATAGCGCCCCCTCTTGGGACTCACCAAAATAGGGTGCTATAGACAGGTCACTTTTAATGTAAATATCGCATTGTACTACGTATTTAAAATCGGGCGCTATAGAGAGGGAGGCGCTATTTAGAGGGGGCGCTATAGATAGGTTTAACTGTACTTGTTTTAACAAAGAATATGATAGGTATCAACAACCTCTATCCACCAGATAATTGAAGCTATTCCACTCCAGTAATGGAAATTAAAACAACGGTACAAAACAGAGGAGCCCGGCAGGCAGGAAGGATACCCCACTGATAAACCTCTCCCATCGTCCATGAGTATCATCACTCCTCTCCAATTAACGACCTTCCCCCATTAGAGATTATTATCCCGGGTTTATGGGAACCTCTGACCTTCTCCCAGCCTAGCCTTGGTGGCTAATAACGCCAGGGATCGCTGCCTAGGAATACATAGGAAATGAAAGTATTACAGCACGGATGTTTCTTTTACACATAAAACAAACTTTTCTACTGTCCTTACTACGATGAAAATATATTGGGAGGACTTGGCTCATTAGTGGTAAATCTTCCCAGAGTCCCATGAGATACCATAGCCTAAAAACATGGCTAAATCTATGTTCTCTACTGGAAGTGGTCTGTTATTAGAGTCTCAATCATGTAAGGCCTAGTCATGAGGAGTTTTTCCAACCAAAACAGATTCTCCAATGAGAGACCATAGCCTAGAAACATGGCTAAACCTGTGGTCTCTCTTGAAGTTGGTGTCAGAGAATCTGTCTTGTCAGTCCAAGTCATGAGAAGTCTTTCAACCGAAACTTTTTCTCCCATGAGAAACCATGGCTGTGGTCTTTCCTGGAGGTAATCTCTTATCAGAGACTGTGTAATGTCCGGCCGATTCACAAAGAGTATTTTGACTGAGACAGATTATTTGAAAAGAGTCCACCTCCAGGATAAGACCGGGTTTACTCCTGTTTTTAAGATATAGTGATAGGCTATGGTTTTATCTATCTCTATATAACAATTTATGGAGGCTTCACTACTGATGATCCAGGACTATTTAATATATTTTCTAATATAGTTAAGACCAGCCCTGGCCAACACTAAATGACGCCACGGGCCGCAGCCAAGTGTCCAGGAATGGGAATCGAACCCACAGTGTTCCACTTACCGGGCAGATGCCATGTCCACTAGGCTATCCTGGACATATTTTTCCGTTCGTAAATATTATATAAAGTAATTTATAATACAATATAATGCGGCTTATAATTGTAGAACGACATTTGTGAAATATATGTTAATATTTGGAAGAAACGCCTGTGAAAGAGTTTTTACTCAAAATCTTGTTAATGCTAATAAATTAGTGAGTAAACCTTTTGTAGAGTACTTGATATTAAGTATATTTTTAAATAGCTTCTACATACCTCTCTCTTATCCAATTTTTTCTTTTATTTCTGAAAAAAAAAGGAAAAGATTAGCTTTCAGCAGAATCTCCTTCTTCTTCTTTCTTATCTCCACACTGGGTGAAGTAGAATGCGTTTGCCTATTTCATTAAGACTGGGAACACTACTCAGTGGCAGGCCAACTTAGCTCCAAAAGAAATGACCACCTCTAACACGAGGAACAGATGCCATGTGCAGCTGCTTCTAACATGGAGTACAAACGCTGCTTATCCTGTATCCCTGGATTAGGAGCCCTTACAGGGTACTATCAGCCGGGCTAGCTGAGACCAGGTTTTTTAGTGAGCTTGTTACTGCTCCCCCTCCTCCTTTTTATTCTGGGCTTGGGACCGGAAAAGGCGGAGTTGTGTGTATGTTAATATTTGTAAGAAACGCCTGTGAAAGAGTTTTTACTCAAAATCTTGTTAATGATAATAAATTAGTGAGTAAACCTTTTGTAGAGTACTTGATATTAAGTATATTTTCAAATAGC
The DNA here is from genome assembly GCA_030710605.1 of Cordylochernes scorpioides. Lineage (NCBI taxonomy): Eukaryota > Metazoa > Arthropoda > Arachnida > Pseudoscorpiones > Chernetidae > Cordylochernes > Cordylochernes scorpioides. Next base: position 13,281,986 of record CP092865.1, read on the forward strand.
TTTTACATACCTCGCACAAATTTTCTTTTATTTCTGAAAAAAAAACGGAAAAGATTTGCTTTCAGCAGAATCTTCTTGTTCTCTACATCAATTAGAGAAGATGTATTAAGGTGAAAACACACATCAGGCTTCCAGAAATAGATTTCGTTAAAAAATGTTTTTTAAATAATAAAAAAAAAAGAGTCCTATCTCTGGAAGCCTTATGTTTTCACCTTATAATTGTAACATGGGATTATTCAATTGGATAGGGAATATGTGTCTTCTCAGATCACAAAAAGAGAGATTCTTTGAAATCTTATCTTTTTTTAGCAATACAAGTAATTAGCACACACAGAAACTATGTCTTTTTCAATCAAATAATTATCATATATATATATAAATACGATGTCTGGAATGCTCCAATGGCCCCCGATTCTTGCAAAAGTACAACCCCGCCAGCGAGTGCAAGTAACCAAATGGGGCTTTGGCACATTTGTAAGTGCAAAGTCGAACTGCTTTTCACATGTGTAGACATGTGGCGCACTTACAGTAAAAGCAGTTGCTAACAATCCACCATGATTATCATGGTCCGTACCACGTGTACTAGGGATAATAATAATAAAACGATGTCTGGGATGTATGACTTCAACTTGGAAACTGCTGGAAGTTGGGACTGGATATTTTTCAGCGGTTGTTCATGATCTAAAGGAGGAAGATATCCAAAAATTCAGGTTTTTATCTCAAATTTCCTTGGAATTAAAGGCAAAACCTGGCAAAAATTCATTATAAATATTAATTTATTTATTATATAATTAATGGAAAACGTCTTTTTAAATGATGTTTTTTTTTTAATTGAGTCGTAAATTATTTGCATCAACCTTTTTTTACCACTTCCAACGTTTTGTTCTGTCGTCCTTTACAAGGAACTATTTGACTGCTGTTTACTTTTATATAGATTCTGAATGATCTGGTAATTGAAAAGTGAAGTGCCTCGATTTTCCCATCCCTGGACACTTTTATTTTTCCGTTTATCATTACTCTTCACAATTCATCCAAACATACTTCATCCCTAAGGTTGGAAATAATCGTTATTTCTTCTTTAAATAAATTTCGATTTTTCGTTCAAAAGAAACACATGCGGGATAATTTTCAAAATGTCGTTCTACAATCATAAGCCGCATTATATTGTATTATAAATAATATAGGCAACGAAATTAAGAAAATTGTAAAAATATCAACAAAATTGTTTAAAATAATAATGATTTTTGAAAATAATTTTAAATTTGCCGCAATTTTCCTTTTTTTTTTTAATTTTCCCCTTATTTTCCCTATTAAGCATTTATACACACACTCTCTTTTGGTACATCACTTGCCTCATCTTTCCAGAAAGACTTTCAAATTTGTTTTATATTTCCCTATGTGGTATCTGTGCTCCTTCACAGTCTGCTTCATGATTTTGATCCAATATATGTAATCCTATTAAAGGACTGATAAGTCCGAAAGCTTTAAAATAAAAAGTTGTACAAGAAACTTTACCTCTGGAAGCTTCATTTATTTTAATAATATGTAGTCCTATGTTTGTGTAGGATTCCTGATTGCCTTTAGCTCTTGTTGGTGATGTTCTTTTTTTTTCTCTCTTTTAATGTTCGTTTTGTGTCCCCTATGTATATTTTGTTATAATTTTGACATATAAGATTCTATATAAACAACTAGCCGAATGACCCGGGAAACGCCCGGGTTTTACCCGATTAAATGTTTTTATTCAAATACTATTCGTTACAATTATAAATTGGCACCGTGGATATCACTTTTGTGAAACGTCCCGCTCCAAACTTTGTGTGTGTTTTTAAAATATAAAAATAAATATGTAAATTTTCACAACGATATTTGAAAATTATATGATTTTGATTTTCAAATACTATTCGTTACAATTATAAAGTGGCGCCGTGGATGTCACTCTTGTGAAACGTCCCGCTTCAAACTTTGTGTCTGAGAAGCGATATTTTTATAGAAAGATGATCTGGCTTTTGTTTTCTGCTCGAATGAATGTTTTTCTGTTAGAATTTTGTTCCTGCGTACAAAATAATGAACTGGTTTCACCCGTGGTCTCTGCTTTTTGGAATTTTTCCCGATATAATTTTGTATCTGATAATCAAACATGATACAGCAATATCGTCATTATCATTTTCTGACTAAAAATATATAGTTTTAATAATTGATTTATATATTTTTAAAAATAGCCTATCGTCTTCCTCGTATTTTTTTACCTATGTATGGAAATTTTGGTTTGAATTAGTGAACTACTGCGAATTTGTATACCGGACATATACAAACAAACATACAAACATTCATTTTTATATATATAGAAGATATGTTCTATTTTGATATCATTTGATCTAGGTCCTTTCAGAGTATATTCAACACTAGGTCCTGTTCAGAGCAATTGACAATTAAACAACTTTATTGACATCTCGTCAATCTTTACACTCAAAGGGAGTTATAAGGTAATAATAATGGTAGGAATGAAGAGAGATATATACAATCGACGTAGCCCTCTCCGAGGGCACGTCCGGATCAGGAGCTTAAAGCCGCCTTGAATCTAGACAGATCCCTACCATTTGGGGAGTTCATGTTCGGAACATGTTTGATGATAATGTCGAAGAATTTGTCGAGAAGAATCTTGTCTTCAGGCGTGAGTAGCCCTGTTCAGAGTGTTGTAAACTTTGAACCCTTTTCTATTTAGAATTATTTTAATCCTTCCCTCTATTGTTTCAATATAAAGTACGACTATTTGAGAGAGTAAAAATAAATATCAGGGTAAAAAGTTTCTTTTTAATTTAAATTTACAAGCTTCGTACCATTCGTACCAGTCGTACCATTCCGCCAGGATTTGAATTACTGGTGTTTAAACGGTTCTAAAGACATTCTTCTTTACAAGTTATTACCACCACCTGACGGCAGTTAGTCATTGTAAGATAACATACAATACATATACACTCATGGACAACACTTAAGGTATTTGTACTTTTTAGCATGTATATCGGTATTCAGACAATAACTCTGAAAGATGTGACCTTTATTGAAGACACACATGATAACCAAGTGTGAACAAAATTACCCATGCCTCCTTCAAAAAGAAATTTAAAAAAATAGACGACCGGCGACATCAAATACTTTCCATTTCCTTAAATTTTGTACATGAGTGTATAAACAAGAACATGCTAAAACTATTCAAAGTTGCATCATGACTTAACTGCATATTCAATTTAAAAGTCTTTTTTTTATGTCGGTTTCGCTTATAGAGTAATTTCATGTTATTTTCAAAGCCTATTTTTCACCAAATAGTTATTAACTTTCGACACAAAAACAAAATACTTTGCGAACAATATAATGGCTTAGTTTTATTTGGCCTCTGGGTATTTATAAGTAATTCAAGCGAGGAAAATTATTTTCCTTTTGCAAAAAAAAGTTGGGGGACTTCGTTTGGAATAGGTATATAATACCAAACTACTAATAAACAATAATAAAATTCGCGCTGATATCAAATCATTTTTCATATTAAAAAAAATATAGCGTTGTTTAATGTATTTATTTGTAAAAGAAAGAGATTTCAATCATCACAGAAAAATAGAACAGACAAAATATTAGAATCAAAAAGAATCAATAGATTTTTTCGAAAAACCAACCCTGTTATTAATATAATTGTTGTCCAAAAAAAGGAAGGGAGGCAGGCATTAAAAATTGCTTACTTTGAAAAATATTTTAAATAAATTAGTTTTCCTTCTTGTAGGGAGGAGGGGAGGGTGGCGTTGTTAATAATAACTGCGGTCGCACAAAAAGGTAATTTATTTAAAACATTTAAAAATACTTCTTTTTATTGCAGACGATTGTTTTGAGAACAGCAATGACAATAGTATAATGTTGAGTTATTTTAAATAACAATAATAGCTTTTATATGCAGATGATTATTTAAAAAAAACAGTGTGGTTTTTTATAATGTGCAGACGAATATTTGAAACAACAATGAGGATTCTTATAATGCAGACGAATATTTAAAACAACAATGAGGAGTCTTATAATGCAGACGATCATTTAAAACAACAATTAGGAGTCTTATAATGCAGACGGTCATTTAAAACAATAATGAGGATTCTTATAATGCAGACGATTATTTAAAACAACAATGATGATACTTATAATGCAGACGATTATTTTTAAAACAATAATGAGGATTCATATAAAGTAGAATATTATTTAAAACAATAATGAGGATTCATATAAAGCAGAATATTATTTAAAACAATAATGAGGATTTTCATATAAAGTAGAATATTATTTAAAACAATAATGAGGATTCATATAAAGCAGACGATTATTTAAAACAACAATGAGGATTCATATGAAGCAGACGATTATTTAAAACAACAATGAGGATTCATATAAAGCAGACGATTATTTAAAACAACAATGAGGATTAATATAAGGCAGACGATTATTTAAAACATCAATTTGAGGATTCACATAAAAAGCAGACGATTATTTAAAACAACAATGGGGATTATTATAATGCCGATAATTGTTTCAAGATTAAAGCAATATGTCTATATTTAAAATAAACACGATATAGTTAAAACAGTTGCAATGACGAATGTTGAGCAGATACGCAAACACAACATACGATGCTTAAAAATACGGTTGTTTTAAAAATCAATGTCGAATTTAAGGACCAGACGAGATTGTTCACCATTTTGATTCAGACGACTAGGGTAAACCTTTCACAGTTTCTTAAGAGATTTCATTTATACCTTGCTTTCGTGTCCTGTCCACACAACTTGTAAACAATTTTTTATCATATTTAGTACGTAGAAGTATGAAATTTTGTATACTTGTTCGAACCCGATGACAATGCAATTTGATAAATTTTCAGACCTCATTGTTATTTTAAATATTCGTCTGTATTATAAGAATCCTCATTGTTGTTTTAAATAATCGTCTGCTTTATATAAAAATCATCATTGTTGTGTTTTAAATATTCGTCTGCATTATATGAATCCTCATTGTTGTTTTAAATAACCGTCTGCTTTATATGAATCTTTATTGTTGTTTTAAATAATCGTCTGCTTTATATGAAAATCCCTATTGTGGTGTTTTAGATAATAGTCTGCATTATATGAATCCTCACTGTTGTTTTAAATAATCGTCTGCATTATATGAATCCTCATTGTTAATTTAAATAATCGTCTGCTTTATATGAAAATCCCCATTGTTGTGTTTTAGATAATCGTCTGCTTTAGATGAATCCTCATTGTTGTGTTTTAGATAATCGTATGCTTTATATAAATCCTCATTGTTGTTTTAAATAATCGTCTGCTTTATATGAATCCTCATTGTTGTTTTATATAATCGTCTGCTTTATATGAAAATTCCCATTGTTGTGTTTTAGATAATCGTCTGCTTTATATGAATCCTCATTGTTGTTTTAAATAATCTGGAATGTTGTCGGGAATGGACTAATTTCCAAATTGCCTTTCAAAATTTGTAATTCAAATTTAATAGGCTTTCAGGTCACATAAAAGTATGAAAAATATTTGGAATACTCTGTTAGTTCAGTTAACTATTCCAGTGTTCAAATTTTCATACTTCTGGGTGGCCGGGAATAAATCAATTTCTATATTTCCTTTTAAATATGATGTATTGGACGATTTTCAACATGGAAACTGTTGGGAGTTGCAATTTGATTTTTCCAGGGGATTGTTCAAGACTTCAAAGCGTATTCGGTATTGTATTCAGTACTTTTGTCTGAAAATGGTAACAACGCTGTTATTAAAACATCACACACTATTTATTTATTTAGATTTGGTCTTATTACATCTATCCCCCGATTTACACGGTAGATACGTTCCTGAGAAAAACGTGTAAATCGAAAAAAAAAAAGAATGTCTTATTTTAAATCTTTCAAACCAGCCATGACTTGCCAAAAAATTTGGCTTATTTTCAATTGAAGAAGAAGATGTGACAATTGCTCTACAATTTTTTCGTATAGTATTTCGTTAGTATAGTGCGATAAAAACAAAATAAAACTTATTTGGAAAACCGTGTAAAAGCGAAAACGTGTAAAACAAGTACCGTGTAAATCGGGGGATAGGTGTACTTTGTGTTTATAATCTACAATCCAAATTGTGCCTTATCAATTATTCATATATAAACATCCATACACAAAACATTTAAGATTAGTATGTAAACACATGTAATTTTAAACTAACTAAAATATTAGGGGAAAAAATACATTTAGAATTAGCGGGAAGAGCTTCTTTTCTATATAAATATTTGATGTGTACACAATTCTTACTTGAGAAGATATATATATATAAAACATGGCGTTTAATACCAGTAGAGTATTTTGGTTTTAAATTCCGCTCGAGTTTCAGTGAATAAATATATAATGTGTTGTCCCCCCCCCCCCAGTCCAGAATGACCAACTTTTCCTCTTCTACTATATTGCCATCACAGAGTATTTATTTTGCATCCCTTGCAGGAGGGCAGCTGTTGGGCGATGAGCTCTTAACTACTTTACTTTTTCTCTTCTACTTTACATATATTGCCATCACTGTTCACTATTTTGATTCAGACGACTAGGGTAAACCTTTCACAGTTTCTTAAGAGATTTCACTTGCCTTGCTTTCGTGTCCTGTCCACACAACTTGTAAACAATTTTTTTTTATCATATTTAGTACGTAGAAGTATGAAATTTTGTATACTTGTTCGAACCCGATGACAATGCAATTTGATAAATTTTCAGACCTCTGGATTGTCGGAGAGAGAGAGAGAAATGGACTAATTTCCAAATTGCCTTTCAAACACTCTTGTAAAATAAAAGTTTTTTTGTAAAATAAAGATTGAAAAATGCAGTCGCGATAAAAAGAAAAAAATAATTATTTTACTATCAAGTATTTTTTAATTCTCAATTACTTGAAGTAAATTTGCTCAATAAATATTTTCACAGTTATATAAAATTTATAAAATTAATTATATATATTAAGTGAATTTAGAATATTAGGTGAGTTTTAACTCTATACATATTTACACACACACACAAAGCTTTAAAAATAAAAAAGGCATATCCTGACCAAGAGCACATGTGCTTTACAGAAGGCAGAGCGCCATCTGGTGGAACAGAAATCAACTATTCATTGATTTAACCTGTTCCCTGATATTTGGCCAACCCAATTTCTTGATAAATCAAGAAAATCAATTCACAAAGCTTTATTAAGACCACCGGTCTTATACAGATTCACCACAGGAATAAAAGAATCATAGATGGAGCTCCTGTACATATTTACAACAATATTAAAAGTGGCATATTCTACAACTATATGTGTGTGTGTGGTCAAAATATAGAATATTCAATTAATGAAAATAAAAAAATATATATATTTTTTAAATTATAAAATATTTGAATTTTTAGATTATAAAATTTATATTATTTCTTACAGAGATAGAGAGTGTGAGTGAGTGGGTCTAATAAAACTGAATTGCAAAATAAATAATCTGGCAATATATATAAAGTAGAAGAGGAAAAGTAAAGTTGGTCATTCTGGACTAGGGGGGGACAACACATTATATATTTATTCACTGAAACTCGAGCGGAATTTAAAACCAAAAGACGCTACTGGTATAAACGCCATGTTTTTTATACACCAATACCTCGATTTGCGTCGTTTCGTTTTGTGTTTTTTTTTCGAAGTTGCGTCGCTGCTTAATTTTTACTGATTTTCACTGTGCGTCGTTAGATTTTCGAAGTTGCGTTGTTTTGGATTCGAGTCTTTAATTTTTTTTTTCCTAAAATATGGCAACACCTTTGTTTTTGATTGCGCCTTCACATATTTTCACCTTGCGTCGTTTCAATTTGCGTCGTGTTTTTTTGGAACGTAACCCCGACGCAAAGCGAGGTATGGGTATATATATCTTCTCAAGTAAGAATTGTGTACAAATCAAATATTTATATAGAAAAGAAGCTCTTCCCGCTAATTCTAAATGTATTTTTTCCTAATATTTATATATTATATGTGGCGCTTTTATCAGCAGGACATAGGTATAGAAAGAAAGGGAAAAGTATAAATATATATATATGTACCGTTCATAACATCATAGGAGATTTTATGGTATGTTATGTAGCTAGATTCTTTGTAAATCCTTCTGTAAAACCATCAAAGCTGCGGAAACCATTTCTTGGGAATCAATCAATCTGCCGACGCCCTGTCTCAGACCGGCCGTCAACCCCCGCTCAAGATGGCTGCAGAAGATTATCGGCAAAGAGCGGAACTTCCATTTAGCATCGCCATCCATTCTCTCATGACGAACTTTAGGAAGTCCAGTGACTACTGGGATAAGAAAAAAACTTGCATAAGTGTGGTCGTAATGCCATAAGATCAACTTTTTATGCGTCATTTAATGAAAGGACATACATCTGGGGATACATCAATGTCTTCTCTTGAAGAAACAGCTCAAAAGCATACTCTGTGATCTATCAAATAAGTATTGGTTATTGCAATGAAGGCCAACACGTTTCGGGCTGTTGACCCTCGTCAGCATATAATTAATATGTATTCCAATATATATGCCGCTTTGTGCTATAACAAAGCTCATTTGAAATGTTAAGCTAGATCATTTTAATCGTTTTACCCCCTGAAAATTTCCGTCTCTAAATTTTAAACACTCTTTTTTACAAAATAAATGTATAGATTTAAAGATATTGGAATAAAAATTCAGAGTTTAAATTTAACTAAAAAAATTAAATTGATATATTTCGACATAAAAATATTGAGCTTTTTCAATGTGAGAGAGAGAAAATTCGCCTCTTCCTTTTTAAACTTTCACAAAACAATGCACATGTACATTTTTATTGATATTACCTCCACAGAAAAAGTGTATATTGTCATTCGAGAATATGCAAAAACGCCAGTTTTGGAAATTTCAGATAAATGAATCCAACCTGTATAGCTAACATGGGTTTCGGTGTATGACCCTTATCAATTAAAGAGACGGCTTCGATATCATAACATCATTTTTCTCATATATATCCTACTACCGTCAAATTACAATAAAATTAGATCTTTCTGACCAGGAAAACAAATCAATATGTTGCGCATGCCGGGAAAAAAAGCATAGTGTTTTCGCTAAAATATTATGTGTTAACTTTTTTTACTTAAGAATGATTCACCACACGCACAACTTCGGAAGCCTAAAAGTAAATATTTGGGTATGTTGGTGTGATGATAATTAAAAATATATAATCAGTGAATGTACAAACTCATGGACAAAACTTAAGGAGGTTTCATATTCTGAAGGAGACAGAAGCAATTTTGTTCACACTTGGTTATCTCGAGTGTCTTCAATAAAGGTCACTGTGTATCAAATATATTTCAGGGTTATTGTCGGGAATCCCGATACATATGCTAAAAGGTACAATTTCCATAAGTTTTGTCCATGAGTGTATATGATTGGATATTTAAAAATAAGAACATCACACTGCAGCTATCGTATAACGCCATTTTCCCTCATTAATCCGTACACCTCAATATCTTTATGTCTAAAAATTATATTTCTATGATTAAAAAATAATTTCGTATCAGTGAAATTTTCTAATTTTAAACAACATTTAGAAAAAGAAAAACATTTTAAATTTTGACAAAGAAATATATTTCAAATTTTATATATAATATTTTCACGCGATAAACTTTTATGTAACTCTATTTCATGAATAATAATAATAATAATATTTCATAGATTAAAATTAAGAAGGAGAAGAAAAACGATGTTAAAAATTAAGAGAGAATTCAGTATTTTCTTTAGTTTCTATCAGTATTAGTTCAAAAACATTCCAGTGTTGCCAAGTATAGTAAATCTCTGTGGATGTGGATAGTACCACAGAGTATATTTTCAATGATAGTCCCTCAGGGTCACAAACATTATCGTCTGGGTTCATGACTCCAACCAACTTCCTAAATTATGTAGACAGCCGAACACCCACGCACGCGCCTCTAATTGCCTCTTTTGTATTCTTGGCCATCTATTCCAAAATACCAATTGTCCAGACGATGTGAATCCAAATCTTCTGCCTTTTGGCCATTTTCCAATTATATATGCATATCTTCTGCTAATGAAATAAATTATTTTGATCCCCATCATTTTAGATTTTCTAACACTACATCCATACGTATATATTGAGTAATAAGCAAAAGCATGTCTCTCGATTGCGTTTTTTTAGAAAATATTAAAATTAAAATATAAATATATTACTCAATATATTCAGTTTGAAAAAAGTAATCAAAACACGTTTTACTATTTTCCTACTTTTAACTTTATTCGAGTATAATATATATTGTTATCATATAAATAATTCCCCATGTATTATTTATTACGAATGTCATCTCAATATTTGTATTTTATCGTTCATCTTTTTATTATTGGAAGATAAGGATCTATAATAATGTTTTACACGCCCGTCTGATTTATTTTCCCCACATACGTGACAAATATTTCATTTTTTATTCTGTAGGAAACAATTTATACACACCTTGGTAAACAGAAATTGACATAAAATATTTTAAACGACTAATTTATTCGATATTTTTGTGAAACTAATAAACCAAATAGAGTTAAAATCAATACAAAATTAACAAATATAATATTTTAAATTATACAAATAAATCATAGTAAGTCAAATAAATGTTTATATAGTGACAAATATAACGTCGTAATACTCTAATTGAAAAGTGTGTTTGTCTCTTTGATAATTTTTATATACCAAAATATTAATTTAGAAAATAATAAATATGAAAAATAATAATTACCTTGAAGATGTCATATTTTTAAAATATAAAATCTCGTATTCTTTTAAATATATACATATAATATATATCAAAAATTGTAATACCTCGAAACAGTATATTGATATGTACACGATTTTAAATAATATTTTTATTGACTTTTTACAGTGTTAAGATATTATTTTCTAATATATATATATATGTTCATTTAAATAAAGAAACGTTGAAAATAAATATTGTCAAGAAATAAGATTGAGTGCTGAATTATACGAACGTATAGAGATATACACATAATTTTAAAAATGTATTAGAAAGTTTCAATTATTAAAACTAAGTATATTATTTGAAATATTTTATTAAAATTTTAATAAAATATACACAATTAGGGGTTTTTCTTTAAAAATAATTATATATATATATATATTATCGATATATTCCTATAAGTTTATTGTCTCATCTTTTATTTGTGTTGTGTTTTTTTTAATATTTGGCTTCATTTAAAATATCAAAGAGTTAAAATATCATTCTATGCAGGCAGAAAATTATTTTGTTTATTTTTGTGTTCAACCTTTTTGCTCCAAATTTTCAAATATTCTCAATTATAAGTTAACAAAAATTTAGATTGTGGTTATGATTGACGTTTTCTAATAACAGAAAAATATCGAAGAATACAAAAAGGTTATAGCTTCCAGATGCTATCAAAACAACATTGATATTGAAACAGACCTCTAAAAAAACGCGATAATAAGATTATCTAATATTTTAAGATTTTAAGACATATTATTAATTTTATTTACAATTTTTCATAAATAAATGTTTGTATTTGTTTTTCTTCTGCTTTGTTAGAAAAATATATTAAATGTAAGGTTATATATACTTAAATTATAGTTAATTTAGCAAATAATTGTAAATATATCATGCGGAATAGATTAGGAAGAAGGATAGAGTGTAATTTGAGTGAAATGTGGAAGAATAATAGGTATGTTATTGGTTGAAGGTAAGAGAGATGTTGGTTTGTAAAAATGAATTGAGGATGGTACGTTCGAAGCCCGTTACTCCATGACGTGTTGAGAATCGATTACGAAGAGTACGAGGGTGAGAAAGATGGGGGATGGGATATACGGACTTACCTCTGGAAGTGTGGTTGAACTGGATCGAGTCCGTATCGTGTGCCGTGCTGGTGGCCAGCGAGGACCTCTTAGAGCGGGACTCCGCCTCCATCTTGCTGGGTGGATCGATCGGGGGCTGCCTGGGGCGACACCTGGCGCTGGCCTCTGTATATGTTGGTTGGTGGTATCTGTCATGTCACGCTGGTTCTCTGTATATGTTGGTTTAGAGGTATCTGTCATGTCACGCTGGTTCTCTGTATATGTTGGTTAGTGGTATCTGTCATGTCACGCTGGTTCTCTGTATATGTTTGTTGGCCGTAACTGTCATGTCATGCTGGTTCTCTGTATATGTTGGTTGGAGGTATCTGTCATGTCACGCTGGTTCTCTGTATATGTTGGTTGGAGGTATCTGTCATGTCACGCTGGTTCTCTGTTTATGTTGGTTGGCGGTATCTGTCATGTCACGCTGGTTCTCTGTATATGTTGGTTGGAGGTATCTGTCATGCAACGCTGTTTCTCTGTATATGTTGGTTGGCGGTATCTGTCATGTCACGCTGGTTCTCTGTATATGTTGGTTGGTGGTATCTGTCATGTCACGCTGGTTCTCTGTATATGTTGGTTGGAGGTATCTGTCATGTCACGCTGGTTCTCTGTATATGTTGGTTGGTGGTATCTGTCATGTCACGCTGGTTCTCTGTATATGTTGGTTGGAGGTATCTGTCATGTCACGCTGGTTCTCTGTATATGTTGGTTGGCGGTATCTGTCATGTCACGCTGGTTCTCTGTATATGTTGGTTGGTGGTATCTGTCATGTCACGCTGGTTCTCTGTATATGTTGGTTGGAGGTATCTGTCATGTCACGCTGGTTCTCTGTATATGTTGGTTAGAGGTATCTGTCATGTCACGCTGGTTCTCTGTATATGTTGGTTGGCCGTATCTGTCATGTCACGCTGGTTCTCTGTATATGTTGGTTGGCCGTATCTGTCATGTCACGCTGGTTCTCTGTATATGTTGGTTGGCCGTATCTGTCATGTCACGCTGGTTCTCTGTATATGTTGGTTGGCCGTATCTGTTATGTCACGCTGGTTCTCTGTATATGTTGGTTGGCACGTTCTTCCCCGCATGCTGGTCGTTGGTCGTTGGCCATTTTTCTTTCATTTCATTCGTTCTTCCCCGTTGGTCGGCTGGCCTTATAAATATATATATCTCTAGTAGATCTTCTAATTATACCAATATACGTTAGATCGTTGGTCACAACAATTTGCTCCTTCCATGGCTCCTAGGAAGAAGAAGAAGAATGCCGAGAATGCCGAGAAGCCCCTCGTAACCCTCGCCCAACTGGAGATGGAGAACGAAGAGGTGAAGCAGAACTTCGAGCAGAAAATACAGAATACTTACCCTACCTCCCGATTTTACCTGTTCCAAAGCCTAATGGAATTCATCAACTTACGGTCTGAGCAGATCAAGGCCCTCATTGCCGAGGTAGAGAACCTCCCTGGCACCCTCGCGTCCTTTAAGGAACTGGACGAAATCAAGCCACAGACAGCCTGCCACAGCTCTCAAACCAGCCCTTCTCCCTCCTGCAAGGAAACCAGCACTCAGACTGACCCCACCAAGCCCGCCACTCCCGCTCCAACCAAAAGGAAGCAGCCTGAGGCTCCCTACCCGCCCGCAAAGAGGACCAACCTCAATGGTCCCGCAAAACCTGCGCCCTCCCGAGTCCCCAAGCCTGCGGCCGCCCAAGTGGTCCTCCATGGGGAAAAATCGGCGGCCCACACAGTGGTCATCTCTGATGACCCACAGGCTGACCCAAGAGCAATGCTTAAAGCTGTCCGCGCTGCCCACACTCTACCCCAAGGCGTTTGGGCCTCCCTGCGAACCAAAGGGAAATTGTCCTCCACTCCAGCAACCCCGATACCATCCCAGCTGTTACCACCTCCCTGGCCAACAAGCTGGATGGCATGAAGGTCCGCCAACAGAAGGTGATCCTGCCTCGCATCTGCCTCTTCAAAGTGGATGAGGAAACATCCAACTCCACCATTGAAGAGACGCTGCTGGAAACCCCTGCTGTCAGCCAACTCTCTGGGGACAAGGTGGTGCGCGTGGCGCATCGCTCTGCACCCAGAAACGGGACCTGCACCGCCTTCATCGAGGTGGACCTCACGACCTTCAGAGCTCTGGGAAATCGTGGAAGGATCGTGGTGGATGGTGTGATCCTCAACTTCGAGGAGTCCATCCGCGCACGAGTCTGCTTCCGCTGTTGTGGCTTCGGCCACAACTCTGCCCAATGCACCAGAGCTCCCACGTGCTTCCACTGCGGTGAAAGCGGCCATGAAGGCCGTGCCTGCCCCTCAGTTGCCGACTGGCACACTTCCAAGTGCGCCAACTGCTGTGCCAAGGGCCTCCCAGACAAGCACGAGGCGAGAGCCTCAAGCTGCCTCATCTTGAAGCTTAGAGCCCTCAAGTTCTAGGCTTCCAGGACCTCCTGCCTCCTCAACTGGCCTCCATCCAGGCTTCTCACCCATCAAGGCGCTGTTTCCTTGACCTCTCCAGCTTCCTCCTCCCTGCGATGACACCTCCACTGCCAGATCCTAGGATCCCTTGCGATGATCCCTGGCCACCCATCCCCAGGCCCCCCAACTATGCTCTGTATATATTCCGCTTTATGCGTCCATCGGGGCTCAAAAATCATTCATTTTGGTTAGCAGCCCCGTAAAATAAAGATATTTTCTCTGTTGGTTGGCACTATCTGTCATGTCACGCTGGTTCTCTGTATATGTTGGTTGGTGGTATCTGTCATGTCACGCTGGTTCTCTGTATATGTTGGTTGGTGGTATCTGTCATGTCACGCTGGTTCTCTGTATATGTTGGTTGGTGGTATCTGTCATGTCACGCTGGTTCTCTGTATATGTTGGTTGGAGGTATTTGTCATGTCACGCTGGTTCTCTGTATATGTTGGTTGGTGGTATCTGTCATGTCATGCTGGTTCTCTGTATATGTTGGTTGGAGGTATCTGTCATGTCACGCTGGTTCTCTGTATATGTTGGTTAGTGGTATCTGTCATGTCACGCTGGTTCTCTGTATATGTTGGTTGGAGGTATCTGTCCTGTCACGCTGGTTCTCTGTATATGTTGGTTGGAGGTATCTGTCCTGTCACGCTGGTTCTCTGTATATGTTGGTTGGAGGTATCTGTCATGTCACGCTGGTTCTCTGTATATGTTGGTTGGAGGTATCTGTCATGTCACGCTGGTTCTCTGTGTATGTTGGTTGGAGGTATCTGTCATGTCACGCTGGTTCTCTGTATATGTTGGTTGGAGGTATCTGTCATGTCACGCTGGTTCTCTGTATATGTTGGTTGGAGGTATCTGTCATGTCACGCTGGTTGTCTGTATATGTTGGTTGGCGGTATCTGTCATGTCACGCTGGTTGTCTGTATATGTTGGTTGGCGGTATCTGTCATGTCACGCTGGTTGTCTGTATATGTTGGTTGGAGGTATCTGTCATGTCACGCTGGTTCTCTGTATATGTTGGTTGGAGGTATCTGTCATGTCACGCTGGTTCTCTGTATATGTTGGTTGGAGGTATCTGTCATGTCACGCTGGTTCTCTGTATATGTTGGTTGGAGGTATCTGTCATGTCACGCTGGTTCTCTGTATATGTTGGTTGGAGGTATCTGTCATGTCACGCTGGTTCTCTGTATATGTTGGTTGGAGGTATCTGTCATGTCACGCTGGTTGTCTGTATATGTTGGTTGGCGGTATCTGTCATGTCACGCTGGTTGTCTGTATATGTTGGTTGGCGGTATCTGTCATGTCACGCTGGTTGTCTGTATATGTTGGTTGGAGGTATCTGTCATGTCACGCTGGTTCTCTGTATATGTTGGTTGGAGGTATCTGTCATGTCACGCTGGTTCTCTGTATATGTTGGTTGGAGGTATCTGTCATGTCACGCTGGTTCTCTGTGTATGTTGGTTAGAGGTATCTGTCATGTCACGCTGGTTCTCTGTATATGTTGGTTGGAGGTATCTGTCATGTCACGCTGGTTCTCTGTATATGTTGGTTGGAGGTATCTGTCATGTCACGCTGGTTCTCTGTATATGTTGGTTGGAGGTATCTGTCATGTCACGCTGGTTGTCTGTATATGTTGGTTGGAGGTATCTGTCATGTCACGCTGGTTCTCTGTATATGTTGGTTGGCGGTATCTGTCATGTCACGCTGGTTGTCTGTATATGTTGGTTGGCGGTATCTGTCATGTCACGCTGGTTGTCTGTATATGTTGGTTGGAGGTATCTGTCATGTCACGCTGGTTCTCTGTATATGTTGGTTGGAGGTATCTGTCATGTCACGCTGGTTCTCTGTATATGTTGGTTGGTGGTATCTGTCATGTCACGCTGGTTCTCTGTATATGTTGGTTGGTGGTATCTGTCATGTCACGCTGGTTCTCTGTATATGTTGGTTGGTGGTATCTGTCATGTCACGCTGGTTCTCTGTATATGTTGGTTGGAGGTATCTGTCATGTCACGCTGGTTCTCTGTATATGTTGGTTGGCGGTATCTGTCATGTCACGCTGGTTCTCTGTATATGTTGGTTGGTGGTATCTGTCATGTCACGCTGGTTCTCTGTATATGTTGGTTGGTGGTATCTGTCATGTCACGCTGGTTCTCTGTATATGTTGGTTGGTGGTATCTGTCATGTCACGCTGGTTCTCTGTATATGTTGGTTAGAGGTATCTGTCATGTCACGCTGGTTCTCTGTATATGTTGGTTAGAGGTATCTGTCATGTCACGCTGGTTCTCTGTATATGTTGGTTGGAGGTATCTGTCATGTCACGCTGGTTCTCTGTATATGTTGGTTGGAGGTATCTGTCATGTCACGCTGGTTCTCTGTATATGTTGGTTGGTGGTATCTGTCATGTCACGCTGGTTCTCTGTATATGTTGGTTGGAGGTATCTGTCATGTCACGCTGGTTCTCTGTATATGTTGGTTGGAGGTATCTGTCATGTCACGCTGGTTCTCTGTATATGTTGGTTGGAGGTATCTGTCATGTCACGCTGGTTCTCTGTATATGTTGGTTGGTGGTATCTGTCATGTCACGCTGGTTCTCTGTATATGTTGGTTGGTGGTATCTGTCATGTCACGCTGGTTCTCTGTATATGTTGGTTGGTGGTATCTGTCATGTCACGCTGGTTCTCTGTATATGTTGGTTGGTGGTATCTGTCATGTCACGCTGGTTCTCTGTATATGTTGGTTGGTGGTATCTGTCATGTCACGCTGGTTCTCTGTATATGTTGGTTGGTGGTATCTGTCATGTCACGCTGGTTCTCTGTATATGTTGGTTGGTGGTATCTGTCATGTCACGCTGGTTCTCTGTATATGTTGGTTGGTGGTATCTGTCATGTCACGCTGGTTCTCTGTATATGTTGGTTGGTGGTATCTGTCATGTCACGCTGGTTCTCTGTATATGTTGGTTAGAGGTATCTGTCATGTCACGCTGGTTCTCTGTATATGTTGGTTAGAGGTATCTGTCATGTCACGCTGGTTCTCTGTATATGTTGGTTGGAGGTATCTGTCATGTCACGCTGGTTGTCTGTATATGTTGGTTGGAGGTATCTGTCATGTCACGCTGGTTGTCTGTATATGTTGGTTGGAGGTATCTGTCATGTCACGCTGGTTCTCTGTGTATGTTGGTTGGAGGTATCTGTCATGTCACGCTGGTTCTCTGTATATGTTGGTTGGTGGTATCTGTCATGTCACGCTGGTTCTCTGTATATTTTGGTTGGTGGTATCTGTCATGTCACGCTGGTTCTCTGTATATGTTGGTTAGTGGTATCTGTCATGTCACGCTGGTTCTCTGTATATGTTGGTTGGTGGTATCTGTCATGTCACGCTGGTTCTCTGTATATGTTGGTTGGTGGTATCTGTCATGTCACGCTGGTTCTCTGTATATGTTGGTTAGAGGTATCTGTCATGTCACGCTGGTTCTCTGTATATGTTGGTTAGAGGTATCTGTCATGTCACGCTGGTTCTCTGTATATGTTGGTTGGAGGTATCTGTCATGTCACGCTGGTTGTCTGTATATGTTGGTTGGAGGTATCTGTCATGTCACGCTGGTTGTCTGTATATGTTGGTTGGAGGTATCTGTCATGTCACGCTGGTTCTCTGTGTATGTTGGTTGGAGGTATCTGTCATGTCACGCTGGTTCTCTGTATATGTTGGTTAGTGGTATCTGTCATGTCACGCTGGTTCTCTGTATATGTTGGTTGGTGGTATCTGTCATGTCACGCTGGTTCTCTGTATATTTTGGTTGGTGGTATCTGTCATGTCACGCTGGTTCTCTGTATATGTTGGTTAGAGGTATCTGTCATGTCACGCTGGTTCTCTGTATATGTTGGTTGGAGGTATCTGTCATGTCACGCTGGTTCTCTGTGTATGTTGGTTGGTGGTATCTGTCATGTCACGCTGGTTCTCTGTATATGTTGGTTGGTGGTATCTGTCATGTCACGCGCTGTTTGTCTCTTGGCGTAGAGACTCCATTCTAGGTAGCCAACCATTCATCGTTGTCATGTCACCTCAGTTCTCTGTATATCTTGTTAGGAAGCTGTGATGCCACGCTGGGTTTCGTAGAGTTTGGTTGATGACTGGTCAAATTGGTTCTTTGTGTTGAGATGGGTGGTATCTGTAATGATATGTCACTCTGGTTTTCTGTTTATATTTATTGGTGGTTATCTGTCATATCATGTTGGTTTCTTGTACATATTCATTGGGGACATGTCAAGTTGATATTATATGATGTCGGGTGGTATCTGTCATATTAAATATGGCTGAAACCCTTAAGGACAGTATATCTATATATATAAAAATGAATGTTTGTATGTCCGGTATACAAATTCGCAGTAGTTCACTAATTCAAACCAAAATTTCCATACATAGGTAAAAAAATACGGTGAAGACGATAGGCTTTTTAAAAATATATATAAATCCATTATTAAAACTATATATTCAAAGTATTCTACTTAGCTCACGAACAGCGCCCTCTATCAAAGATTAGATTAAATTATGCTGATGCAAACAAATAGATAATGCTAATAACAAACAATTATAAAAAAATCTTATCTAAATATATATCACTCGGGTAGATATGCACACGGGTCAATCCCGGGGCGAAGCCCGGGTCACCCGTCTAGTATGTTATAATAAAATATTGTTTTATTCAAAATTATATTTTTTACATTCAAATACTCTTATAAAACGACCGCCAGAGGTCAAGCTAACCCTATAAAACCTCATTGTTGTTGTTTCCCGATGGCCGGCTCAAGCCGTTTGTACATTATGTAAATGATCTTTTGTTTTCCTTGTTCTGCTCGCCTTAAGTCAGGCAGTACTTTTATCAAATTATGTATTTATATATCCCATAAGCTCAATTAAAGTTATTTCTAATCTTCATTATTTTTATTATTATAGTTTCAAGATTTTGCCCCAACTGCAAGACAATATCGTAAAATACTCATATGTATACAAAAATAAAGCAACAAATAATAATAATTCTATATATCAATCTAATACCAAAATCAAGCAGAAAATCTCTTTTTTCTTTTTATATAACACATATATATATATATATATATATATATATAGGCATCTCCTTATCGTGCAACTGAAAGTTGCTTATGGCTGGCGCCATCTATCGGAATAAATATCAACTATAAAAATCAACGAGAATACAAAGGGTATCAATAAATAAGGTGAATTATCTTATTTCTTAAAAATTAAAAAAGCAAAAATAATTTAAACCACAGAATATTAGAATATAACATCGAGAGACTATTTAAGGTGTTCTGTTCTTTTTTCCCACGCGCGGCGCGAGACTTATAAATAAACTAAAATGGTAGCTCCTCTGAAGGATTGCACCACGCTTGAACAACGTGCAGTTATTCGTTTCTTGAATGCAGAAGGTATTCAAACATCTCAAATATGCCAAAGAATGAAAACTATCTATGGTGAGTCTTGTTTGTCTCAAAAAACATTTATGAATGGGTTAACGAGTTCAAAAATGGACGAATTACATGTACCGATATTGAGCGACCTGGACGACCAAGTGTTACAGCGACGCTAAGCACGATAAATGCGGTGGAAAACTTAATTTTGGAGGATAGAAAAATATAAAAATAATAGCCGACAATTTGAATATAAGCTATGGAACTGTGCACACCATTATTAAAGAACAATTGCAATTTAGAAAAATATGCTGCAGATGGATTCCACATTTCCTTAATTTGGACCAAAAACTTAACCGTATTCGGGTTTCAAAGGCTCTGTTAAAGCGGTATGAAGAGGAAGGTGATCATTTCCTTGACCAAATTGTAACTGGAGATGAGAGTTGGTGTTATCATTATGATCCTTCGACAAAACGTGCATCTATGGCAGTGTCGGGCAACCTTTTTCGAGTTGCGGCGCACTAAGCTTAATTTCTTTTTTTCGCGGCGCACCTGTGAGAATTTCGTAACAAAAATATTTTTTTCCTTTTTTAACCAACAGATTTTACGGTGTACAAAACTTATTGTGTAAATGTGTGTGTGTTTTACAACATGCAAAAAAAAATGAAGAATTACTACAGCAATACTTTGACGAAAACTCCGAATAAATTTTTTAAATAAATTTATAATTTTTTTTTGTTTTCTTTTTTTTAAGCTTTGTAGCTTTGAGTCTCTATTAATAAACAGCTGTGACAAAGATTGTAAATGACGGTTAAGTTTGGACATATTATTTTAAAAATTAGGTATTTTCCCGCAGTATATATTCAACTTTATTAAATAAAGTTGTTTTCGCGGATTGTTTTTTTTTTTAACTTATGATTTTAAACAGGTACGTACCTATTTGCATTTTTATTTTTTAATAATGGCACGTGCCAGTTATGTACGTCAAGATTATGTACATACGTTATATGAAATATAAAATTATGCAAACTATTGTAATTATAATACCAAAATAAGTTTTATATAAAATGAAATTTGCTTTTTTTTAATTTCATTTTTTATATGAAAATTTTTGAAAAAAATTATTAAAATTGAATAAAAATTATAAAAAATATTTTTGAAACATTATTTTTAAATTTAACCAAAAGTTCTAAATACCTACAAAAATGTTCGCGGCACACCTAGAATTCTTCGCGGCACACCAGTGTGCCACGGCACACCGGTTGCCCGACACTGATCTATGGAATCGAAACGAGGCGACTCTCCAAGACCAAAAAAAAATCAGGTCTCAACGTTCGGCCGGTAAAGTTTTGTTAACAATTTTTTGGGATGTTGATGGACCAATCTGTCTTGATTTTTTATCCTCAAGGAAACGTATGAACAGCGACCTTTATTGTGACATTATTGTAAATAAGCTAAATCCCGGTATAAGAAACAAAAGAAGAGGGAAGCTTAGTAAAGGTGTTCTCTTCCTTCATAATAATGCAAGGCCGCATACATCCTGCATATAGTCCAGACCTAGCCCCCTCTGACTATTTCCTTTTTGGACTACTAAAGAAGGAGTTAAAGGTAAAGCGATTTGACTCGGATGAAGATGTCCAGAAAGTGGTGCAAGATATTTTTCACACGCTTCCTAAGAGTGCCTATAAAGAGGGTATTTACAAGTTGCCAGAACGATGGAGACGATGTATAGAAAGCCAAGGAGATTATTTTGAATAAATCAAGTCCTAATTTTTAATATCGTTCTTATTATTTTAAATAAATTATAATTCACCTTATTTATTGATCCCACCTTGTAGTTGATATTTATTCCGATAGATGGCGCCAGCCATCAGCAACTTTCAGTTGCACGATAAGGAGATGCCTTTTTCTTAATTTATGCACTCTATCCCAGTACAATGTTACATTTGTGCTATTTTTTCATATATATATATATATGTGACAATATCGTTGCGGAATTTCTTGTTGTTCGATTTGAATGGTGAGGATTGGTTGAAACGCAGTCGTTTGAGTGGAAGTTTAAGCATACAGTTAGGAATAATCAGGACACGTGATTGGGTTTGAAAATAAAAGGCAACTGGGTTGGAGGGAAGAAAGCTTGAGAAGAGCTGAGCGATTTGACTTATTAATTAGTTGATCACATGGCGATGATTGGATTTAGATGAAATGAGCGGAGAGAGAGAGATCTCTAGAGTAGATGTTACCTTGTTGGAAGCCCAGGAGCAACTGACTATTCTTGCTTTTTCGATTTAACACCAAGACTCAGTTTCTCTCTGATTGGTCGAGAGATGTCACATGATCTTTTCCTATTGGTTGACCTACTTAAGGTGCTGTCTTCTGATTGGATTTCCGAGTGACAGTTGATTTGACTACATTGTAAAAATCGATACGTAGTTCGAATTGGAATCTAAAATTGGTGGCATAGAGGAATCTGTGGCTGGGGAGAGCGGTGACCTAATTTGGATGAGCGGGGCCTTGTAATGAGATGCCGGAAGTGGGACGTGTCGGGGACGCGAGGTCCGATCCTAAAATTACCCTCCCACACTATTTGCATGTAATTGGATCAGGAAGTGGGGGAACTACGTTTCCTGTCCGCCTAATTGCTATTTGCATCTTGTTTTTGGAGTGTGACTTCTCCGACATTGGTTGGTCATTCTTCAATTACTTCTATCTCTTCGGAGTCTTTTTAGATTTTCTGCAAAGATGATTCCTAATGTTTGTCCAAAATTAAAAACTGCCTCTTGTAGTTCGAAGATTTTACGAGCGGGCATGGTATAGATAAACAAGTGATTAATGATTAAAATTGGGATACAGTTGTATGGTAGAATTAACAAACAGAGGATAAAAATCAGATGAAAGATAGGATATTGCCCCATGTTCGTCCATATTTTTGTAACTGGGGACTCTGAAATATTTGCTTGAACCTTATTAATTGTAGAATTTGAATGATTGGTAGGTTCGCAGTTCTCCTGTTTGATATCTTTAGGGAGTGGTGTGAGCTGATTGAGTTGGTTGTCAGGTTTGCAGTTTTTAACATCGGGGAAGAGTGATGCAAATCGTCTTGTTGTAAAAATGGCAGGGTCTAAATGCCTGAAAGGTTTGCTGCTGGTGGGTTTGAACCTTAATGACTCTGTTTGGAATAATTCGGGTGTTAAATGTTTGAAAGGGAACGTGTAATTGGGGTTGTGCTTTATATGATATGTGCTAACGGCGGGTGGTAATATATAATGGATTTTTTCTGTATACAGTTTAAGTTTGTTGACGTGGATTGTGTCAGTGTTTCTTTGAAGTGGTTGATTTGGTCGATCTATGCGGACCACATTTGGTGAAATAATTTCTAATATTGTGTGAGGTCCTGTGAAATATGGCGCAAGTTTCCCTGTATTTGGGTGGTGATATAATTTTACTAACACTAGATCACCTACTTCGAAATGTGGTTGCTTGTGTCGTTGGTCATAAGTGTTTTTGTCTTGTAAATGTTTGTTTTGTGTGCGTGTGTGTGCAATTTTTCTAGCTTTGTCGATATCTGGGTACGGTGTGTTATGATTAGAGATTTCTGGGGGTAGGATACCAAACATTAAGTATATGGGTGGAAAACCTGTGGTAGAGTGGGGTGTCTTGTTATATATAAGTGTAACCTTCTTGACCAACTTGGTCCACGCGACCTTAGGATTTTCTAGGTGTAATAATCTAAGTTTTCCCGTGAGGGTGGCGTTCAGGCGTTCACATAGACCGTTGGCCTGTGGATTGTTGCTGGTTGTGAGCAATGGGTGAATATTTCTATTAAGTAGGAAACTACGAAATTTGGGTGAAGTGAAGGCAGGGGCTCTATCCGTAAGAAGGCGTTTTGGAGAACCATCCTGGGATACTCGCTTAAGTACCTGTTGGTAGGTGGTGGTACTGGTGGATTTAGATGGAAAAGCCCATGCGTAGCGTGAAAAATGATCGACTACCACATGGAGATATATCTTGGTGTTGCCATATTTGGCAAATCCTGCTATGGTGTCCAGAGATAAAAGGTCGAAGGGTTCTTTAGATTCCGGAGGTTGACTTAATTCTCCGTAAGTGGGTCCTACTGGACGTTTTGTTAATTGGCAGGTGGGACAGGTTTTAACTTTTTGTTTAATATCTTTTGACATACCTTGCCAGTAATATTGTGTGGAGATGATTCGTGACATTTGTGAAATACCGGGGTGATTGTATTGTGTGTGTACTGTTTGTAAGAGTTGTTGTATGAGTGGTTTTGGAAGTATAATCTTGGTTACACCTTTTCGGGAAACTGTATGTAATCCATTACGATCAATGGTCAAACTAGACTCTTTCGATGGAGGAGGTTGGTGGGTCTTGATAAGGGTGGCGTCCAAGAATCCACAAAACGGGTTACGGGACAAGAGATCTGCTTCATATTGTAGTTTTCCCTTTATGTAGCGGACCTCATATTCGTAACTCGATAGTCGTAAACTCCATCGAAACAGTCTGCCGGACGGGTTTTTGATGGTTTTCAGCCACTGCAATGCGTGATGGTCAGAAAATATAGTAAATTTTCTGCCCATAAGATAGATGCGAAACTTCTCCACACTCTCAACGATTGCTAAGCACTCAAGTTCAGAGATGGAGTAGTTTTTCTCGTGTGGGCGCAATGTTCGGCTGAAATATTGAACTGGATATACGTTCCCGTCAGGGTGAACTTGTTTGAGAATGCCTGCTATACCGAGGATGGATGCATCGCAATACACTTGGCATGGCAGACCTTCTTTGTAAAGGTGTAAAATGGGGTGTTGTGTGAGTTTTCCTTTCAGGTCAATGAACGCCTTTTGACAAACTTCATTCCAGTTCCACACGACATCCTTTTTGAGGAGATTGTTGAGTGGTGCTCGCAAGCGAGCGTATTCCGGAATGAATTTGTTATAGACGTTCACAGCGCCTAAGAAGGATTGTAGTGTTTTTCGGTTGTGTGGTTGTTTAATGGCGTGGATGATGTCGGTATTGCGTGTAAGTGGTGTAATTGTACCAGCTTTGATGGTGTAACCTAGAAAATTTATGGATTGCTTAAAAAATTCGCATTTCGCGAAGTTAAGTTGTAACTTCTCCGCTTCGCAAAAGGCGAAAAATTGTCGCAGGTGGTTTTGATGTTCCTCCAATGTGTTGGAGTAAATGATGAAATCATCAAAGTAATGTGCTACACAGTCAAGTCCGTGTCTCTGTAGGACCTGACTTATGGCTCGTTCGTAAATCTGAGGACTGGTTTTTAACCCGAAAGGTAATCGAGTGGGTTGGTATAATCCTTCAAAGGTGGCAAATGCTAACAGTGGTCGAGAATCGGGGTGTATTGGGACTTGCCAATACGCAGAGGATATGTCGGCCGTGGAGAAATATTTGGCCTGTGCGAGGCGGTCTAGGATATCCTCGATTCTCGGGAGGGGATGGACATCAGAGCTGATTAGCTCATTCACCTTCCTATAATCGATACAAAACCGTTTGGTCTTGTCGCGCTTAGTGACGAGGGTGACAGGGCTCGAGAAAGGTGAAAAAGATTGCTCTATGATGCCGTTCTCCAGCATTTGTTGTATTTGGTTACGGATTTCTTGTTGGTCACATATCGGAACACGATATGGACGTATGGTGATTATTTTTTTGGAATTCGTGGGTATTTTTACTGGTGGAATCTGTAAGCATGGTACGTTGAATTTGTCCTGTGAAAAAATGTGAGTGTACCTTTGTAGAAGTGTTGTGAACTGTGGTGTATAGTGAGTGTTAGGTGTTGTGTTGTAGTATGCATGGGGTAAAGGGTTTTGTTGTGTATTAGTGTGAGTGTCGAGTTCGTTGTGTGGGTTGGTCATGTGAGAGTTGTGCAACGGTGTGTGATCACCTATGTTTTTGGTATGCGAGTTATCCCGCTGGGTGGGTGCGTTTTGGACAGGTTCATAAGTTGAAGTTGTTGTGGTTTGATTATTTGAGGGCATGTAAAAAGGGTAATTGGCTTTAGTGAAAAAGGGGCATGTAGATAAGTGGGTTTTTCTCAATGAATGCACGCAATGGTTGTCATAGGCGGAAAGTTGGGATGCGGGGAAAATTTTTGTGACATCGCCTGACACTGCCAGTACGTGCATACATTGGACACATGATTAAAATGGTAGGAAAGGGTAGACAATGGGGCGCCCAGCTGGAGTATAGTGCATTTATTAAAATCTATGGTTAATCTGAATTTATGGAGGCTATTGATACTAAGAATTCCGAATGGCAATGGTGCATTCACTACATGGAAATATTCCTTTCGTGATATTTGTCCTATTGTCAGTGGGATAGATAGTTTACCCATGGTTTTTGCAAATCCGTTTAGGGTTTGGAGGTGTAGTGAATGTCCCTCAAGGGTTAAATTAGGCAGGTGGGTTTTTAGCATATGATAAATATTATATGGCACTATACTCAGGCTGGCGCCCGTATCAATTAAAAAGGGGCATGATACATTAGGGGCTAGAAAAAGTTTGACAGTCAGTTGGTTTAGGAATCCTACCTCAGTCTCGAAAGGGCTGCTCGGCTGGGGTGTCCCTGGCTTGACTTGGTTGTTGTGGAATCGTGGTTGGTTGTTTTGGGACTGTTTGCACCGTCCGCACTTTTTCGTGGGTCGTCGGGACTGGTCGACGTCGGCATTCGCTGTGCCAGTGTCTCGCGCCGCAGAACTTGCAATTGGATGGTGGGAGAGGTGCATTCCATGCACCTGGGCGTCGGGGTGTGCTGTGGTACGGACCCGACATTGTGGGTGGTTGATCTTCTCTGGGTCGCGTTGTCGGTGCACTGGGCCCGTGGATCCGCTGTACCAGTCGGAACCATTCTCCTAGATTCTCGGGAGGTACTACGCGGACTAGGCGCTGGTCGTTGAATGGCAGTCCTTCTGTCAGCGTCTCGAGGATCACCTCTTGTGGAAGTCCTAGTTGCAATCCCATGGCGGTTTTTTCCCGGTAGTAGGTCTCTAGGTTGGCTTGTCCAGTAGGTTTCATGGCGAAATATTTCGCAAAGGACGCTTCGCTTGACTCAGGGTAGAGATCTAGGAGGATTTGTCTCACCTGGAAATAACTCCGGTCGGCCAGTCGAAGTTTCCTGAAGAGCTCCAGGGGTTGTCGCACCAGGTAGTTTGGCAGGCGCAGTAATTTTTCTTGTTCTCCCATGGATGCGTCTTCCATTTTTCGGTCGAACGTCTGGAAAAACTGTGTCGCGCTGTATGCGCCGTCGAAAGGTGGGATCGCCGACTCCGCTCCATCAGAAATTTTTACCCGGGTCAGGAGCGTTGACAGCTGGTTGACGGCGTCCGCTAGGGGCGCAGTTGTCTCTCGGCCGGTCACCTCCTGTCTTTCTCCTGTCGGTTCGCTCTCTCTTACTTCTTGCCTTCTTTCCATTGTTTCCGTCGGACCGTCTGACTTTACGCCTATGGGATCCTGATTTAATTCCATCTCTTTATCCTGTCGGCTTAACCGTTCTGTGACAATATCGTTGCGGAATTTCTTGTTGTTCGATTTGAATGGTGAGGATTGGTTGAAACGCAGTCGTTTGAGTGGAAGTTTAAGCATACAGTTAGGAATAATCAGGACACGTGATTGGGTTTGAAAATAAAAGGCAACTGGGTTGGAGGGAAGAAAGCTTGAGAAGAGCTGAGCGATTTGACTTATTAATTAGTTGATCACATGGCGATGATTGGATTTAGATGAAATGAGCGGAGAGAGAGAGATCTCTAGAGTAGATGTTACCTTGTTGGAAGCCCAGGAGCAACTGACTATTCTTGCTTTTTCGATTTAACACCAAGACTCAGTTTCTCTCTGATTGGTCGAGAGATGTCACATGATCTTTTCCTATTGGTTGACCTACTTAAGGTGCTGTCTTCTGATTGGCCCGCGGTTCTCTTTGGTGAAAGATATGGCCTGCCTGATAGGAAGTGTCGGTTGCTATTTCGATTTTATTTACTTCCGCGTTATCAAAATACGTCCGGTCTTGGGTCGGAAGTATGGGGTGTCTCTATACTAATATAACTTCTGTGGATACCAGATACGTCCTGCTTTGTCAGGAAGTATTGAGTGCTTCGCGATTAATATAACTTCTGCGGTCACTAGAGACGTCCGGTCTCTGCCCCTGCAATATTGACACAGGGGTGCCCAGAATAGTCGTGCCAGCTTTAGGCCTATTTCCTATGTCTTTTGTTACTTTCTTTCCTCCAGTTGCCTTATTCTTTTATTAAATCTTTGAAAATCATACATTTGTACATGCATAGTGGGTCGGGGAGCATACAATTATATACAAATTATGACATATATATATAAAAATAAATAGTTGTATAGTTTTATAGTTAAGTATTCAATTAAAATTATCTTAATTAATTTGATTATTTAAATTTAAATTATAAGATTAGTAAATTGTTATTATTTAGTATAGATAGAGAGAAAAAAAAATCCTTTACTTCTAATACATCATCTAGTTAATTATATATTTATAATTAATAACAATAAAATTTAACAAAGTAACGTCTTTTGTATCGGCTTTTACACGTCATTTAGACATACTCTAATCCTATATATAGAATAATCGAAGTGAGAATATATATAATAGTTAGAAAAAAGAGAGAAAGACAGAACCATGTACTTTTGATCAAACTAATAATAAGAAGATAAAAAGTTTTGTAAATAAGGTAGTTAAGATTGTTAGTATATATATATATATATATATTTATAATTTTATATTTTATTCTTTTTTTTATATTAAATGATTTTTTAAAGTTTTTTATTTTAAATATGAATATAAATAGTTGTATTTAGTAATATATCTATACTATGAATTAACTTTTGTTATAAGTTTGGTTATTATGTTTATATAATGTTTATATTGTTACATCATGATTAATGGCGTATTTCTTATATTATTTTTAATATATTTGAAATTTAAATTATATATTTATTTATTTTTATATTCTATGATATTTATTTAAAACACAGATTATTTAGATTGTCATCATTTGTATTTAGGTACACGTGACTTCACTGCTCTCTTTGATGTGAGAAAATAAATAAAGGATTCTGGTGGCTACTTAAAGAAGACTTATCTCGTTATTCCCTTTTATAAATTTGCAGGATGGTTGAAACACGCTCTGGTAAGATGCAAGACCCAACACAGGAGAGAATCCAGGCTGAAGAGTCTGCCAAGCCGCAACCTGGTGCAACAATTGGTAGAGATGCTAGTTCCGACCCAGTTGTCCTGAATCCCAACATCGACATCCCCAAGTATGATGGAACGGAAGACCCTCGCCCATGGATTGAATCTCTTGAAGAAATTGGCTTCTTGTACCATTGGGCAGACTACATTATCTCTCGTTATGCCGCTATGAACATGACGGGAAGCGCTAAAACCTGGTTGAATTTACACAAGGCTAGTTTCACGAGCTGGGAAAATATTAAAATCCGCCTCATTCAGGATTTTTCTTTGGACGCGAATAAAGAAGAACTTAGAATGAAGCTCAACAGAATGCAACACTGGAATGAACCAGCAATCAGGTTCGCGGAAGACATTCTAGTGTTGTGCAACAAGGTTGACCCCGCAATGGAAGAAGAAACAAAAATTGAACATGTTATTGGAGGACTGAAAAAAGAGTACTCATTCGCGCTCTACCTGAACCCTCCTAAAACGACCGATGACCTTCTTGTCGTGTGCAAGAAAATGGATTCTTTTGAAAAGAAGTATCGGGAACGTGTGGAGAAATCCAGAAACCTATATAACGGTCCACGCTATTCTAGACCCCAACAACAATCGAGGTACGTGCCGCCGACTGCCGCACGAAACTACCAGACCACTTCCAGGCCCCAAGCCCCTGTTTCCAATAATTACAAGAACGACTCCCCTCCTACCCCCAGACAGTATCGAAACAACTTTCCCCAGCCCTCTACCCCTAGACGTCCTTATAATCCTAACTTTGTGCCGAAACCAAACCTTCAGAGAAACACTTACAATAAAAGCCAAGAAGTGAGCAAAAATAGGACGGAAGATGGAAGACCAATCTGCTTTAAATGTAACAAGCCAGGGCACGTGGCCCGTTATTGTAGGGTCAAGTTTATAAGAATCCTAGAAGAGGATCCAGCAGATACCCAAGAGAAGGTCGAAGAAAAATGCCAAATGAATGAAATATCAGAGAAATCAGGACCTCGGCTTTATGCTGATGTATGTCATAGCACACAGACAAATATTCCTACCCGGAATAGATATTCCGTGTTGGAAGATTTAAACTAAGCGTCGCGCCTGAATCTGTCAATCAAAGCAAGTCGACCATAAACGGAATCAAGAAGTTGGACCCTAAATACAAATTAAAAATTAATGTGGACAAGATAGGGACTTTTGAAGCTTTGGTTGATACAGGTGCTGACCTCTCAGTGGTCGACCTCAGAACGGCCCTCGATACAGGCCATGGTATAAGTAAACTCGCAAAAATTTGTGCAGGACCCGATGGAAAAAAATTGGACATGGTAGGAAGTATATTTTTAAATATAAAAATTGATGACGAAACATTATCACACAACTTTGTGATATTGAAAACGCATTTACGGACATTAATTCTTGGAAGAGATTTCCTTAAGAAAATGAACGCAAAAATAGATTGTAAGCAAGAAACTATAAAATATGATTTGACGAATAATCATGACGAAATCAATTTTGAAATGTTGAAAATAAAGAGTGCCAAGGATTCCATTGTACCGGAATGTTCCATGAAATTGATCAAGGCATTGGTAGAAACAGAGGATGGAGAATATATTATCGAGGAGATCAGCAAAATGTTTCAAACAAATGGACTTCGTCTAGCAAGAAGCTTGATCAATGTTATAAATAGGGAAACACACATCTGGATAACTAATCCGTATCCTCGACCGTTAAAAATAATGAAAAACCAAACATTGGCTTTTGGAAGTAGTCCAGCGAAAATAAATGTGAGTCGAGAAAGAGAGGTAGAAAAGAACGAAGAACCTAAATTCCAAATAAACGAAAATCTTTCACCAAAGGAACAGAAGGAGTTAAAACAAGTTTTAGAAAGGTATGGAGATCTTTTTTCATCGAGATTAGGGAGAACCAATTTGGCAAAACATCGGATAGACACAGAAGACGCGAAGCCAATTAAACACAAGCCTTACCGGGTAAGTGCTAAAGAACGAGATATTATAAAAGAGCAAATTGACGAGATGCTTACAGAAGGCATAATTAGGCCATCTTCTAGCCCCTGGTCTTTTCCAGTAATATTGGTCAAGAAGCGAGATGGTAAATACAGATTTTGTGTGGACTACAGAAAACTGAATAATGTGACAGTAAAAGATGTCTATCCGATCCCTAGAATAGACGAAGTTATGGATACTCTCCAAGGATCTACACACTTCTCAGCAATAGACCTCAGATCTGGATATTGGCAAGTTGAAGTCGAAGAAAGAGACAAAGAGAAAACAGCTTTCACTACAGCGCATGGATTATATGAATTCAACGTGATGCCTTTTGGACTTTGTAACGCGCCTGCTACCTTTGAGAGAAATATGGAGAATATACTTGGAAATCTGAGATGGCAAATTTGTTTGTGTTATCTGGATGATGTTATCATATATAGCCCGGATTTTCCAACGCACCTCAAAAGACTTGAAGCTGTTTTTAGATGTTTTCGTGAATCTAATTTAAGGTTAAACGACAAAAAATGCCGATTTGCTTTTGAAGAATTGGAGATTCTCGGCTATATAACGAGCAAACATGGTATAAAACCCGCGGAACATAACATCAAAGCTGTCAGAAATTTTCCTCGGCCCAAAAAGGTCAAAGAAGTACAATCCTTTTTGGGAATGTGTTCATATTATAGAAAATTTATCAAAGACTTTTCAAAAATTGCTGACCCTTTGACCAACCTTATAAAAAAAAGTGTATCATTTACCTGGACAGAAAGACAAGAGGAAGCGTTTCAAACCCTAAAAACAGCACTATTAAGTCCACCAATTTTAGGTCACTTCAATCCAAATGCACCTACCTATGTTCATACTGATGCGTCCAACATCGGCATAGGTGCAACACTTGTCCAAGACATCGGTGGTGAAGAGAAGGTAATCTCATATTTGAGTCGTACCCTAAGTAAAGCGGAGCAAAATTATTCAACCACTGAAAAAGAATGTCTGGCCGTTGTCTGGTCAATGTCAAAATTACGACCCTACCTTTATGGAAGACACTTTAAAATAGTAACAGACCATCACGCCTTATGCTGGCTCAAAAACTTGAAGGATCCAACAGGTCGATTGGCAAGATGGGCATTGAAAATTCAAGAATATGACTTCGATATAATACATAAATCGGGAAAGAAGCATCTGGACGCCGATGGCTTATCTAGGGGGCCCTTACCAGAAACTGATTGGGATGAGGATTTTGAAAGGCTATTTTTAAATCAAATAACAGACGAAGAGGATAAATTTATCGAAAGTGTTAAGAAAAACCTTAATGGAAGCAGGCGATCAATTGCGCAAAACTTTAAAGAAGAAGATGGATGCCTCTTTAAGAAAAACCCGAACCCTGAAGGCAGGGCGTGGTTGCTTGTGGTTCCAGAGAATAAAAAGAGAGAAATTATGAAAGAATATCACAATCATATGTCGAATGGCCATCTGGGCGTCGCCAGAACCATGTACCGAATAAAGAGTAAATACTTTTGGCCATCCATGCTAAAGAATGTCTCAGAATTCGTTAAGACGTGTCACCTTTGCCAAAGTAGGAAAGGCTCAAACCAATTACCTTCTGGACTACTACAGCCCATCCCCCCAGCCAACTTTCCTTTCGAAAGAATTGGAATTGACTTTGTTGGTCCACTACCATCTACGAAAAACAGGAAAAAATGGATAATCGTGCTGACGGACTACTACACTAGATATGCAGAAACAAGAGCAGTCTCGGAAGCAACAGTGAAAGAAGTTTCTAAATTTCTAGTAGAGGATATTTTTCTTCGGCACGGAGCCCCACAATATCTTATTAGTGACAGAGGCTCTCAATTTACCAGTAATTTAATGAAAGAGGTAATGAAAACGTGCAAGATTAAACATTGCTTCACAACGAGCTATCATCCCCAGACTAATGGATTGACAGAGCGGTTAAATAGAACATTGATCAATATGCTCAGTATGTATGTGAACACTGATCAGAAAAATTGGGACGAAATACTCCCATTCATCACTCACGCTTACAATACTACAATTCAGGAAACCACAGGATATTCTCCCTTTTTCCTGATGTTTGGAAGAGAACCCACGTCTCTTTTGGACGACAGGAATATCTCGGTGGACATTGACAAAGATGATTATGATGAATACATAAAACATCACTTAGACAAAATAAACAGAACAAGAAAATTAGTTATTAACAACACAATAAAGACTCAAGAAAGAATGAAAAAGAACTATGACAAGAAACACATGGAAAGAAGCTACGAACCAGGAGAATTAGTAGCAGTTTGGACACCAATTAGGAAAATAGGAAAGTGTGAGAAACTACTGAGAAAATATTTTGGCCCATATAGAATATTAAAGAAGCTGTCTAACGTAAATTACTTAATTGAGCCAAAAGATAATCCTGGCCAAGACCCATTGATTGTCCATGTCTCAAGACTCAAACCCTATTTTGAGAGAATTGATGAGGTAACTCACGAGGACGTGACGACCTCTGGAGAGGGGGAAGTGTTACATCATGATTAATGGCGTATTTCTTATATTATTTTTAATATATTTGAAATTTAAATTATATATTTATTTATTTTTATATTCTATGATATTTATTTAAAACACAGATTATTTAGATTGTCATCATTTGTACTTAGGTACACGTGACTTCACTGCTCTCTTTGATGTGAGAAAATAAATAAAGGATTCTGGTGGCTACTTAAAGAAGACTTATCTCGTTATTCCCTTTTATAAATTTGCAGGATGGTTGAAACACGCTCTGGTAAGATGCAAGACCCAACACAGGAGAGAATCCAGGCTGAAGAGTCTGCCAAGCCGCAACCTGGTGCAACAATATATAATGTTTATATTATGTTTATAAAACTTCATACAGATTATAATTATCTTTTATTGTTTGATTATGAAAAGTATATAACAAAAGTTAATTCATAGTATAGATATATTACTAAATACAACTATTTATATTCATATTTAAAATAAAAAAACTTTAAAAAATCATTTAATATAAAAAAAAAGAATAAAATATAAAATTATAAATATATATATATATATATATACTAACAATCTTAACTACCTTATTTACAAAACTTTTTATCTTCTTATTATTAGTTTGATCAAAAGTACATGGTTCTGTCTTTCTCTCTTTTTTCTAACTATTATATATATTCTCACTTCGATTATTCTATATATAGGATTAGAGTATGTCTAAATGACGTGTAAAAGCCGATACAAAAGACGTTACTTTGTTAAATTTTTATTGTTATTAATTATAAATATATAATTAACTAGATGATGTATTAGAAGTAAAGGATTTTTTTTTCTCTCTATCTATACTAAATAATAACAATTTACTAATCTTATAATTTAAATTTAAATAATCAAATTAATTAAGATAATTTTAATAGAATACTTAACTATAAAACTATACAACTATTTATTTTTATAATTAATTTAGATTTAGCTTGCTAATCTAACCAAATCTACTTGATATGATTTATCATTCTTATCAGTCTGCTCCTTAAGTTTTAAATGTAGAATCATTGTTATATTTTTATTATATAGTTTTTACGCTATATATATATATATGTAATATTATAAAGAATATTGTCTAATAAATAATTATGTACCATGTTGGATATAATGTATTCTGTATGGATTCAAATAAAGATGGCAGTCAAAGGACGTGGAGATGGAAGAAGTAGAAGAGAAAAGAACGACAGATCCAAGTCGTGTATCTAGGTCACTTAGAACAAAGAGGCCCTCATATTCCAGAGTTGAATGTCCTGAGAGATTGGGATGTTAGGCAAAGCTCCTTCCCGACCAAATTCACCATCATGGCCGACAGAGACAGGGACCAATCAAAGGTCAAGCAGGGTCCCACATGACCCAAGCCGGGGGGTGGGGCAACCGCAGTTCGGTCGGTGTAACGTGTGTGTCAAGACGTGTGTGTGCATCTTCTAAAAGTAGTGCCTCGAGGTCCAAGATGTGAGTCATCTCAATCCAATTTAATCGCGAAAATCCTTCCATCTCCTCTCCCGAGCCGCCAATGATTAATATTCCGAGGTGTTTTGTGATTCATTAATCGATATAGTGTGCCGATTTTTCATCCACCGCCATCGATAACGACTGCCCAAACATACAAAACCCCATCCACTCCCGAGGATTCTCAGGACAAAGCACTTTATCACAGTGAAGTCGACAAGCATTTTTTTTATATAACAGAGAGTCGACAGGATGGACGAGAAAAACGAAACGCAAAACGCGGAGGAAGACACCGCAGAGGGAGAAAACAACCCCGCCGTAAGTACTCCCAAAATAGAACCACCCCCTCCGTCGGCAGAGTTGCCGGCCGTCTTGGCACGCCTCGCGGCGTGTTTATCTGCCCTTCAGACCACCAGCGACCGCGTGACCCATCGGACGGAGATAGAAGTCCAGAGCTTCGACGGGACCTACCCAGCCGCCCAGTTCTTTCGGACATATGACCAGAAAACAGACTGGGATGGTCTCACCAACACGGAAAAAGTGCTCCGCCTACCCCGTTACCTGAACAACAAACCGCTAGAACACTTCAGGAGGCTTCGGATGGAGACCCAACATTACATCCAGGTGAGACAGACCTTCCTGGATCTCTATCCGGAGACCAATGAGGCCACGTATGCCCAATACTTCTCCATGAAGCTGGCCGGACAGCCCAACCTGGAAGAATACTATCGGAATAAGACCGCGCTGGGTCTACAACTGGGCCTCCCACAAGAGGTCATCTTGGAGACGCTCACCGAGGGGCTGCCACCCTCCGACCAGCGCCTCGTCCGCATTGTGCCGCCAGAGAACCTAGGTGCATGGTTCCGGCTGGTGCAGCGGATCCGCGGCAGCGGCGCACCATCTCCAAGGCACCCAGACGAGCACGCACCACCCCTACTGGGCCCCTACGCACCGGTGCGACCTAGTCCAAGAACAGTGCCAACCAGGTCGACCCCGCCAACAGACTGCCGTTTTTGTGGTGGACTACACTGGCACTCTGAGTGTCGTCTCAGACAAGCCCCGCAGTTGCCCCGTGCCTCCGGAGACGCACGAGCAGCGCGCTCCGCGCAACTAGCGGAACAACGGCCGCGAGCCCAGCCCCATCACCAAGCGTCACGCGCACAAGCCACTGGGATAACCAAGGGAGCCCCAGACCAGCAGCCAGCAGGTAGGCCTACTGACCAGGCCTTTCGTCAACCTGACAATTAGTCTGCCAATCTCCCATGGACTGTCCCTACCATTCCTGATAGACACGGGTGCGTCCGTTAACCTAGTGTCATGTGCCATATATAAAAATTTAAAGAATAATTTCCCTGACCTAAATTTAATAACTAAAAAAATAGTAAATTTACAGACAATAGATGGCCACGTGCCAACAATAGGCCAGATTACCTTCCCCCTGTCCATTCATGCCATAACCCAAAACGAAGTATTCCACGTGGTGGACGCCCCTCTACCATTTGGAATACTTGGTATTAATACCCTCCGTAAATTCAAATTAAAAATCGATTTTGCACATGGCACTATGTACCAACTCGACGCACCTTTGTCGCCCCTGACCTACCACTTTGCTGTGTTGCCCGAAAGGTGCACATATTGGGAATGCCAGGCGGACCTATGCAAGGCCCACACTATTTTTCCGCCTTCCGCCAACAATACCCAATATGCGCATTTTTCGGACAACACGTCCACAACCCAGGGACTCACCCAACCACCGCACCATGTCCAATCAAAGAACTTTTTTAGAGCCAACTGCTCTTATTATAGGGTCAAGGTACCAGAACAACCACCCAATGCCAACCTCTCACACCCCACCAAGGTCCAAACGGACCACCTTCACCATACACCCAAACATCCCCATTCCACACACCATTCCATGTACCACACACACCACCCATCATCACCAGAACACCTCCCAGGGATCCCCATAGACAATCAACCGCAGCCACCGTATCCACCTCAATTCCCGGCGCTATTGCGCCAATACCAACACGTGTTCTCCCGGAACAAATTCGCGGTCCCATGCCTAAAGGTTCCCCCAGTAAGAATCGCCACCAACTCCGACAAAGTCGTCACCATCCGCCCATATAGGGTACCGATATGCGACCAACGGGAAATACGCAGTCAGATCCGACAGATGTTGGATAATGACATCATTGAGCCGTCCTACTCCCCTTTCTCTAGCCCGGTCACCCTAGTGACCAAGCGAGACAAGACCAAAAGGTTTTGTATCGACTATAGGAAGGTGAACGAGGTCATAAGCTCCGATGTCCATCCACTCCCGAGGATCGAAGATATACTGGACCGTCTCGCGCGGGCCAAGTATTTCTCGACTGCCGACGTCTCCTCCGCATATTGGCAAGTGCCGATACACCCTGATTCTCGACCACTGTTGGCCTTCGCCACGATAGACGGGTTGTATCAGCCCACCCGATTGCCTTTCGGACTTAAGACCAGTCCACAGATCTATGAAAGGGCAATCAATCAGGTCCTGCAGGGGCACGGACTTGATTGTGTGGCGCACTATTTTGACGACTTTGTCATATATTCGGAGACACTGGAGGAACACCAAGAACACCTGCGCAAGTTTTTCGCGTTCTGCGACGCGGAGAACTTGCAACTCAACCTCACCAAATGCGAGTTTTTTAGGCAGACCATCGAATTTCTGGGGTACACAATCACCGCTGGTACCACCACCCCACTTATCCGCAATACCGACGTAATCCACGCTATCCCACCCCCGAACAATCGCAAAACGCTGCAATCCTTCTTAGGCGCCGTGAACGTCTATAATAAGTTCATCCCGGACTATGCACGTTTGCGGACCCCACTCAACAACCTTCTCAAGAAGGATGTGACGTGGGACTGGGATGACAAATGCCAAAAGGCGTTCACCAGCCTGAAGGAAAGCCTCACACAACACCCCGTATTGCACCTCTACAAGGATGAACTACCATGCCAGGTATATTGCGATGCATCAACACTTGGCATTGCAGGCGTCCTCAAACAAGTCCACTCCGCTGGGAAGGCCTACCCAGTCCAATATTTCAGCCGCGCTCTGCGTGTACACGAGCGGAACTACACCATCTCCGAACTAGAATGCCTCGCCATTGTCGAGAGCGTGGAGAAGTTCCGTGTGTATCTAATGGGCAGAAAATTCACCATATTTTCTGACCATCACGCACTGCAGTGGCTGAAGACGATCAAAAACCCGTCAGGCAGATTATTCCGATGGAGTTTGAGGTTATCGTGTTACGAATACGAAGTCCGCTACATAAAAGGAGCACTACAACATGAAGCGGACCTCCTATCCCGTAACCCGTTTTGTGGATTCTTAGACGCCACCCTCATTAAGAACCACCAACTCACTCCTTCGGGAGAATCTAAACTGACCATTGATCGAAACGGACTGCAAACCCTAAAGCGTAGAGGTGTAACCAAAATTGTCGTCCCTGACGCCCTCGTTCCCGACCTACTAACAAAGGTGCACAGTCGGTACAACCACCCGGGCATATCCCAGATGACCAGGCTCATCTCTACCCAGTACTACTGGAAGGGGATGTCAGAAGACATCTCCAAAACCACCAAAGCCTGCGCCATCTGTCAGTCAACAAAACCCCCTCGAGGTCCCACGTTTGGGGAACTAGGACAACTTCCTGTGGCCACTCAGCCTTTTGATCTGGTCGCCCTCGACACCATAGCTGGACTTGCCAAATATGGTAACGCCAAAGCTTACCTCCACGTTGTGGTGGATCACTTTTCGCGCTACACGTGGACCTTCCCCTCAAAATCTACCAGCATCACCACCTATCAACAGGTGATAAAGCGAGTGTTGCAGGACGGCTCTCCGAAACGCCTACTCACGGATAGAGCGCCTGCGTTCACCTCACCAAAGTTCAGGAAGTTCCTGATTAACAGGAACATCCATCCCCTGCTCACCACCAGTAACAACCCCCAAGCTAATGGTCTATGCGAGCGCCTGAACGCTACCTTAACAGGCAAACTAAGGTTACTCCATTTGGAAAACCCCAAAGCCGCATGGACTAAGCTGGCGAAGCGCGTTACTGTGGTGTATAACAACACGCCCCACTCAGTTACCGGGTTCCCACCTGGCTACCTGATGTTCGGCGTTCTACCTCCCGAGCTCACTGAGCATGTAAACCCCTACCCCGTTTTAACCACAGCCCGACGGATAGCCCATGAACGTACCCAGGCCAAGCACCTCAAAGACAAACATGCCTACGACCAACAACATAAGACACCCCATTTTGAACCCGGAGATCTCGTGTTGGTAAAAGTTTACCATCACCCCAATACAGGCAAACTGGCTCCGTATTTCACGGGTCCCTACGAGATCTTAGAGATCATCTCTCCCAACGTGGTGAGAATAAACCGACCCAACCAACCTCTAAATCGGAATACCGACACAGTCCATGTAAATAAATTACAGTACTATAACGAAAATATTCGTTATATCGCACCTCCCACTCTGATACCACACCCTGCTAAACCCCAATCTAGGACGCTACCACCACTGTTCGAGCACCTCACCCCAGACCTCTTTACAGTTGAGCGCTTTGCTCCTACAATAGGCAATTGTACCACTACCACCCCTGTTGACCCACAATGTAACATTATCGCCCAACGCGATATTCCCCAACCTGCAATATCCCGTCCAACCCATATAACCAAAGTTAAAACCCCAATCCCTACAGTTAGGGCTGATCCCAAACCAATTCCCTTACAGGCAAGGTTTTTTCGTAACGTGAAAACCTTCCCCTTGTTCCACCTCCTATACCTCATCAACCTTTTCATCCTACCCACTGTACTATTACCCATGGCCACCCTACTGTATGTCAGTGTCTATACACTGCAGCCCAACCGTCTCTTCCAACTACAGGAAGCCCTATTCGAAATAACCATCGCCGTAGTGGAACTAATCCATCGAACCATAGGAATAATTCTCCCGGAGTTATGGACCATCCTTGTCCACAGTCATGCCTTGGTCGCTCTAATAGGTGAAATCATAGGAGAGATTTTCCAAACCCTCTTTAGAGCGCGCCAAGTCGAATAGCAATCTCCCCACCTTTACAAACACTCGTCGATCACCCCGCTGTCAGCTGGCGTCCACTTTACAGAAACCTTCCGCCGCGCCGACGTCACGTCCTTTCCGATCACGTGACCGACGTCACATCCTCCCTGCGGAATGTAAACAAACCCGCCGTCACTTTTCGCGTGTCACCACACTTAAAGTTACTTTCTGGAACATACACTCACACACACTCGCATACATTCACGCACCTATATAGTTTTGGCAACCTTATGACCTACGACCCTATAATAAACAAAGATTGGACATTGTTATGTAAAAAAATATTCTTCTTTTGTGTATATTTTTGTTAACCAATTTTAAAGGACTTGTACACAACCAGCACTTTTATTTTTTTTTATTTTTATTTTTTTTATTCCCACCATCCATGTCTATCACCCTTTCAATTTCTTAATCACCTCAAGTTTATTTTTTCCTTTTATTGTTTAAACCTTGTTTTGTCCTAACTGAATGAACAACTGACCTGACGCAATACTTCTCATGTATCAGCCTTCAGTTTATCATACAGGAGCTTTGATTTCTTAAAAGACCTTATGAAATTTCCTCGAATTCCTTTCCAAAATTCAAGCAAAAAAGTAATTAGGCATTTTTTCTTTTTTTCTCTCACCATTCAACCAAGCACTCAACTTTGATTTCGCTCAAAAAACTTTTATTTTATTTTTATTTTTGATTTCTCGAAAGACCTAATAGAATTCCTTCGATTTCATTCCCAATCTCGAATAGAATATGGTTAGGCATTTTCTTTTTTTTTTTTCACCATTCAACCAAGCACTCCACTTTGATTTCGCTCAAAAAACTTTTATTTTATTTTATTTTGATTTCAAAGCCTTAATAGAACCCCCTCGAATTCATTTCTTAACTCGAGTAGAATTCGTTTAGGCGCATTTTCTTTTTTTTTTGCCCACTATGTACCATAACATTCATTGATTTCTTACAATTAAAAAATTTTTTGATTTCTATTAATTATACTCAACCTATATCATCAACACCATGCTATTTTACTTATTATGTCACCAGCAATGCTTGTATATAACCCCTCAATACCCACAACTAATTTTCCCACAAAATTATTTTTCACTTTACAGAATTCTCTCAGGCTAACCCCTTCTTGAATTCTTCACATGTAGGGGGCGCATCTGTCATAATTTGTATATAATTAAATGCAACCCCAACCCACTATGTATGTACCATGTATGATTTTCAAAGATTTAATAAAAGAATAAGGTAACTGGAGGAAAGAAAGTAACAAAAGACATAGGAAGACGTCGCAGTTAACCTTCTGACCCCAGGTCCCTGCGAGCTAAGTTTAAACCGACACTTCCTGGAAAAACAGGACGTATCTAATGACCAGAAGTTATAAATGTTAAAGCTAGCATTCAATACTTCCTGACAAAGCAGGATGTATTTTGATAGCCGCGGAAGTAAATAAAGTCAAACAAACACGAGACTTCCTGACCCAAGCCGGGCGTAACTAATACCAAAGGAAGCCGCCGGCCCATCAGAAGACAGCACCTTAAGTAGGTCAACCAATAGGAAAAGAGCATGTGACATCTCTCGACCAATCAAAAGACAACACCTCAAGTAGGTCAACCAATAGGAAAGGATCATGTGACATCTCTCGACCAATCAGAGAGAAACTGAGGCTTGGTGTTAAATCGGAAAGCAAGAATGAGTAGTCACGCTTGAGCTCTCATAGGAACAACACCTACAGGGTTCACTGGCTCTCGCCGAGTTCGGACAGTGCTCCTTCGCTTCCAACAAGGTAACATCTACTCTAGAGATCTCTCTCTCCGCTCATTTCATCATCGCCATGTGATCAACTAATTAATAAGTCAAATCGCTCAACTCTTCTCAAGCTTTCTTCCCTCCAACACAGTTGCCTCTTATTTTCCAACTCAATCACGTGTCCTGATTATTCCTAACTGTATGCTGCAACTTCCACTCAAACGACTGCGCTTCAACCAAATCTCACCATTCGCATCCAACAACAAGAAACCCCGCAACGATATTGCCACAGAACGGTTAAGTCGACAGGATTCTACAACAGTGTAATACATCAAATATTATAGTGTAATAACAACATCATCATATTACATATATATATATTAAAAAACGAAAGAAAAAAATAAAAGATAAAAAGATCAGGTGTTGAAATCAATATTAAAAATGGCATATCCTGACCAGGAGCACATGTGCTTTTCAGAAGGCAGAGCGCCATCTGGTGGAACAGAAATCAACTATTCATTGATTTAGCCTGTTCCCTGATATTTGGCCAACCCAATTTCTTGATAAATCAAGAAAAGCCATCCACGAACGCGTTTCGCGCTTTTGGCGCTCGTCAGCGTGGAGTAGGCTGAACCATTGCGACCAAAAAATAATTTTTGATCCCAATGGCTTCCTGAAAAACCAAGAAATGGGTATTTAAGGCCAAACTTGCGTAAATACGCTTAGCACATTAAAAAACGAAAGAAAAAAATAAAAGATAAAAAGATCAGGTGGATGGCTTTTCTTGATTTATCAAGAAATTGGGTTGGCCAAATATCAGGGAACAGGCTAAATCAATGAATAGTTGATTTCTGTTCCACCAGATGGCGCTCTGCCTTCTGAAAAGCACATGTGCTCCTGGTCAGGATATGCCATTTTTAATATATATATATATATATATATATATATATATATATATATATATATTATGTAATTTAAATGCATCATAGAATCGTTGTGTTCTTCTGAAAGCATTTCGTATGAAGAATGAAGTTTATTATCCAACAGTGAACCAACATTCATCTACCTACAAGACAGCATCTTGGCCAACTGGCATTACCATGTGAAAAAATAGTACAAATATAATATTGTACTGTGATAAGGTGCATAAATTAAGAAAAAGGCTTCTTCTTATCGAGCAACTGAAAGTTGCTGATGGCTTGCGCCATCTATCGGAATAAAGATCAACTCTTCTCGTTGATTTTTAATTATTCCAGAATTGGCCAAATACCCATTCTTGATTAATCAAGAAAAGCTAACCACGGACGCGTTTCGGGCTGTTGGCCCTCATCAGCGTGGTGCAAGCTGTACCTCAACGACCAAAAAATTTGGTCCTTAAGGCATCCTGAAAAATCATGAAACGGGTAGTTAAGGCCAGAATTGCGTGAGAGCGCTACACAATGTGAAAAAATAGTACAAATATAATATTGTACTGTGATAAGGTGTATAAATTAAGAAAAAGGCTTCTTCTTATCGAGCAACTGAAAGTTGCTGATGGCTTGCGCCATCTATCGGAATAAAGATCAACTCTTCTCGTTGATTTTTAATTATTCCAGA
The DNA here is from genome assembly GCA_030710605.1 of Cordylochernes scorpioides. NCBI lineage: Eukaryota > Metazoa > Arthropoda > Arachnida > Pseudoscorpiones > Chernetidae > Cordylochernes > Cordylochernes scorpioides. Next base: position 13,325,539 of record CP092865.1, read on the forward strand.
ATTGGCCAAATACCCATTCTTGATTAATCAAGAAAAGCTAACCACGGACGCGTTTCGGGCTGTTGGCCCTCATCAGCGTGGTGCAAGCTGTACCTCAACGACCAAAAAATTTGGTCCTTAAGGCATCCTGAAAAATCATGAAACGGGTAGTTAAGGCCAGAATTGCGTGAGAACGCTACACAATGTGAAAAAATAGTACAAATATAATATTGTACTGTGATAAGGTGCATAAATTAAGAAAAAGGCTTCTTCTTATCGAGCAACTGAAAGTTGCTGATGGCAAAAAAAAATTTTTTGGTCGTTGAGGTACAGCTTGCACCACGCTGATGAGGGCCAACAGCCCGAAACGCGTCCGTGGTTAGCTTTTCTTGATTAATCAAGAATGGGTATTTGGCCAATTCTGGAATAATTAAAAATCAACGAGAAGAGTTGATCTTTATTCCGATAGATGGCGAAGCCATCAGCAACTTTCAGTTGCTCGATAAGAAGAAATGGCATTACCATGTTATAGCTATATCTCTCTGTCATATATCACTGTAACTGGAGGGTTGACATTCGACCAGAATAGGTCCTCACATCAACAGCTTCTTTCTTATCCATGTGCCAAAATATTGAGTAACTTCATGTGAAGTCGATTAACTTAAATTTTATTAAATTCACACAACTTAATTAAGACCGCCGGTCTTATACAGATTCACCACAGGAAGAAATCACAGATAGATCTCCTATACTCCAGACAGTATAGAATCCAACAACAGCCTCCAGGTTCGACGCAAGCTATTAACGACTTTGTAATCGGAAACCCTTTGTCCTGTCTTTGGCGCGGCCGACTCTCAATCAAACTTTATTATCCTGTTTTGTATTACATGATGGCCAAACTGGCGATTTGAATTTTATTCACATTTTGAGGCTTTTATACTATAATTACGATGCACTAGCGCGCCATCTGTCATGAAAATTTGAAACTATTTTAGACGCGTAAGATTCTTTTTGGAATTAAACAATTTCTACTGCAATGGAAAAATTAAAGGGAGGGCCTGGCTCATCAGTGGTGAACCCTCCCAGCGGTTTCGCCAGTTTAATCTGGGAGGGTTCACCACTGATAAGCCAGGCCCTCCCTTTAATTTTTCCATTGCAGTAAGGACAGTAGAAATTTTTCAATTTCAAAAAGAATCTTACACGTCTAAAATAGTTTCTAATTTTCGCACTATAATTACGTTACATATGAAAATCCAGTATATATTGGTATATATTACTACACATATATATACTCTCTTTCTCAATGCCTCTATAATCAACAATACATGATAAAACTAAATTTTACCTCATATAAAACTGCCTTTACTACGGATATTTATATATATGATATAAAAATAAGATTTTCTGATTGATTTTTGAATTGTTGAGATTATGCAATGGTAATGCAGTCGTGGTTAAAATCTTGTAAGAATAATAATAAAAAGAGTCTTGATCAGTAATTGCTTTAATTGAACTAAAGGAATATATAAAAAAACATAATTTGATAAAAGTAATCCCTGGTTTGAGGCGTAAGAATAAAAAATGGAAAACTTATTTGCATAATGTACAAAAGATTTGAGCCGGCCATCGGGAAACAACAACAATGAGTTTTTATAGGGGAAGCGTGATCTCTGGCGGTCGATTTAACAGAGTATTTGTATCTATGAAATATAATTTTAAATAAAATAATATTTTAATATAACATATATATAATGCTATGTAGATATATATAACAATAATAATCTCTGAATATAAAGATTTCATATTTAAAAAAAAAGAATAAATGAATAGGACAAAGACATGGAGATTGAACGGTCGCTTCTACAACTAACTATAACCCCCCAGAACATGATTAGGTTAATGGAACCCGGGGGTGTTGTGTCTGCCAAAATTACCATCAATTCAATAATGGACTACTCCATCATTAGAGTTTTACCTAAAATATTCCAAACATAATCTCTCTCTCTCTCTCTCTATACCTTGACTGTCAGAAATGTATCTATCTTACAGATATACAGTAAAATATGTGAAAAAATAGTACAAATGTAATATTGTACTGGGATAAGGTGCATAAATTAAGAAAAAGGCATCTCCTTATCGCGCAACTGAAGGTTGCTGATGGCTTGCGCCATCTATCGGAATAAATATCAACTATTCTCGTTAATTATTCCAGAATTGGCCTAATAGCCATTTTTGATTAGTCATGAAAAGTCCGTGGTTAGCTTTTCTTGATTAATCAAGAATGGGTATTTGGCCAATTCTGAAATAATTAACGAGAATAGTTGCTATTGTTACGACGCTTCTCAGCCGTCGATGTTTGCGTTCAAGGTTTCTAAGAAGACAATGTGGGTTCGTTTTGGATACAGCTTAGTACTATAAATTTATTCCCAGAGCTGTAAAGAGTAGATTGATAACTATATACAGTAGATGCCTCCATTGTCCGCCCCGGGTAGGTTCCTCCTCGTCCTTCTTTGCCCCGTCCTCTGGTTGTTGATCCGCACGGTCCCACTCCTCGGGACACTTCCCCTAGCCAACTTGTCGCGTCCGACGTCCCCGCCGTTCTCCTTGCTGCAGGTCCCGTTGTCACCAGACAGACTTCTCTCCCCAGATTGCCAGGTCTTCTCGGTGCACAAACCCCCGGCAGGCCGGCCGCTAACTCGGCTGCTTCCTTCACGACGACACCAGCTGGACTCCCTGTCTGCCGCCCCCTCCTCTGGAATTTGTCAATCAACACTTCCTTGAAGGGGCCCCTGCATACCTTCTTCTCTTGGCTTGCCCACTTATTCTCTTCTACTTCTTTGCTGCACCGCTTCAATATTTATTCCGATAGATAGCCATCAGCAACCTTCATTTGCACGATAAGGAGATGTATTTTTCTTTACAGTATTATATGTCTTATTCGGGATTTATTTTTGGCGAATAATGCATGTAGATAAGACCATGTAGTTTCATGGTTATCAAGTGTTAGAGCTTGGTTCTTAACAATGTTAGCTAAAACTTCCGTCTAGCTCCTTCTTGCCTCTAGTCTGGTCTCAGGTGATGACAATATGTGGCAGAGCTTGTTGTTGACTGTACTTTTTGACACCAGACCGGCGGATTGACTACTGAGAATGTTTCGCTTCGCAAGCTGTGATGTAGCAAGCTGTTTGAATAAAGGAAGGACCAAGCCTCACTCGTTTTAGCTGACTGACTGTTTTATCTTTCACTTCTTTTATATACATGTATATTGACACACACACAAAAACCTTTATTAAGACACACAGGTCTTACAGAGGATTCTCCTTGGGGTTACAAGACGGAGAAACCTATGAAAGTGGGAAATATACAAAGGGGTAAAAATGGAGAAAGATTATATACACATGGTAAATATATACAGATTATTATTTGAATAATCCTATGGAAAATAAGAATTGGATTTGGAAAAAAAATTGGAAATATGGATGGGAGAAATGGAGAGCGAAAAGAGGAAAGAAAACAGGTATTTACATATGGAACATACATATAATGGAACAAGTCAATTTATGCTCTTCTGCTCACACAGCACAGGTGGACCATGGCTTTTTTCAAGAAATATTTAAGAGATTTTCCAGGAAAATCCGAGTTATACATGTATATTTACATAAATCAAAAAGAAAAAAAAATTACATGATTATAAAACAATGAAACCTAGCAAGTTATTTACATAACTAGGCGTAAACATCAAGTATATCTCTTTGTTATTTCTATTCCCACAATATTGTCGCGGAGATAAATAAAGCAAGGGCAAATTTGGTGATAGTTAATTTATTATAAAGGGTATTTACCTTTTTGTTCTCCAATAAAAATTATTTACAAGAGGTATTTATAGGGAGAGAGAGTCAGATAATAAAACAACTTATCCCAAGGTAAAGATAATAATAATGAGCGGCGTCAGCCACCGTCTCGTTTTCCTTATTTACAGATAAGATTCCGAGAACCCCTCACACCTATGGTCCTCCCCGGGGTCCAGGGATGATTAACAGGTGTACCATCTGGATGGAGCTTCATGACAATATGATAGAAATTAGACCAATTTCTTAAATTGATTATGTCTGAGAAACTTGATTGATTTCTTTGTTTCTGTGTACTATCAGAATCAACAACAAATGCTCACACAACGATCAATTTAATCAATACAGTAAAACCTCCCTGTAAAGGACACCTAATTCTAGAGCCAAAGTGTCCTTTAGAGAGAGGTGTCCTCTTACCGGAAAGTTGCTAAATAGTAAAAATTATAATTTTTCAAATAAAAACTGTCCTTTATAGAGAGGTGTCCTCTAGCGTGAATGTCCTCTCATGGAGGGTTATACTGTATATAATTTGATAAAGAAATATAATAGGAATTGTAGACAAGGAGGATTGTTATGTACAATGCCACAAAGGTAAAATACGTGAACCATTATAAGCAGACTGGAGCTCCGCCTCGTGGTGATGGCTGGAACTAAATGGTGCCATTTGTATAGTATAATTTCTCGCTTTCACCATTATAACAACGGTGAAAGACACCTCTTCTGTACAAAACTGGTGTGCGTGTAAAAACGTAGCATGTGGTTAATACAGTAGAACCTCCCTGTAAAGGACAACGCCTAATTTCAGAGCCAAAGTGTCCTTTAGGGAGAGGTGTCCTCTTACCGGAGAGTTGTTAAATAGTAAAATTATAATTTTTCAAATAAAAACTGTTCTTTATAGAGGGGTGTTATCTAGCGTGAGTGTCCTCTCGTGGAGGTTCTACTATATTCCATTTGAATTGTTGAAATTAAAGTTTAAAACAATGCAATGATTGGTCAAACAGAAGCTGTGGGAGTAAACAGTCTCGAATGTGTTGTGAATGCTATTCCAAATTGCTTTGAATTTGCATCCAATTATCGTTGAATTGTTTGGCGATATAATCAGTGTTCTCATTAGAGAATTTAGATATATCGGGGTTATACTCCAGTGTTGCCGAGTGTCTGCTTACTCTATGAATATTTAGAGCAATATTCACTGAATAATTTGATGTATTTTTTGTATTAAATGAGAGACTGCATTTTAGTCTGTTCATAAATTTAGGGAAAATTTTAAAAATCATCTTTTTATTCTTCTGAATTAATTAAATAAAAACTCTGTGAGATTTTTAAAAAATTTGACCACACAATTACTTTTAAAAAATAATAAGATATGTTTGTTTATTGAAATTTCTATAATATATATTATATATTAAAAATAAAAAAGGCATATCCTGACCAGGAGTACATGGGCTTTTTAGATGGAATTTAGTGGTGGCTTTTCTTGATTTATCAAGAAATTGGATTGACTAAATATCAGGGAATAGGCTAAATCAATGTTTAGTTGATTTCTGTTCCACTAGATGGCGCTCTGCCATCTAAAAAGCACATGTGCTCCTAGTCAGTATATGCCTTTTTTATTTTTAATATCAACACCTGACCTATTTATTTTTTATTTTTTCTATTACTTTTTCATCCCTATATATATATAAGTCAGTGTATGTATGTATGTGTGTTTGTTCCTATGTCGGCTATACACGTCCACAATACGTAACTAATCTGACTGAAATTTTAACAGTGTATAGAGTAGAATCTGGAAAAACTTATAGTGAAAATTTCAGGTCTCTATCCTGAATATTCTTCGAGTTATTTGCAAATTGCGTTGCAAATTTGCCCTTTCGCTCGCAAGCAGCGCCTCTAGCGGTGAAGATGGGAGGTAATATCAGCTGACCTAATGTACATGTAAAACGTGTTTTAACAGGACATAGAGAAAAATCTGGAAGAGATATTTATCGGATTTTTAGCCAAGAAAATTAAAATTGACAGGTTCTGGGTAAAAATAGTTGTTTTTTAGTCAGAAAATGATGACAATATTGCTGTATCATGTTTGATTATCAGATACAAAATTATTTCGGGAAAAATTCCAAAAAGTAGAGACCATTGGGGAAGCCAGTTTATTTTTATTATGCAGGAACAAAATTCTAACAGAAAAACATTCGTTCGAGCAGAAGACACAAAGCCAGATCATCTCTTTATAAAAATATCGCTTCTCAGACACAAAGTTTGGAGCGGGACGTTTCACAAGAGTGACATCCACGGCGCAAATTTATAATTGTATCGAATAGTATTTGATCGAATTTTATCCGATCGAATAGTATTTGGGTAAAACCCGGGCGTTGCCCGGGTCATTCGGCTAGTATATTATATATATTCAAACTTACCTTAAATAGCTCCCCTTTATTATAATTTTTAAGCGATTTTTTCATGTCCTCCCTCTGAAATGATATCTTTTGTTTCCCATGTATGCTTCATTTGATGGAAAAACAGAATACCATCTGGACGGAACTGCCTTTTCTTTATATTATTCTGTTTTCTGTAAATAACGCAATGATTTCTTGTGTTAAGAAGTTATCTGATGGCTTAGTAACTTATACACTATAACAAAAAAAATCGACGCACCAATATATAGTTTTGAGATTGGGACAAATATTGGTATGTGAAGAACATGTATAAGGGAAAAAACGATTAAAATTTCAGAACAATTAATTGTTTTATTCCAGAGTTTGATTGTCACAAATTGAGAAAGTCAATATGTCGTTGGAACCTCATTGGCCTGGATGTAGGCTGTTATCCGGCGTGTCATGGACTGATAGAGATTCAGGATGGTGTGCTGTGGGGTTTTCGTGTCATATTGTCTCCAACTGTCGGGATAAATAGTCAACATTCCGGGATGGTTGCAATCGCCATAATAGTGAGTTAAACCAATATATTAGTTTATCAAACATTCATTTGGACTAAAAATTGCGAACTAAAACACTTCAGAGCAGATTTGATAAAAAATAATAATTATATGATAATGATTGATAATAATGATAATAGTGATGTTGATCCAATATATTGGTCGATCAAACATTCACTCGGACTAAAAATTGCAAACTAAAATACTTCAAAGCAGATTTTAAAATTAAAAAAGAATGATGATTATATGCTATGATGATTGATAATAATTATAATAATGAGTTGAACTAATATATTTGGTTGATCAAACATTTCACTTGGGCCGAAATTTTCGAGCTAAAACACTTTTGAGCAGATTTGAAAAAAAAAATAATGATGTGATAATGATTGATAATAATGACAATTGCGAGTTGAACTAATATATTGGTCGATCAAACATTTAACTTGGGCCGAAATTTTCGAGCTAAAACACTTCAGAGCAGATTTGATTTTTAAAAAAATAATAATGATGATATGCTATGATGATTGATAATAATGAGTTGAACTAATATATTTGGTCGATCAAACATTTACTTGGGGCGAAATTTTCGAACTAAACCATTTCAGAGCAGATTTGATTTAAAAAAATAATAATAATGATGATATGCTATGATGATTGATAATAATGATAATAGTGATTTTGGCCAATATATTGGTCGATCAAACATTTCACTCGGGCCGAAATTTCAGATTTGATTTTTAAAAATAATGATGATGATAATGATTGATAATAGTGAGTTGAACCAATATATTGGTTGATAAAACTTTCACTCGGGCTAAAAATTGCGAACTAAAACACTTCAGAGCAGATTTGAAAAAAAAAAATAATGATGTGATAATGATTGATAATAATGATAATAGTGAGTTAAACCAATATATTGGTCGGTCAAACATTCACTCAGGCAAAGCGAAGCAGCCCATTCATCTAGAAAAAGTTTAATAAATCAAAATTTGAAGTTGCTTACATACACACACTGAAAATCATATTGACGTTTCTGTCAATATCATATACCCTCATCTGGATTGAAAAATAAAAAATAAAAACCTTAGCAGGTACAATAAACTTTGCATATTTGTTGCCCCCACACTATATATGCAACATTTAATCTATTTGTCCTCCTTAGCGACATCTATCGCCCAAAATTAGAAATATTTAAAAAGAAAAGGATATTAGACGAAAAACATGGTGAAGGAAGACGAGTTTCTTTTATTGATGCATAGGCGCAAGCTTTCGGGTAAAAACCCTTCAACAGGCGAGCAATGAAGCGCGACTTATAAGAACTATGGTACAAATGGTAGGAAGGAATATATATATATATATAAAGGAAAGTTTTTAAACTATTTATATGTTAATCTTAACAGAAGACCGATTTTTGAGAAAAGTAAATATTAAATCTGCAGTCTGAAACCACGAGACGGCGCATGATTAGGGCTATTGAAATAAATATGTGGGAGGTTTAAATAAAAGACAGAAGAGGATGATAAGCTTCTGGAAGCTCTATTTTTCTATTGATGCTGTTCAGTTTGTGGGATACTATGGATTCTAGGATAAGTCTTTAGTGTAAGATATGTATGTGCCTGTGATGTATTTATTTATTTATTTATGCTTATGAGGTGATACAGCAGCGTATTTACAATTAGAGAGGAGACAAAATGAATTAAATCTAGAAAAAAGAAGTGAGGACATATCGGTCATTAAAGTCTGAGAGGCAAGGCCTTCAGCCAGTTCAGGGCTTCCGGGGTGACAGAATGGAGATTGGAGATTCCTCCATTGAATTTGTACAGCGGGCAGTCATCTAGTATATGGGACATTGATTGTGGGACGTTGCAGGCACAATTTGGATCTTTGGTGTAGCCCCATAACTTCATCAGCTCAGCACACCTTCCCTGACCTGTCCTAAAGCGGTTTAGAAGCACCCATTCTCGTCGAGGGAGGGAAAAACCTGGGATCTTGACACTTGGGCTTGTGATGAGGTTCTTGTTTGGGATATCGGAGCTGATCCTGTAATGTATGGATATATTTATTGAAAAGACTCCATTAAAGTAAATATTTTCTTCGGGGCCCATATATCAATCTATTGATGAAGATCATTATCATGAGGAATCATAGCCTAAAAACATGGCTATACCCGGTATCTCCTGGAAGTGGTCTGTTATTAGAGACTGTGTCATGTCAGGTCAAGTCAGGAGGAGTTTTTTTTTTTTTCAATTGAAACAGAATCTCTAAGAAGAGACTACCTTCAGGAGAGACCGAGTTTAATCAACAACAACAACAACAAAAAAAGCCTTTATTTAGGGTCACTGACCCTATACAGGATTCACCAGAGGTATGCATAAGAACAAAGCAGTGAGACAAAGGAAATAACGATATATACAGAGTAAAAAGAGAAAGAGAAAAAAAAACAGGAAAAGGAAAAAAATAATAAGAAGAAGAAAGAGGGAAGCAAGAAATCAACACAAAAAGAGTAGCAGTAAGAAAGTGATGAGTGAGTATCAATCACTTGGCCTTCTTCTGAGATATAGACTTGTGGAAACCATAAAACGCCGTAGCAATATACTTATTCTGGGTCATATTGTCAATTATTGATGGAAGTTAAGCACAGAGTTGCCCAGTTTTGAGCATAAGGACCGGTTTTAATCATGTTTTACGGCTATGGTCTTTCATGGAAGATTCTCTCTATTGTATATATTGCCACGTGGAAAATTAAGGAAGACAAACTTCAGGATGAGACAGCAATTTATTTAAGGCAAGAATCAACTATAAATAATAAAATACAAGATAAGCAATGAGGGAAGTTTATACAGAGTAACAAAATATAAATATCAAAATTAATACTCTATTAATAAAATAATAAATACTTTGTTACAATATATATATATAGATTAATTTGGCGAAACGCTGAGAGGGTTCACTACTGATGAGCCAAGCCCTCTCATTCAATAACTCATATCATTGCAGTAAGGTCTGTAGAGATAATATTTGATAATATTTAAAAGAAACGCATTGCCAGTAAATTGTAAAATTGTGTAAAATTATAACGATAGATGGCAATTAAATTTAATTTACAATATATATTGTAACGTGGTTAATTTATTTACATAATTTTTAGATTGTATTGATTTACATAAGTTTATGTTATAGCTATATAAATACACGTAGATATGCATTTAGGGTAGACCGTTACACAATAAGTCCATTCGTGTTTACCTCTCCTCGCTTTTATTTTTTCAACGCGGCAATATGTAGATAATTTAAAGTTGCATATTTAAAGGCGAACTTCTGTAATTAAATAGAGATAATGATGATGATAAAATGGATTTAAGAACAAAAGATTCTGGTCTACTGGATTGATCTACAATTAAGAAAAAGAATATTGTATTTCACTCAGGATT